>CP139506.1:360254982-360541391 GCA_021014915.2 Artemisia tridentata subsp. tridentata
CGTCAATCAAGATCTTTAAAATATACTGTATTTTAAAACTTGAATCGATCTATGGAATTCGAAAAATATCTAAGGGGAATCTTTGCTAAAACCACCACTATTTGAAAACTATACTTTTCTTGAATGGAAAAATAAATTTGAAACTTATGTGAAATCAATTGATCTAGATCTTTGGCATGTCATTTCGATTGGTGATTTTCAACCAACAAAAACGGATTTTGAAAGTCAAACAAAAACGGATTTTGAAACTCAAAATGATTATTTAAAAAAAAAGAATAACAAAAATAATGAAGCTAAAATAATTATTTACAAAACCTTGCCGAAAGTTGAATATGAAATAATATCTTTCTGTAAAACGGTAAATGATATTTGGAAAAATCTCTTAAACTTTCATCAAGAAAAATGTCAAGCCAAAGATGAGGATTTTAATCTTGTACATGAATTAGTTATCTTAGAAAATTTAATAGATAAACATTTAGATAAAATAGATACATGTGCTACTAGTTCAAATGTTGTTAATGTAGGTGTTAGCGACGAAGACTACATGAATCAACTCCAAAGTGAAATCAATCCAAAATCATGGAGTGACACAGACGAAGGAGAAGATCATCATCCGACTCACCTATCATTCACACGTCGATCATCATCTGAGACATTACGAAGAAAAGCTAGGACGTGAGGTAAGTTCTCTTTTTAAATTTCATAAGTAATTACTTCATGCATATAATCTTATTAATGCCTTAGGATACGCTTAGTCTGATAGGTTGCTTTGCCTTTACACTTTAGTTATATTCGTTATGTGGCTTAATGAACTAGAAACCCTTTAGTTAGCCCCCCTAAGTATTAGTAAACCAAGCAATCTTCATATTTGGTACTCTTCGATAGGTAAATTTAGGAACTTAATTTCTTCTAAAAAGAGAATGACTACTGGAGAATCTATTGACTAGAAACTCAATTTGACCTAACGGTTGAATTGCTTCTATGTGAGAAGTTGGGTGTGTGTAACCCGTAAAAACGGTCGTGTTTAGCCTGAATTGAGCACCACTAGTAATAGTCTCATACTCATTCTCCAACTTGAATACATTATTCTTCCTAAATATACCTAACGATAGTTTACTGTTATGAACTTTGCTTTTCACTAGAGCTTTTCATTCCTAGATGTATGTCATCCTGCATATATAAAATTTCTAGATGTTTACTTGCTCCTATGTGATTTGACTGCATGCCTTCGTAATTATTTGTTTAGTTGAATGCATTGTCATTATAATAGCTTTTGTTTTTCTCTAACTACTCTGACATGATGTATTTTTGTATTTAGTCATAATACATGCGTAAATGTCATAGGATATGTAGAAAGAGGTAGCATGTGACAATAGACTTGAGCATGAGCTCTTTTATAAACCATTATTTTTTAAACCTATAATTAATGGGACTTATTTTTAAATTTGCAAAAACTTCACATTTTGGAAAAATAATTTTTCAAAAGATTATGACACATTTCTATTTTACATGTTTCACCATCCTACCTTTCTTCCAAACTTGTGTCCATAATTACGTGTTTATCAAAACCAAAGATTGGAAAAATATGTTTTCTTTCCTCATAAAAACATTTTGAAATAAAACCAAAACTATTTCATTAAAATATTTTTCACATCCACATAAAAACCCACTTTCAAACGTTGTTGAATAATGCCAAAAACATTTCTTTAAATCATGCATGGTGATCTCATATCTGTCATCTATATTTATGTATGTGACATTTATAAGTGAACTAAATTTGAAAATAACCATAATTTATTCACTAAGACCTCACTTGGTACAAGTCTAGAAGTCCATGCTATCACAATTCTACATTCCCATGCACATAGATATTCATTAGGATTATTTAACTAGCTTATTAATCTTCCTAAATATGATACTATGAATTACTTGGTGCTATGTAGTGTTCTCTTGTCTAACATATATATGTTACATGCTAAATGAGTTGTTTGCATGCTAGATAATAATGTCTAATGAATATGCTTAGCATATATAAGTTATTAAATTCTAAATTGCCTCAAAAGAAGTTGGACTTGCTTGAAACTAAACCCAAAAACACAACCCTTTCAACAAATTTTCTGCCAAAAACCCATTTCCAGTAACCTGGAAATCAGCAGATGGGCGGCCCCCTTAATTCATTAGGCGGCCCCCTTAATATTTAAGGGGACCAGCCCCTTAATTAAGGGGACCGGCCATCTGATGGTCGAAGGTGCTGCTCCCTTTTTCTATTTTTTAGCCCATTTTATCCTATACTTCCCAAAATTCACAAACACATTTTGTCACAAACCACTCACCAAAATTTACCTTCCACAATCACATCATCACTACACCATAAACACCCAACTCCATCATAAATGCTCATCCATATCATCCATCCAAACATGTCATCATCTAACCACCCAAAATCCAAGCCTTCAAGAGTTGCTAAAATCTCAGTGAGGCCCATTTGGAGGAGGAAGCTTGACATTTGCCATAACCCAACAAATGATGTTGTTCAAACTCAACCAACACCTAAACCTCATCCTAATGAACCCTTTCACACACATAACCAATCATCCATATGTCCACCTTCATTCACTCATAATTACCCAAGTTCACAAATGTCTCCACCACCAAAAGTGTCACAACCACTTACACCAAATAACAACCACTCTCCATCATCATCACCTTCCACTCAACACTTGAAGTTCATTGAAGAACTCAAGGAAGCCCATGAGCTTAATGCTCTCCTTGCTTTGCACCTTGCTCAAAGCAACTTAAACCCATCACCATTCATATCACCATCATCACCACATCACTTGAGTCAAATTGAGAAACATGTCAACAATTGTCCTTGTTGCATCTTTCTCCAAAATCAAACCATCATTACCATCCATCTCACCATCATTACCATCATCACCACATCACTTGAGTCAAATTGAGAAACATGTCAACAATAGTCCTTGTTGCATCATTCTCCAAAATCAAACCATCACCTTAAATGAGCGTCTCACTTGGATTGAGTATCTTCTCACTAGATCTAATCCAACACCACCACTTGAACAACATCAAAACCCTGATTCAACATGGTCAAGTCCAAGCTCTCCACCTCCAATTCCTCTATCAACACTCTCTCCAACATCCATACACCCAAACTTACAACCCCATTAATCCAACATTTTTTTACCCCCTCTTTACCATCATCCATCCAAAATAATCCAAATTTTCATGTCTCAAGCAAGTCCAATGGATCTCGTAGGCAATTTAAAATTTTCTACTTATTGCATGCTATAAGCAAAATATGTGTTGTATCAATAATTATGTTTTTAACATAATTATTTTCAAATAATGAATGCTTTATTTCTTGTCTTTAATATATGATTGTTATGCTTATTGCTTGTATACTTGATATCATGATATATATATACATGCTTGATGATTAATAACATGCTTATTCCATAATATGTTTTAAATGTATGCATGCGTAATTAACATGTTTATGTCACTATTTAATCATTCTTGATGTACATGATTCAAATGGAGCTTGCTGCAAAAACACCCTAAAAATGACCATTTTCTGAAAAAATTTCAAATTTGGTCGCCTGGGAAAACACCAGATGGGCGGCCCCCTTAATTCCCTAGGCGGTCCCCTTAATTTTAAGGGGGCCGGCCTACAATTAAGGGGACCGGCCATCTGGGCAGTAAAATTTACTGTTTTCTTTTGCATCTTGCGACTCCTTTTATCTAGCCCAAACCTTACCTAAATCAACCATCACCTCTATCATACACCCATTTTCATTCACCATGCTATCACCAAAATCATCTCTAAGACACCAAAACTCCATCACCACCACCTCAATGTTAATCCCCAAGTGCACCAAATGCACCATCAAAAACACCCTTTCATCCATCAATAACTACATCAACTCACACCTTTCATCACCACCATCAAGAGCATCAACTCCACCTCCTACTCAAGAACCTCCATTCACCCAACTTGTCATTTCCATATCACCAATAACACCTCTTGATGCTCATTTCTCATCATCACCAATACCACCACATCCACAACCAAACCATCATCTTTGGTCTTAGAGATGATATACACTACATGTTTTCATCCCTTGAACACATGCTTAACAACCAACCTCCACCACAACCTCCATCATTTTCACCCACTACACTACCACCACCTTCATTCTCGCCAAATTAAGCATATGCAATGCTTAATCAAAAATAATTTTTCAAACCATTTTGTGTGCAAGCCCCATGGAAGATCATGTACTCCTAGAATGATTATGTAGATTGCATTACTTACTAGCTAATGTAGGATTGAATATAATCTTGGATGGTTGTGTATTGATACACAACATTTTTAATGAATGTCCTTATATGCATGCTTATTTTTGCTATATATATGCTTGTGCTTCTAATATTTTTCTTGTAAGTATTCCATATATCGATTCCTTGGTGCCCTCAAACGAGGGGGAGTACACATCAAGGGGGAGTTTTCGTCCCGACAAATTTCACGTTTGAATTTTGTCGGCTTAACCTTTTTGATTCTACAAAAAGGGGGAGAAGTGAATGTAAACTCACTAAATACTTGTCCAAAAATAAACTTTTTGGTTTAATGAGTTTAGGTTTTGTAATCATCAAAAAGGGGGAGATTGTTGACATAAATAAATGCCTAAAAACATTATCAATATTTATTCATATCTCTATGTTTTGATGATCACAAAATGTAAACTCATTAAAACATAAACTTATAAATTAAACAAGTACTTAGTTGTAAGTATTCACTTCTACAACTAAAATCACTTAAGGTATGAATAAACTAATGCTTAATGCATTATATGATCAAAGGAACATTTTCTTAAAAACTAGATTTTTTATAAAACATCAAAAACATTTTATATATTTTTGAAAAACATTTTTGGCATTAAATAAAAATGTTTAATCTTTTATAAAAATATGAATTCAAATTTTTAACCAAAATCAGTTAAAATGTTCCAGAAAAACCTTCTCCACAAAAGGACAAAATTGGCCAACGTTCAGTAGGGGCGGCCCCCTTAATTTTACTAGGCGACCTCCTTAATAATTAAGGGGACCGCCCCCTATTTAAGGGGACCGCCCCCGCTCCAGTAGGCTCCAGCTGTCCAGATTTTTCCCTATAAATACAAGCCTTCTCCTGGATTTTTTCTCAACCCTTTTGCACTAAAACTTTCTGTTGTAGATCTCATTTCATATCTTAAATAAACCTTTGATCATGTAATCTTAAGCATTGGTTTCCAAGTGATCCAAGCTTCCACCATCCAAGTGCAAAAGAAGAATACTTCTATCAATCAAGATTAGAAGTATTACAACTTAGTATCATTTTGTTACTTAAGTTGTGTGTTTAACAAAGTTTGTAAATCATTCATTCATTTGTATGTAAGGTGTGTGTTGTAGATTAGTGTTGTGTGTAAGTAGTGAAAATGTTGTATAAGTAGTTGTGGTATAGAAGTTGTGAGGTCAAAGTGTAGAAGTCGTGAAGCCGTTGTGTAGAAGTCGTGAACCCGTGGTGTAGAAGTCGTGAAGCCGTAGCATAGAGATTGTGTAGCGGTCATGTTGAAGCCATGAAGTCCTAGTCGTAAAGTCCAAGTGTTGAAGTCGTGAAGCCGTAGCATAGAGGTTGTGTAGCGGTCGTGTTGAAGCCATGAAGTCCTAGTCGTGAAGTTCTAGTGTTGAAGTCGTGAAGCCGTAGCATAGAGGTTGTGTAGCGGTCGTGTTGAAGCCGTGAAGTCCTAGTCGTGAAGTTCTAGTGTTGAAGTCGTGAAGCCGTAGCATAGAGGTTGTGTAGCGGTCATGTTGAAGTCGTGAAGTCTTAGTCGTGAAGACATAGTGTTGAAGTCGTGAAGCCGCAGCATAGAGGTTGTGTAGCGGTCGTGTTGAAGTCGTGAAGATGTCGTGAAGCCGTTGTGAAGTAGTCGTGAATAAGTTGTGAAGAAGTTGTGTTGTGAAGTTGTGAGATTGGTTCTAGCTACGATTAGAACTCGACATTTAGCTTTGTGTCGTTAAACCCTTGTAAGCCAAAGTTGTGTACGGTTTTCTCCGCCATAAGGGAGCTTATTGAAGTTGTGAAGAAAACTCTCGAGCAAGGTGTGCTCGGGGAGTGGAGTAGGGCAAGGAAGGTGTCCTTGTAGCCGAACCACTATAAATCTCTCGTGTCTCGGTTAGATCTTTCCATACCTTATTTATTTCTTTACTTGCATCGTCATTACTTTCATACACATAGGCTTATATAATTGCTAGTATTAATTAGAGGTCGACTTCACATAAAGATCAATTTGAAAATCCATTCAAGAAACCAAAACTTTTTACAATCAATTTAAAAGAATACATATATAACTAATAATAAGATTTAAGTTTTATTTTTCATAACAAACTTGAATCTAAGTTTTTAAAAGTAAACAAAGGTTTTATAATAAATTAAAAAGACATAAAACTATTCAACCCCCCTTCTAGTTTTCCACAAAAAATTAAACAAATTGTGCACAATGGTGCGTGTGTAAGTGGTGGTTTCGGGTAAGAGTGGTGTTGAAGGTGGTTGTGGTGGTGTCGAATGTGGTGATTAATTTGGTGTTAATTCGGTGGTGTCCAATTGAAGAAGAAGGGGCTGCGTAGGGTTTTTTTTTTTGATAATACTTAGAAAAAAAAGCAGATCTGCTATACCACTTCAATAATTGAGACAAATTAGGGACGTCATTATCGTCTCTAACTGTGGCGGGATAAATAAAATATTGACGGGATGTTTTAATTTTTGTGAAAATTTTGGTGAAAAAAATGGGACGACGTCGTCCCTAACAGTTTTTTTTCTTTTTCTTTTTCCTTTATCTTTATCTTATGTATATTAAAAATGATTTAAATTATTTAATTAATATTAAATAAATTAAAAATGATTTAAATTAGTTATAAATTATTAAAATAATTTTAAAATTATTTTAATTAGTTATAAAATTTTTAAATAAATTAAAAATGATTTAATTGGTTAGTGTTTGAAGAATCTTCCTTTTTGCCACGGGCCAACACCAAAACCCATTATATATAACACATTTATCTAGTTATGACAGCTAGTAAGTTTTTTTTTAGACACACTACTACTACTTTTAAGTGTTTCACCAAACATTACCAACTCTCTTACACCTAAATAAATGCATTTGACCACATTCATTTTCTCCTTTCCTCATTGTCTCATTTCATTCATTTACTCACTCACTTGCTCCCTCTCTTAAAACACAACAACAATTTCTTGTACTAGTTTCATTTTGATTTTATTTCAGCAAGAGTGTTCATTTTGTAAGCTACTTTGATGTGTTCGCCATGTCTTATTTCGTAACACAAAATGTTTTAATAAAGATTATTGAAACGATTTTCAAAAAGTCCTTTCCTCATAAAAAAAAACCCATTAAACTTATTATCTTTGTGAGACCTTTGCACTATCTATATTCCAAACAATTACGCCAAACTACAAAATTTAAAACTAAAACCACATCTAAATCCAAAACCCACGTAACAAACAACCCCAAACATTTACATCTAAAAAACAATATTCCATTCCAGCCCCTTTATTCTTCCAAAACCTTTCTTCCCCCCACCATCCACTTCACTGAAACAAAACAAAACAAAACCCTATAAAACGAAAACAAGCCCTAATTTCGAACAACAAAATTCCACAAAGTGTATGATCATACAATACAATGGGAGCGAGCAGGAAGCTTCAAGGTGAAATCGATCGTGTTTTGAAGAAAGTTTATGAAGGTGTTGAGGTTTTTGGTACTATTTGGAACAAGGTATAATTATTTTTTTTTATTTTTTTTATAATTTTTTTTTCTTTATATAATAATTTTGTTTATGTGTTTGATGTGTAATGTATGATGTGTAAATGTGTAATGATCGTTGTTGTAACGAAACGAGTTGTGGACTGAGTTGACTCGGACGAGTTGAGTTTCACAAATGTGCCTAAATTCAGCCGACTCTGTAAATAATTTGTGAATAGACGTGACTGACTCGTGAGTTGTTGTTTGACTCGTTCCGAGTCGACTCGGTTTGTTACGCGTCGGAGTCGAATAGGATTGTAACGCCTCGGTGTCGACTCGGCTCGTAACGTGTCGGAGTCGACTTGGCTGGTGACGTGTCAGGGTCGACTCGGCTCATAGCGCGTCCGGGATGACTCGACTCGTAGCGCGAGTCGACTCGGCTCGTAGGGCGTCTGAGTCGATTATGTTTGTACCGTGTCCATACTCGGTTAACGTGTTTCTAACGCGTCCGGGCTGACTCAGTCCATAACGCTTCGGAGTTCAGTGGACTCGGTCGGTAACATTCAGAGTCGACTCGGTTCGGCTCGTAACGCCTCGGTCCGTAACGCGTCCAACCCGACTAAGTTCTGTAACGAGTCAGCCTTCGAGCCGATTATCTGCGTCACGCGTCTGAGGTGACTCGGTTAGTAACTCGTCTAAGTCAGACTGGTTTGTAACGCGTCTGAGTCGAAGTAAAGAAGAAATTACTCGTCATTGCATCACTGGAAGTCGTTTGTATTGTTTCAATGTAGAAGTTGTGTTTGGGAGAGCTTTTCATATATAATCATTGTATATGTTTAATCATGCGGATTATTGAAGGTCTAAAAGCGTGAATAGTGAAATATTGATGCTTGTGTTTGATATTTTTGAATTGTTTAACTATATATGTTTAATGCACAATGTATGGATGTGTATGTGTAACAATTCAGTTGTTGTAATGTTGTTGTTTAGGTTCACGATACTGATAATGCTAATCAGAAGGAGAAATACGAGGCTGATTTGAAGAAGGAGATTAAGAAGCTTCAGAGGTACAGAGATCAGATTAAGACATGGTTACAGTCTAGCGAGATCAAGGATAAGAAGGTTAGCTTGATTTTTATTGTGTTTAT
The DNA here is from genome assembly GCA_021014915.2 of Artemisia tridentata subsp. tridentata. Taxonomy (NCBI): domain Eukaryota; kingdom Viridiplantae; phylum Streptophyta; class Magnoliopsida; order Asterales; family Asteraceae; genus Artemisia; species Artemisia tridentata. Next base: position 360,263,945 of record CP139506.1, read on the forward strand.
TGATTATTAGTTGTTCTGTATGAACGAGGATTGTCTAAGGCGCAGAAGTGTGAAATATTGTTTGCTGAAGATTAATTGTTAAAATGTTTAACTGTAATTGCGTTTGGATAGAAACAAACTGATTATGTTTATTTGCTTATTATATGCGGGTCCCATAATTTGGTTGTATCATTTTACTGTGAATATCTTTTGTTACATGACGTATAAGTTGTGAATGTATTGTCTCTCTGCTATATTCTGCTAGCTGGACATAGGAACCCATTGATATTTTCAGTAAAAACTCATTAGCTTCATTTGTTCCAGTATTGAGAATCAGACTAGGGTGAAAGGCTGTTAAAATGTCAGGAGCAAGAACTCTTTTATTGGGAAAGATTGCTAAAATGTAATGTGGTGGATATGCTATTCGTCACATTTATGAGAAAATGGGAGGAGCTAGGGAGAGAAATGTGTGTCTGGTTTTTCTTGCTCATCAGATGGTGACTTTTAGTTATTAAGGAAGTTATATAGCTGGTGTTTTTGTATCAAGGTGATCTGTAGAGGCTAGGTCGTAGATGAAATGTTGTGGGCTATATTCTGTATTGTGCATGAAGATATAATTTAATTGCAGTATTACATTTGCTTTGCTGTCCTCTTCTTTGAAAAGGATAGTCAAATCTGCAGCATCGGATGAATGTGTTCTGCTTGTAAATGCTTTATTTTAGTAGTTCAAGTTAAAACTTGCTTTGCTCATCATTCTGTTGTTATTAGAACGGTTTTGTCTTCCAAATTGTATCTCAAATTTGTTTGTAGTATTTAGGATATATGTGGTTGAAAAAGATTCTAAGATTTTAGTTTCTGTTTCGAACATGTCTTTCTCAGTTCAGTCTTTCCTTGTTGACAACAAACTTTCTTTCTGACATATTTGGCACAGGTTAGCGCCTCTTATGAGCAGGCTCTGATAGATGCTCGCAGGCTTATTGAAAAAGAAATGGAACGGTTTAAGATATGTGAAAAGGAAATGAAGACAAAAGCATTCTCTAAGGAAGGCCTTGAACAACAGCCTAAAACGGTATGTATTACTATATCTAGTCATACACCTGTATAAATAAGAAATTGCGCATCCGTGGGCACCACCCTTTTCGTTCTAAACCATTCTTTTTTGCTTTCTATAAGAGCTCATACTATAGAACGATGTCAATCATAGGTATGAGTTGCGTAAGTTTCAAACTGCACTGGTGCTTTACCCCTTTTCTTTTTTGCTTGTCAATGCTAATTACAGGTTCGCTTTTTGAAATGCTTGTTCATAGACGTAATAGTAATAATGAAGTACCACATTTTATGATTTTCAACCATGAGGGATGTGCAAAATAACATTAAGATTAACGTTGACTTTAGCTCTGTTTTTGGTGATGCTTCTTTGTTGACTGTCTATTGTAGGATCCAAAGGAGAAAGCCAAGTCAAAGACTAGAGATTGGTTGAACAATACGGTATGAAACTATACCTTAGTTGACGTCTTGCCTTTGCTTTTTATCTGAAAGCTATTGCACTTATTTTTACTTTCTATATGAAAGCTATTGCTCTTATTTTTTACTTTTTGAATGATGTCTTCAAATTCATCAATGATATTGTTAGGACATTGGTATATGTCAGTGTTCATTACTTCATTGTGTTTGTGTTAGTAGCTTCTCTTGATGGTCAGTACCCCATTTTGGGGGTAATATTATCATGTTAATTGTTTTGTTGCTCAAGCACTTCTCCCTGAATTTGGTAGACATTTCTGTGCTTTGACTGGTGTTTATAATGCATACATAGATAGTTCGGTTGGGAGTGATCATATTATAGAATAATTATGAATTATTGAATCATCCAATGGCCATTGTATTATAATATACTTTTTCTTTGGTTAGGTGTCTGAGCTTGAGTCTCAAATCGACAGTTTTGAAGCGGAGATTGAGGGGCTATCTGTTAAAAAGGGGAAAACAAGGCCACCAAGATTGGTAAGTGAAAATTAGGGATCTCAACTTCCATCTATTATCTGTTACAGTTTCATTACTTAATGATTATGCTGTCTCACAGACCCATTTAGAGTCATCAATTAATCGGCACAAGGCTCATATTATGAAGTTAGAGTTGATATTGAGACTGCTGGATAATGATGAGTTAAGCCCCGAGGAAGTCAATGATGTTAAGGATTTCTTGGACGACTATGTGGAACGAAATCAGGTTAATTTCGTTTTCAGGATTTTTTTTAAATGGTTGAATTCGTGCTCTTGCCTCATATCTCGGTACTAAGGATTGTCTTCTGCAGGAGGATTTTGATGAGTTTGATGACGTTGACATGCTATACAACACCTTACCTTTGGATAAGGTTGAGTCACTGGAAGATCTAGTTACCATTGGTCCACCTGCTCCTGTCAAGGTAGATTGAAAACTCGCTAAATATATATATATATTATATTTTCTGTTTGGTGATTTTTTGCAAATGAACTTTAAGACTGAAATCGTGCAAGTAATATCGCAATAGCCAAATACTAGTTTATTATTTAATGTATGTCAATAGTCATAGGGATCATGTTAGTTTGATCTGTGTTTTGACAGGGTGTTGCTTTAAGCATAAAATCTGGCTTGTCTACTTCTTTAGCTCTGTCACCGGTATGTTCCTATACATTAAGTTTCCAACAATATGCCATTGCTTTCATGTGTAAATGACTGGAAAACTAGACACATCTATGTAAAAGCTACACAATACTTGATCAATATTCATGGGCCTGGGATGGCATTTTCTAGTAACCATAAAGAGATGATATACGTTATGCACCTCATGATCTTTTTATATAATTGCATCACAAGTATAATGAACAATTTACAACGGCCAAAGAGAACATTGGGTTGCAGCCAACGCATGTTACTGGGTACAATTAACACAACCTTGCTTGCAACAGCTCCTCTTAGAAACATAAATAAACTGAAATAAACCTCTAATTTTTATGCCATATTTGCATTTTACAACTGCTTTGACATATGTGGTGTCTGGCAGTATTTTAGACTTGTTATATAAGTTCCTTGGAATTTCCAATCAATAATATGTATTTTTGGCTTTGTTTTTTTTTCTTAGACCGCAGTTGCATCTTCTCATCATCAACACGGAGATTCAATCCAGAAGCAAGTTGCTGAGAAGGCTCCCCAGGAAAGTATCTCAGAGTTTGGGGGAAGAAATACACCTTCAAAGATCAGTGCAGTCGCATCTGCTCCTCCAACACCAGCAGGAACCCATGCAACCCCTGTTGCTATTGTTGCTTCTTCTGTCCATTCAGGCCCAAGTTCTGCTAAGAGCGTTTTGGACAATTCAACCTCTTCTGTCCCTTCATTACCAGTGAACAATGCTGTTAAGGGTGTTTTGGACAGTTCAATCTCTTCTGTCACTTCATTACCAATGAACAATGCACTAAAGGGCGTTTTGGACAATTCAACCTCTTCTGTCCCTTCATTACCAACGAACAATGCCATCAAGGGTGTTTTGGACAACTCAGCCTCTTCTGTTCCTTCATTACCAATGAACAATGTTGTGAAGGAAGAAGATAATTCCAACTTTCCTGGTCGAAAGCCATCTCCAGCCCTTCCTGAAGCAGGATTAATGAATCTTGGTAGAAGCGCGGCTAATCCACCCTCAATAACCATCCCGAGTACCTCTGGTAGTATTGTTTCTAGCAATGGATCCCTTGGTGTTGCTTCAGAAACGCCCAGGAGAGCTATGTTAGGGGCTGACGATAGACTTAGTGGTAGTGGAATTGTGCGGCCACTGGTTTCTTCTTCAAGTATTAGAACGATGCTCCCCCAAGCTGTCAAGACCAGTGAAGCTGTTAGCGGTGGTAATGGTGAGACAGGAGGGGTGACAGGTAGGATGTTTTCTGGAGTTTCTGGCATACAATGGAGGCCGGGAAATCCCTCCCAAAGTCAAAATGAAGGGGTATGTTACCATATTTTTCTCTATTTACTTTATCTGTAATTTATGATTGCCGTACCTTATTTTTGTTTTGGTCAATTGTTATCTTTTACTGAGATTACTTCGAAAAAACAAATTGACTGCTGATTTTATCATATGAAATTGGGTTAACCTAATATCTATCTACTATAAAATATAAGCTGAAGCTTATACATTTAATTGTTTGGAAAAGTTAATCTTTTTTATACTGTAAAGGAAGTGTAACTACTGAAGTTGTGACAGTAGTGAGGATTTGACCTATTTTTTCTGCTTTTAAGCTGGTTTTTAACGTGTGCCCTTTTAATGTGTGAAACATTATCTTATTGTTTTTTGAAAGAATAATAATAATATATGAAGGAAATAGTTGTGTAGTTTTGGATAATGTGATATGGTGGTTGGTTGCACCGATATTAACTAACTGCAGCAAATGAACTAGTAGATTGACGCACATATATTAACTAACTTTTTATGTCTGGAAAATCGAACAGTATTATTTACAGCTTTTGATTCCATCATCAGGTAGAATCACAGTATGGTTCTAAGTTCTAACATTACAAATAAACGTGACAGTAAAAAGAAAAGTGAGATTACTAGAGAGCAAAGCTATTATATGCTCAAGGCACACTAAGATGCAAACTGTTCCTCTAGGCCAAGTCGCAGACACAGCCTCATGAATACAAACATGCAATATAAAAATATATGCATATACAACTCAAATAGGCAGCGTTATACCAATCAAGACATCAGATAAAGCTCAGTTCCATACTTGAAATATCATGCACATTTGCACGTAACATATAACTATGCCAAAGAGGCCTTAGTTTCCCGATTTGTTATGATATACATATCTTGCTAGCTCTGAACTTTTAGTTATCCTTATGTTGATTTCAGATTTGTGTAACTTATTTTATATTTATTGGAACAGGTTCCTCTAAGAACTGAAATTGCACCAGATCATAGGGAGCAATTTTTGCAGCGATACCAACAGGCACAGCAACAGGGTCTGAATCTTAAACTATTTACTACACAACACAACCCACTTCAACAGGTATGTCTTGATGTTTGAATATTAAACCATCTGTTACTATGTGAGTATTAGGGGGTGTTTCTTTGTCACTTAATGGGCTGGTTGCTAACATATCGGGGCCCAACCAGGCAAGTTAGGTGTTTCTTTTTACCTATTATATGAAATGAGGCTCTGAGTCTGTAGGCCCTCAAATACCTCTCTCCTAAATCAGACGTCCATTTAGACAAGCCAGAACAATTTGCCCTTTTCTTATTTCACCTTCATATCTTCAATTTCTCTCAATTTCATTCACTCAAAGTATTTTCCACCTTGAACCGTAACCATTGTTGCCACTATTTACATCCGACCTTCAGATACCTTCGTCCATTCACGTCGATGGTGGTTATTTCTTAATCTCGTTTGTGTTCTTCCAGGATGGTCACAGACTTACGGATGTGTTGCAGGTCTTCACTTGGTCCCGTCGGTGCTACTTCATGTTAAGTATTATTTCGGTTAATTTTGTATGGAAACCATCAAAATCCATTTGTTTGTCGCAAGCTTTTTACCATGTACTGTTTTAAAGTCTTTATTTTGGGTTCACCCTTCTTTCATTGTTTCAGGACAGATGGGTTGTTGTAATAGGTCTAGTAAAAGTATTGTGACTTTGATTTAACAAGTAGGATCTAATCTTATGGGTTTTTTTCCATTTCTGCACAATTTGGTTGTTCGGGTTAAATGGTCATTTAACAATATTGAGACAGAAAAAAGAAAGAACATGTATGTTTACAGCTAACAGTCCAAATCAGTGGTATATATCAATACAGACACATATCCAACCTGCACTTAAAGAGAAACAGCCCCTAAGATCACTTTTTTATAATTATAGTTCAACTCTCGAAGTTCCACTCCATCACCTCAAGGTGGGCTGGTTGGAGGACCAGCTCCAGGTCTTATCAACGTCACATCAGCACAGCAACATCCAAGTTCAATCCATTCACAGTCTAGTCAACACACACTCATGGCAACTGGTTCAAAAGATACTGGTATGTTAATGATTAAATAAACAGACTTGGACTTCTTTTGTGTTTGATATTGACCAATTTGGAAATATTTAATCATACTTGTGAATAACAATAGAAGTTGGCCATGTGAAAGCTGATGCGCCTCAGAAACATCAAAGTCTAACTGATGATTCTGCTACAAGTTCTGTGCTTCATAAATATACTGCCAATGAGGGCGATTCAAAGGTGTCAAACACATCAGTTACACAGGTATATGGTGTTGGATGTGTATTTGCCTTTTGAAGTTGTAAAATTCAGATAATCAACTGTTCGAGTGTTTTGAAAATTCCAAATAATTAATGCACCTTTATGTTTTTTATTTTTTAGGCTGGAGTATCTGGCTCAGTGACTGAGCCTGCACAAGTTACTCACGATATTGATGTCTCTCCTCATCAATCTTCACAGTCCGCTCAAACTGCTAGCCTTGGAGTCATTGGTCGAAGAAGTGTTCCCGACCTTGGTGCAATTTGGGACAGCCTCAGCGGCTTAGCTACCTTGGAAACCTCTTATGATCCGCAAGCCACGATGCAGTTGCTTGAGTCCTCCTTTCGCAAACTTCCACAACCCAAAGATTCTGAACGTGCAAATTACACTCCAGTATGAATATTTATTGTTCTTTCTTATGCTATATGTTTTTAAGTTGAAAGTAGCAATTTCAACCCTTTTACTTTTGAATGGGTCGATTCGGGCTGCGTTTTATCTCTAACTGGTAAGGGGTTGAGGTCAGAATGGCAAGGGGTTCAAAGTTTAATGGATTTTTAATCTTTTTATTGAGAAAAGAAATTAGATATTGAAATAATGTATGACGCACTATCTATAAAAGATTAGAGAACTTTAGGCCAAAAGTACTCTGGGTCAACCCGACCTAACCTACACCCAAAACTTATCTGATTTTACATGATTACATCCCCGATTTTCTACCTTTACTTTTAGCTCACAAATCTTAAATACCTTACTTACGTTTTTTATTTGCTTTTTTACTGATTTTCAGAGGCACCCTACTGTGACCCCTAAAAGCTATCCTCAAGTGCAGGCTCCAATCGTTAGTAACCCAACCTTTTGGGAACGGCTTGGATCTGACAACGTTGGGACTGATACTCTGTTCTTTGCATTCTACTGTCAGCAGGTTATGCTTCTCGTATAGTTTCTTTCTCTGTTAGACTTGTGTAGTTTGGGTTAAATATTGATGATGAGACCAAAGACAACATTTTTGAACTTGTTTGACGAAAACAAAAGATCTGACATATTTGTTTAGTGTCATGTAGTAAAAGAGGCAACAATTATATTTCCATGACTAAATTAGGTAGTATAATTCTATAAACAAGCAAATCTTACATAATTGCATAGGGATTAGGAGGAATCAAGTAGTATGGTTGATTGAATTATTGAATTAGGCCTCTTGAAAGCAGGTAGAATTTTGTGAGTTGTCAATATTTCTTTATTCTTGGTACCAATTTGTTTGGGTCTATAGAATTTTTAATCGGCTTCCTGCAGATTTATCTTTGTGGATACAATCACTTGGAAAATCATTCTGAAACGTATCATTGTTATACAGAACACCTATCAACAATATTTAGCTGCTAAAGAACTGAAGAAACAATCCTGGAGATACCATAAAGATTACAACACATGTTTTCGATGACATGAGGAGCCTAAGGTTTCCACTGATGATTTTGAACAAGGAACATACGTGTACTTTGATTTTCATATGGGAAATGATGAGATGCAAAATGGCTGGTATGATTGCTTTAAACCTAGCTTTTCATGTATGATTACCATTTAGAGGTGGCAAAGGTACGTTGGGTAATTTGTGTAAAAACGAGCCCGTCTTGAATTGGACCAGTTAGATTGGATCAACCCGCAGACACTTTTACCCTCCAATTTTAAAATATTCTATAAATGATTAAATGATCAAATACGCTAACTGTGATTATTACAAAGGAAAAGGCATAATTACAATAGAAATCTAACTTGTTGAATAAACGGCCGAGGAGGATATATAATCTAACTTGTTGAATAAACGGTCGAGGAGGATATATACACTAAATATAGGCTTTTGGTACGCGTTTCCCTCAGTGTTATATTGGTACATGATCATTTGACTGTTTGGAAGCAGCCTCTCTACTCCCGGGTTTACCTTGGGGTAGGGGTAGGGTCTGTCTACAGTCTACCTCCCCCATACCCTGCCCCGGCGGGATTGGGTTTGTTGTTGTTGTTGTTATCATTTGACTGTTTGATATATACCACAACTTTGTCAATAAACTGGTCAAAATTAACACCTCAAGTTAACATACGGATCTTAGATTCATTTTTTTTCAACTAGTCGAATTGGATGTCATTTGATCAGGATTGAATAATTGTTTCCAGTAGCAAAATAAAATTATTCATTCTCTTTTTTGGTATCCTTACATTAACATGTAGAATTTTTTCCTTGGAAAAGTTTCAACTCAGTTTACATCTTATCTTTGTTAGGAATGTATATAACTGAATATTAATTCATTTCTGCTTGAAGATAACACATAGTTGGGTGATTCGTGAATCGGAGATTTGTGCTTACTTTTTTGACGGCTGTTCAATTTAATTTGTAGGTGCCAAAGAATCAAAACGGACTTCAAATTTGAATACCAGTTTCTTGAAGATGAGCTTGTCGTGTAAATAGCAGCGAGAAGATTCATGCAACATCTGTGATTAGCTTGTAGTCCCGCTCATGTTGGCATATATTGAGGTTTTGCATAGTTGCATTGTTTCTTTTGAAGTGAGTGGTAAGATTTCTTTTTCTTTGCTAATCTTTGATCTTAAAGAGATAGATATCTACGCGCGTAGACTTGATGTCAACCTATCAATCTCAATGGCGAAAAAGAATTAGGATTCTATTACAGCTTTTTTGCACTTTTTGACTCATTTTAGATTACACATGACCACATCAACAGATTTAAACATATCGCTCAATCCTAAAAATGACTAGTTGCTCCAGTACAGCCTAAAGTTTGAAAATTACCTGATAAAAACTAAAAAAGTTGTGCAGACTTTGTTTTCCTAGAGTACTTTACGACCATCTATTCGATTTGGTGTATATAACACCAATTTAATCATTGATCGATCATCCTCTAGCTTATTTGAAACTTCTTTGCATATCTTGCTAGTCTTTTTAATGTATCGATCTTTTTTTGGGTAACCATGGTTTTAGACCTTTTGGCCGGCTATTCCACGGGATTTGAACCCACAACCACAGACTCAAACTGGGTAAAGCTCTCTCATTGTTGTAGGTTGGCGTGATCATTATAGGATTGTATGCACCTAGCATGAATTGAACTTAGACCTCTTACACTTAGTGGTGATAGTCACAAGCCAATTTCCATAGGTCACATTGTATGTATCAATCTTGGAAAAATATTTTTAAAACAAATTTGCACGAGAAACAAAGGTAAATGTCGCTTACAGTGTCAATTGTAAGTTAAAAAAAAAATACAGATCGGTGTATCTGTGCACACAATTCTTTTCTGTTTTGATATTAAAGGAAGGTGATACCGGGAATACATGATTTCTGGTTATCAATGATTTAGAGTTAGGTTGAATATAATTCAAGTTGAATGTTGTTGATAGTTTATCTTCCATTTTGATAATATGTATTCATTTACTGTAACACCTATACAAATGTAAAATATTCCTTTTTAACGCGTTTGTGGCCAAGCGGTATCACCTTCGCATATCATATTTGTATTTTGAAGTCAGAAAACTAAATATTTTTAGATACGTATTTGTCTACTGTTTTGCATCCTAGTTGCACATTTGAGTCGATTGACACCACAATTCTGTCCTGATATTAAAATTTTTAAAAAATTTAGTTTTTATCTGGTCACGACTCACTAGTCCATTAGTATATTCTAGGGATAATGCTTGAGCTTTTTAAAAGTTCTACTGCCTGTTTGAATTATTGTACCTCTTGTGTCTGCATTGAAATTAGTGATGTATGAACGCTTTGAAAACTGTTTCACCAATTTGAACTCTAGAAACTTGTGTTACGAAATGTGACATAGCAAGCAAAGCAAGTTTGCTCGCCATCCATGTCTCCATATCATGTGCAAACGCGTTAGACCTTTTTCTTTCTTTTTCTTAACGCCAAGCAACCAAAAATTTCATTAGGCAATGACCTTTTGTAACTCATGCTTTATCCAAAGTTACTTCAACTTGTGCATTTTATACATATGCATTTTGTACATTAGGCAATGACTTTTGTACATATGCATTTTATGTTGTATACATAGCACTTCAACCTATGAGCAAGGCAAACTTACTAAAGTGTGCCGAGCAAATGAAGAAGTGAGCAAATAGTTTGCTTGGCGTGTCCCATTTCTTTTTTTAAAAGTGGCGAGTAAATGAAAGAAGCGATCAAACAATTTTGCTCGGCATGTACTTTTAAAAAAAAGACATTCGATCCTTATTATGACATGTATAAAGTATCGAGCAAAGAGTTTGGCAGGCAAATGTATTTTCTCGCCATGTAGAGATCCGTAGAGTGAAAAAATAGTGTCCATTTTGTTATCCCTTCGTCTCAAATTATAAATCCATTTTCAATTTGCACAATGTTTAATAAAATCTTATTAGCTAATTTATTCACCAATCAAATAATTTCTCTCTTTACTAAAGTGTCTTTTGATTGGTTGAAATAAGAAAATGGGCATGAATTTTGGGACAATAAAAATAGGAAAATTGACTTATAATTTGAGATAGAAGGATTATTTGGTTTGGCATGAGCAAGGTGGTAATAAAATTTTGAAATTATGCGTGTGCATTTGTTCTTGGATGTGGGTAAAGATGGTCCTATGATACTGCACAAAAAGCCAAAATATACAGCAATCATGTTATTGGTCAAGTGGAATATCTACATGATCCATTGGTTATAAATAGTCTATATGTACAGTCTATACTCTACAGACCACTGAAATGAAAATAAGTTAAATAACAACTAACAAGGCATATCTGTATACTAGTACAGTAGTATTTAAGTATGTATAAATAAGAAAGAGTAAGAAATAAACAAAATTTAAATTACCCATATGCTCTCACTTATAAACATGTTTTTGCTATATAAAAAGTGACATTACTATCTGCATTTTCCTTTTACACTTCATGTGCCGAGAGTCGTTGGCCTCTATCAAAATCGTCAAAATAGTTACCTATATATCACCACAACTACTCGAGGCTAAGGCTAGTGGTAATAACAGCCAATATTATTACAGCTAACTCAGCGTCACATTTTATTTCTCTCTTATTTCTCTCCGACCAACATCACCATCAGCATGGTGTAATAACACAACCAACATTACCACCAAAACATATTCCACTTAAACACAAATATATCTCAAAAAAAAAAAAAAAAAACACACCCCCGCACAAACACACCTCCACAACTCGGTCGTTTGAACGACCGAGTTCCTCATTATTTGCATGAAGACTTGTCTTTGGAGTGTGAGTGTAACACGGCTAGTCTTTGGGGTGCCATGTAAGCACAAAACGTGTGGTAATACCCTTATTAGCACTAGTCTAACATGCTATCTAAATCTAACAACTGAAATAGTTGCTCGTTTAAATTCTAAGTCATATATATGTCTTTTTAAGTTTAAAATATGGAAAGTGACTTGTGATTTTTTCATTAGATTCTTCTTTGATAAAGAACAAAAAATAAAATCTACATAGGATAACTGTCATAAAAAAAAATAAATAAATAAATAAATTAAAGCGTGTTTTTACCACCTTACCTTTTTAGTTGAAAAAGAAGAAATTACTCTTACAAAACAATTGCTTAATTTGCTTAGTAACTTTGCGCTTGCGCGAGTTATGGTGTTGATTTACAACTTTATAAGAAGTGCATAGTTTTCTTTTGAAAACAATGTGCATTTCATAGCATAAGTTCGCATTTTTTTTTAAACTTATGAGTTCTGTATGTAAACAATAGTTATTGAAATGAATAAGTACTAGCTACTAAAGAGGTTAAATTCTACTAATACAACATCCATCTGCATTAATTTTTACAAGATGTTTTGAGATGGCAAATTACAACTAAGTCTCATTCTCATTAAGATGAGAAACTAGTAGTGGAAGAGGATGAAATAGTCATTCTCATCTCCAACACTTTCTTATGAGAATTAGAATGTTTATGAGTCACAAAAGTTGGGCTCTTGGCTGGTCGATATTCGGGCAACAACCTGCCCGACTTATACCTTACTCCACATGCATTACACAATGTTTTTGGCCCTTGTGGTCCAGCCCTCCATTGTGGTGTTCTTTGTGAAAGACAATGTGTACATTTCCTTCCTTGCTCATGCCCAGCACTCGTGCTGTTAACAGTTGTACATTTTTTCGGAAAAATTAGGCTGGTTTCAGCTAGCCAACATGTTGGGCTTCTTTTCCTCTTGCTTCTTGCTTTGCAAGGTACAACTAGTTGAAGGATGGAATTGGGTTCTTTCACTTTTGGTTTAGGTTGTGCTGTTGTGTTTGTTGTAACTTGTGCGCTGGAAGTTGATGTACATTGGGGTTTTACTAGTGGTGGCATACAATTCCCACTACTTGATAAACAATCTTCCACAAAATTTGAGAGCCATTCCATGTTAACATCCTCTTGTTCCTGTATTTTTAATGACTATAACATTAGTTGCATGAAGTACAAGAAATGGAATCAGGAGAGAAAGTGACCGGGTGCACTTAGAATAAACTAAACAATAATAAAAAACCGGGTGCATTAAAAAGATTGAGGTTTTTTCTAACAAATTAACATTACGTCATAAAAGTCCATGAGTATCCCGAGACACCACAGGAGTCACCCTGGTTCCGTCATAGTGAAGTAAAGTTACTTAGTTACTACTTCATGAATGCTGGAAAAAAATAGTCATCTTACATTTAAGGGTTTGTTGCTTGTTTAGTTTCTTATAAATATTTATATTTTGTTGCATTAACTTACTAAGTGAGTTAAAAAAAAGTATGTTATACTAGTATATAGTAAAGAAAAAGAAGGGAAATATGCTGTTTCAAGTGGTAGCTAGCAAGGTGCATGCTTTTGTACAAAAATGGTAAATGCATGTGAATATCTTTCAAAAAAGTTGAAAAATAGATATCGGTGTAAAATCTATTAATTAAGCCCTTTTTCAGCAGATAAAATTTTAAAGACCAAAGATAATATACAGTTCCTTCATTCCTTGCATGGTTTACAAGTTAATATTTTTTGGTGTCATATGAAAAAACTTGGTTGTACTCAAAGGTAAAAGTGAATGAAACAAGAAAGTGTACCATGGAATGACCGGAAAGTATGTCATCAAGGCTGCATAGAAGGTGTTGCTCCGGTGGATAGTTGGAGATATTATGACAGAAATCCATAAAGTCTTGTGAAAACAAAAGTTGTGCAAGAATATTATTTATGGAGAGATATTGTAGCAAATCAAAAACTTTACTTTCTAATTTTATGTCGGCAGAAGGAAATGTAAGCAAATTTAACTTTCATCAATCAAAATATATAAACCCCACATCATGTCTTTTTCAAATATCTACACATTAGCCATAGTAACAAATACATGTTGGTGGGTACTAGTGTCTGCTGGCTAAGCATTCAGCTTCCTAGTTTTTTTTTTTTTCTTTCTTTCTTTTTAACAAAATAATTTAACAATTCGACTTTCAGATATAAGAATTAGATTTAACAATAAGTATCGTCTATCAATTTAACAATATGCAAATGCGATAAAGTGTTTGGTTAATATATTTTTCAATAAAATATTTTATGTATAAGCATTAGATTTGAGATAGTGATATTCACCTTAAATATTATTTCTATCATTTAGTTTAGAGATAAGTACTAATCTAGGACAAAATCTTTTTTTTGGTCCCCACCATGGTCAGTTTTTGAGTAAATTCCCTAAATGGTCATGCGCATCTGCACAACTCCGCAACCTATCTCAGAACGTGACACGTGTACATATTCTGGGGCCCACACCAACTACTAGAATTACTCAACCGCCGGCTACTCAACCGGCGGCTACTCAACCCAACAGCTAAAAATTTTGAATCGTTAGTCCTTTGTTACGTTTTCGTCCGCTTTTTTACGTTTTCGTCTGTTTTTTTACGTTTTCGTCCGATTTTTTACGTTTTCGTCCGATTTTTTACGTTTTTGTCTGTTTTTTTACGTTTTCGTCCGATTTTTTACGTTTTCGTTCATTTTTTTCGTTTTCGTCCGATTTTTTACGTTTTCATCTGTTTTTTTACGTTTTCATCCATTTTTATACGTTTTCGTCCACTTTTTTACGTTTTCGTCTGATTTTTTACGTTTTCATCTGATTTTTTATGTTTTCGTCCGATTTTTTACGTTTTTGTCTGTTTTTTTACGTTTTCGTCCGATTTTTTTTCGTTTTTGTCTATTTTTTTACGTTTTCGTCCGATTTTTTACGTTTTCGTCCAATTTATTACATTTTCGTCTGTTTTTTTACGTTTTCGTCCGATTTTTTATATTTTCGTTTGTTTTTTTACGTTTTCATCCATTTTTTTAAGTTTTCGTCCGCTTTTTTACGTAAAAAAAGACGAAAACGTAAAAAAAACAGATAAAAACGTAAAATCAGACAAAACGAAAAAAATCAGGACGAAAACGTAAAAAATCGGACGAAAACGTAAAAAAACAGACGAAAACGTAAAAAAATCGGACGAAAACGTAAAAAATCGGACAAAACGTAAAAAATGGACAAAACGTAAAAAATGGACGAAAACTAAAAAACGGACGAAAAAGTAAAAAAGTCGGACGAAAACGTAAAAAATGGATGAAAACGTAAAAAATAGGACGAAAACGAAAAAAATCGACGAAACGAAAAAAAACGAAAAATCGAAAAATCAGACGAAAACGTAAAAAAACAGACGAAAACGTAAAAAATCGGGCGAAAACGCAAAAAATCGGACGAAAACGTAAAAAAACAGATGAAAACTTAAAAAATCGGACGAAAACGTAAAAAATCGGACGAAAACGTAAAAAAACAGACGAAAACGTAAAAAAGCGGACGAAAACGTAACAAAGGAATAACGATGCAAAAATTTTAGCTGTTGGGTTGAGTAGCCGCCGGTTGAGTAGCCGGCGGTTGAGTAATTCTAGTAGTTGTTGTGGGCCCCAGAATATGTACACGTGTCACGTTCTGAGATAGGTTGCGGAGTTGCGTAGATGCGCATGACCATTTAGGGAATTTACTCAAAAACTAACCATGGTGGGGACAAAAAAAAATTTTTGTCCTAGATTAGTACTTATCTCTTTAGTTTAAGATCATTTGGTTAAATGGCTAACTACAACATATAAATTTGTAAGATTTATATACAATATTGAGTTTACATGCATGTCAAATAGAGATATGTTTATGTTGGGATCCCTTCTAAAATCATTTCACACACATATGAGGTACTAGAGAGAGAAAGATGATAAGTTAAAGAGAGAGATAGTAATTAGAGAGAATTTCTCTATTTCATTAACAATCAACACCTCTCAAATGAGATGTTACATGCTTATATAGTCTTACATGAGGTAAACATAAGGAAGTGTGTCGTTGTTACATATCTTACTCATTCGACATTAACGTAAATACTATGACTAAACTAGACAGCACACTTCTACTAATACGTAGACTATATTTTTACGATTCTAATGAGATATTACATAACCATATTACAAGACTCATTGACTCGATAATGATCATCACTTCAAGCGTTCCTAACAATCTCCCCCTAAAGGACGATTATTGAGATCTCTCTTTGATTATATTTATGATCATCACTTTTGCGTTTCAAATAGTTTAAAACCCCACCACAATGCCTTTTTTTTTTTTTTTTTTTTGGGGGGGGGGGGGGGGGGGAGGGGTGGTCTTTTAGCATGATATGTTATGACATTATATAAATGATTATTTCTATAGTTTTATAAAAGAAAATTTAAGATCATTTCGGTAACAAGATACATGATATCATCTGGTTCCTATTTTAAAAGTGTCAAAATCACGTGTCATGTTATCTAACACGTCATTTATAAACTAAATTTTTATAGTTTTTTACTATCTTTCTTTCTATTATTTTTTTTCTTCTTGAAATCGTTCTTATATTTTCTCGTACTCAAAGAAGAAAATAACTTTTTGCTTTTGATTTGTCGTATAACTTGCCACACAGATATATATTGATTACATCTTCTAACTGTAATCTCTAAATAATTTAAGTTAACAACTAAAATACAATGACTTGTTTTTGTCTATCAACCCATCTCATTCAGGATGTGACAAAATACACTTCTTTGACACAAAACACAACACATAGCATTTTTCGGAAAAATAAAATAAAATTCGGAAAAACATTAAATTGCAAAACATACAAAATTCAAAGGGACCATATATGCACAGATTTTTATTGGTTTCACAAAATTCAAACCATTTTGAATATTTATACAAAGGTGAAAAGTACAACTCAATGTGAATGATATGAATTTTTTACACCGTGACCAGTAAGTTCTGTACTCTTATTCTATGAGAAAAATGACTGATTAAAGTGCCTAGGCTTTTTGTTTAATTTTCAAATTGTGTATGCTCTATGAATCCATCTATACATGTTTAGTCACCTATCATGTTTTAAAAAGACACAAGTATACATGTATTATTGTACACCAGTATGATTTGATTTCGTGATGGGAATGTTACCGACGTTTTCATTTCGGTCTTCATTTTTATTTATCTCGTGTTCAATAATTTAACATATGTCACAATCATATTTTTACTATATTAATGCTTTGAATGTGAGTTTGTCTCGAGTTTAATATATTGTTTTAAATCAATTTTGTGGTTTCGAACCACCCTATTTGAAACGAAGCTTGTCGAAATATTGATGTATCGTGTCAAAGTAATTCGCGGGTTTAAACCATTTAACTTACAGGAAAACCGACCATCTGGTAGAACTCACCGACTAATATCACGACCAATTACCATTAAATTAATAGTCTTAATACTTTAATCCTTAAACTTTTATCATTTTTCGTTCTAACTCATAAACTTTTTTTCTCGCAATGACTACAAGTTGAACCCGTAACAAGTTTGCAAGTATAATTATTTGCCGCTATAAACTGTCGGTCTGTCGATATGCACAAGTATTCGTATAGTATATATTAAAACCTATACCGAAAATAAGTGAGCTCGTAACACTTGCTAGAGACCAGACTCAAAGCATGCGTATGGGTTGTACCTCCACAAAAATAATGGCACTGGGACACCATCATCAACTGTTACTTTCATCAATTATTGCTGTTGATGATGAAAAGAAGACAACCAAAATCAACATTTTATTCACATTCGCTAAAATGTGTTAATGATAGTATGAGACGGAGTTTGTACAATGTATTCCAAAAACATTGTATAGAAATAAAAACATTTTCCAAGTTCAAGTTAGTTTATAAGAAGACTTTAATTTAAGAATCACAAAAGCCTAGTTGGTTCATGGACCATATTTGGTCATCGAAAGATAACACCCATTGTTAGTTGATCTAAACCATGATGGACCATAATTAATAGCATGGTTCATGTCTGTTGTGAACCTTTAGACAGCTTCACAGCTACATAGGCTGTGGGAGGAAATGATATCACACCATTTGTTAGATATGCATCGATATCTATCACGTGTCCGCAGGAGGGGGCAGGGTGGGCACGTGCCTCCCTATCGAAAAGAATTGTTGCGCAAATTTTCTAAAAAATCTGGTTATTTTTGTACTTTGCCCCTTTAACAAACCGATTTGTAGTGTAGTTTCTAAAAATTATCAAAGTTAGCCTCCTATCCCATAATTTAAACTTCAAAGGAAAATGCAGAGGAACAAAATATACTTTCACTTCATTAACAGTAATGCCACCTGCTTGTTTTTTCACCAAAAGATATATGCAACATACATACAATTTCTTACAAAATTATGCCATTTATAAGTTATAACGTATATTATTGGATGGTGCTGCGTATATTGGTACTAAAATTTTAAGTATGTTGCCTTGTTTGGTTAAAAATTGTGTTTCGATAAAAAAAAGTTGTAAGTATGTTACATCGTTTGGCTATAAATACAGTAAGTAGGGATGGATTGGTAACAAAGTAAAAATACATAGCGTTCCCCGCAGTAATCATTAAATTCAAAAGCAAAAATCATAACGGAGAAGCTTATATACATTCGTTTATTAACATATGGCATGAAGTTTATACATATGTACTTACAAATGTAAAATCATGTCCTACATGAATTTACATAGAAATACAGAACTCCAAGTTAATTCTATATACAATATATATTCAAGGACAGGCCCGGTTAGGCTCTTATATCAGCCATTAAAGAGGTTTAAGGTTTGGTTGAATTATGAACATGTACAAATCACAACCAAATTAACGTCAAGGAGAAGGACCTCCCAAGTACTGAATCCACTCTTCCGGGGTCCCCTTTCGCATTTTCAGCATCTTTATTGCGGTGTTTGTTAAAGGTATGGCAATTATATCATAGTCTTTTGGAGCCTGCAATACCAAATTCATACCATCATTACTAGTTATCGCATAGTATAGAGACTATATAAGGGAAAAGATTTGTGTGCTTATCTACTTATTTTCTACGCAAAAGAGCACTTCTGAGTGTTTGAATAAAAATGTTTATCGGTTTATTAAATAGTGAAACAAAAGGGAAGTGTACTTAACAGGCCATTAGAAAATCCCTTAAACTTGAAAACGAGTCCATTTAAAAAGAAAAATAAAGATACCTTCGGCGCCTTATGCAGCTTCATGTTTGCTTCCTCGGGTGTTTTATGACCTTTCTTAGAGTTGCAACTTAAACAAGCGGTTACCTGTGAAAGAAGATTAATTGCATCAGCATTTATTTAAAATGATCTTAGATCATCATATGAAATTGTCTTTACCAGATTATCCCATTTCCATTCCCCACCTCGCGACAAAGGTAACACATGGTCAATAGTTAAATTCACAGGAGAGGAACAATACCTGTCGATTATAGAAATAACAGTTCAGACTTCAGACTACAAATTGCATTTGGATGTTACTTGCACACGGTAAGTACTTATTTGCAGCTTCTTTTATTTGTTACGTTAAGATTCCAAGTCATACTTTTAGTTGATATGTATCTTTCTTTATGTGCAATTCTATTCCAAGTTATAGTAGCGAATATGTTATTAAACTTATTAACTTTGTGATACGGATAAACATCACTTAGCAGAGTACTCACTGGCAAGAAAAATTGTCACGCGCCAATATGTTCTTTCGACTAAGTGTACTTATTGTTCTTCTTCTCTTAACAACTTGAAGCAAATGTGGAACCTGAGAGACCATATATATATACACATTGATCATTCATCAAGACAGATATAGGAACTAACAAATATGGTGGTACGAAAAGTATTTACCCTTAAAACAGCAGGTATGTAAAAGGATCCATTAGGTGAGTTCACAGTTTGATCATAATATTCAAGAACATCCGCCTGTATTAACGTAACTTCACAGATTTTAGAGACAACTTAATCTATGAGCTCGAGATAATTAGATGTGTCCATACGTCTAACCTTTTCCATGAATTCCAAACAGATGGCACGTTTCCAGCAGACGACATTTATAGGTCTAACACAACAATCACAATCAGATAGAGTCATAGGTGGGTACTTCAAACATGTATAGTCTCAAATAATGAAGAACAGATAGAGTTATATTAAACAGTTGATTCATAAGACAGTTCCAATAACAAAATAACTCATCTTAAACAGCGGTGTATCAGTGTATGTAATTTTAGTTTTATTACACGACAGATTGAACATCTTAAAACAGCAACAACTTTTGATCCGCTTTGATTTATTAGACATGTGTTACATTGTTAGCGCATATTGCTTACGTTGGTTTAACCCACCCTACGCCCAAACCTCCAAAAGCCTTCATTTAGGCATTTAGGCATTTAGCCCGACTTTCGCTTGAATATCTATACTTATGTTCTGTTTTTCATGTCTATATTTAGGCCGTTATTTGGATCATCTCTACTGTTAAGGATTTTACTGTCAAGTCATGCCACATTAGTATTCTATACAAACTTATATGTAAAATGGTATAGACTTCATCAAATTCATAATATCTCCGCTAACTCTTTTAACATCATATAATCGGTTAATATGATAGTTGAACTCACTTAATCTTCTCCCGTGTTAATGAATACACATAAATCTCATTTCCCTATAATATATGGAGTTACTGACTAGGTGATACGAGGGCCAATGCTCTTGATTAGAGGCACTCTTACTTGCTAGCATTAATAGTTGATTCTGAATTTTTAAACTTTTGACATGCTTAAATAATAAAAATAACAGTTTTAGCTAAAGATAGTTGGAAATAAACAATCATTAATAAACTATATTTTCATGCTTAATTAAATTAATAATTTGATATCGAGGATTATTGATTAGTATCATTAAAAAAATCTCAAAAAAGTGTGTAATTTGACTAATTTTTGCATCCTTAAGTCACAATTAATTAAGTCTTACTAAGAGTAGAGTAAAAAAAATCACAAATCACAAACCTGTACGAAATA
Organism: Artemisia tridentata subsp. tridentata; assembly: GCA_021014915.2. Taxonomy (NCBI): domain Eukaryota; kingdom Viridiplantae; phylum Streptophyta; class Magnoliopsida; order Asterales; family Asteraceae; genus Artemisia; species Artemisia tridentata. The sequence goes on from CP139506.1 coordinate 360,284,567, forward strand.
TCCAAAATCAAACCTCGAAAACAAGATAGATCATCACTTTCATAGTCAGGATCACCCAACAAACCATCATAAATAGCTTCTTGATCAAGGATCGCATTCGTTTCATTTTCATTCACACTTTTCGACCTACGACTAGAAGCCGATGCAAAAACACGGGTATTTCTAGTGATGTTATTGCAGTTATAACTACTTAACCTCGTGATCTTACGTGATCTTAGTCCCATCACGTCTTTTGGCTCAAATTTTTGTGACATTTCATCAACCATGAAGATCGGTTTCAAGCGATGTAAAGCGGTGAATTCTGCCATTAATCTAGATCAAATTTGAGGTGATCTATGAACAAAAGTAAAGTGTTGATGAAATTTCAATTTTGTGAGTGATTGAGTTGTGAAAGTTTTGTATATATTGATTTTACGTGAAAAAAACTGTTACCACATATTCCCTCGTCATGACTTTTAAATATCTTTGGACTTAAAGATGTGAAATTACTATATTGTCCTTGTTATACCAAATAAGTAACATGTGGGAATATTTCAATCACTAAAAACATGGGTGAAACCAAACCAAGGAGTTTAATTAGTGACTCTAGTGGTTTTACGTCCAGTCGGTTTAAAATTTTGTGGAGTTTGAGTTTGAAGTTCGATACTTGACACAAGTCCTGGTTTTCAAACTCGAGTTAGGCTCAAATCAACCTGAGTATTGTTATATACGTTGGGGTATTGGGTATCCTGATAGCAATTAGAAGTCACGAGAATGCACGCTTTCAGATCGATTAAATTGGAGTGGATACCAATTAACGACCGGATAAAATCTAATTGATTCAAGTTTGTGTATGATGTTGTGTTTGCAATCACAGAAAACTGTGTGTTTTTGTATATCTCCAAATGAGACAACATAGGACAGTTTTGTATGTCCTAAAACGGTTATAAACGGTTATCAATGTCCTAATAACTGTAAAACAGTTAATAGATATCCTAATAACTGTAAAACAGTTATTACTAAAGTACAGCACACTAGCAGCAGAGTCTGCACACTAGCAGCAGAGTCGCATAACCAATCAGCAGAGTCGCATAACTAATCAGCAGAGTCGCATAACTAATCAGCAGAGTCATAACCAATCAGCAGAGTCATAACCTTAGCAGCAGAGACGAGCATCAACTTTAAATGTTTTATTTGGTGGAAAACCAAATTCTAATGAATTTTTAACATAGCAACGTTATACCAGGGGCTGCCGCCCCTTGGACCCTGCTTCTCTCAGGGGCGTTGCCCCCGAACCCCCACCAAGGGGGCTACCGCCCCCTTGGAACCCCCGTTAGTCCCGTTAATATCCAAATAAGTGTCGACCCTTATTTGCATATTAAACTCAATCTATTTTACACTAAAATACCAACAAACCTCCCCCATTTTAGTGTAATCATAAATTAACTAACTAGTTCACAGCAAACAATCAAACTAATGCATAAATGAAATGTCGAGACGATTGAATTTCATCTTAGTATATTACACATTCCAAATATTCGAATATCAAGGTTTCCCGAAAGATTGAACCTTGTAATATTACTATTGAATACATGAAGATAATATACACATTAGTTTTGCATACACAATATCTTACTTGACACATTATTTTACTAGCCTATGTCCCTATCCTTTCTTTAAGTACATCGAAGCCAAGTCCCAACTTCTTGAAGCAGCTAAACTTCGTACTCAAATAGGTAATTCTTTTAGTCTTGCACCTGCAAATGCAATTTTTCAAAAGAATTATTAAGAAGAACACTTCAACCTTCCTTATCTTGCAGTACCGAACACATACCTTTGGGATAATTTAATGTTGTGTTCCAAACTCTAGATGTTAAGCTTTCCACATTCAAAATTCAGCACCTAACGTCATATTAGGTGGTGAATTGGGTATCTCAACATGAGAGTTTTCATATGGACTTTAAACCCAATCCCACAGCTGATCCTTTCACGAGATCTCTACATAACCCTTTGGTTAAATGATCAGCTAAATTCCGATGAGTTGCAATCCACTCAACGGATATGACACCATGCATTATGAGCTCACGAACCATGCTGTGTCTCACACCTAAGTGTCTTGACTTGCCATTATACACTTGACTATATGCCTTAGCCAAAGTAGCCTGACTATCACACCTGATAGAAATAGAAGATATAGGCTTTGGCCATAATGGAATTTCATAAATCAAATTCCTTAACCATTCAGCCTCATTACCAGCTGCTGCCAAAGCAACAAACTCAGACTCCATAGTTGAGTTTGTTATGCAAGTCTGTTTCTTTGATGCCCAACAAATGGCACCTCCCCCAAGAAGGAACACCCATCCAGATGTAGAAGAATGATCTTCTTTATTGGATATCCAACTTGCATCGCTAAAACCCTCAATTACTGAAGGAAATCCGATGTAAGTTAACTTATAATCCATTGTTCCTTTCAAGTACTGAAATACTCGATCCAAAGCTCGCCAATGAAACGTACTAGGATTGCTAGTAAACCTACTAAGCTTTCCAACTGCATAAGCAATATCCGGCCTAGTACTTATCATAGCATACATTAATGATCCAATCCTTTTCGAGTATTCAAGTTGAGACACCGCTTTACCTTTATTGGGTAATAGCTTAACTTGTGGATCCATGGGAGTACTTGTGGGAGAACTATCCTGGAAATTAAACTTATCCAAGATCTTCTCAATATAATGAGATTGAGATATAGAAATACCCTTGTTCTCACGTATGATCTTAATACCTAAGATCACTTCCGCCTCCCCCATGTCTTTCATAGCAAATTTAGATGACAAGAATTCCTTTGTCTCATCCACTTGATCTTGGTTTGTACCAAAGATCAACATGTCATCTACATACAAGCATATAATGATTCAATTTTTAGAATCATCAAATTTACTATAAACACATTTGTCAGCTTGATTTAAAACAAAACCACTTGACAACACAATTTCATCAAATTTTTGATGCCATTGTTTAGGTGCTTGCTTTAACCCATAAAGAGATTTAACCAATTTACACACTTTATTTTCGTGTCCAGGCATGACAAACCCTTCGGGTTGTTTCATGTAAATCTCTTCATCCAATTCACCATTCAAGAATGCAGTTTTTACATCCATTTGGTGAATCACTAGATTGTGTATGGCGGCAAGTGCCAATAACAATCTAATCGTAGATATTCTCGCAACCGGAGCATATGTATCGAAATAATCGATACCCTCTTTTTGTCTAAAGCCTTGGATTACCAATCTGGCTTTATATTTATCAATAGTACCATCTACTTTCATCTTCCTCTTGAAGATCCATTTACATCCTAGTGGTTTACAACCAAGAGGTAAATCAGCCAATTTCCAAACTTTGTTTTGCAAGATAGAATCCATCTCATCTTGGACTGCTTCTTTCCAAAAGCCAACATCCCTCGAAGCCATTGCTTCACCATATGTCATTGGATCCTTATCAATATTAAAACAATATTGATATTGAAAATTAATTTCATTCCTTGATCCTTCAACTAAGTAAAGTTGAAAATCATCACCAAAAGTTTTGGTTTTTCTTACTCGTGTACCCTTTCTTGGTTCAGTGCTAGTTGATGGAACATCTTCGGTATTAACCGGTTCCTTCGAACTATGAATCATGTCCCTTGGCCTAGGTATAGATGTGAATCTTTCTTCATCAAAGATTGCATCTCGTGATTCTATCACAGAATTCACAGAAACATACTCATTAGGTTCTAATACATAAAACCTATATGCATATGAGTTTTCAGCATACCCAATAAATATGCAATCTATACCTCTTTCACCTAAAGTTTTTCTTTTAGGTTCAGTGAGCCTAACAACAGCCCTACATCCCCAAACTTTGAGAAAACTCAAGTTTGGTGCCTTTTTATGCCAAAGTTCAAAAGGAGTTTTCTTATTGCTTTTACCAGGAATACGGTTTAGCAAATAACAAGCCGTTAACATGGCTTCACCCCAAAATCCTTCACTTAATCCAGAATAAGACAACATTGAATTCACCATTTCCTTCAATGTTCTATTCTTACGTTCAGCCACACCATTTTGTTGTGGTGTATATGGAGCAGTAGTTTGGTGTATTATTCCAGTAGATTGGAAATAAACTGGATCATAATACTCCCCTCCACGATCAGTACGTAAGACTTTAACCAAATCTTTTTGATGAAGTTCTACCTCTTGCTTATAAATTCGAAATTTATCAAGAGCTTCATCCTTTGAATGCAATAAATAAATATAGCAATAACGTGATGCATCATCTATAAAAGTTATGACATATTTCTTGTTACCTAGAGATGGTGTAGCATGCAAATCACATAGATCACTATGAATAAGGTCTAACAGTTTGGATTCACGATTTGCTGTTTTGAATGGTTTTCTAGTGATCTTAGTTAACATGCAAGTTTTACACTTATTATGGTCCAATTCAATAGATGGAATCATACTCATTATCGACATTTCTTTCATTCTTTTATGATGAACATGTCCTAGTCTAGCATGCCATAATTCCATGTTACTAATTTTAACACTAGAAATTGAATCAACCATACAAATCGAATTAAAAGTAGAAGGCATATCTAAATTCAACATAATCATACCATTACATAAATATCCAAAACCTACAAAAGAACCATGTTTTGACAAGATATACTTGTCGGATTCCAAGACCTGTTTGTACCCAAGATTATTTAGAATAACACCGGAAAGCAAGTTTTTCCGTAGACCGGGCACATACAATACATTACATAAAGAAATTGTTTTTCCAGAAGTAAATACTAAATCGACTAGTCCAATGCCAAGTATTGGTTCTGTTGCGACATTGCCCATTTTTAAGACACGTCCATCGTCAATTGTTGCAAGTTCCTTGAACCATCTTCGGTCCTTGCACACATGACATGTCGCACCAGAATCATACCACCAAGCAATCTCATCATCCTGTACATAGAATGATTCACAAATTAATGATACATAATTCAAATCCGAATTATTATTAATCGTTAATATTGTACCTGCTTGTTTCGGATCTCCTTTGGATCCACCATTAGTACCAGCCTCGTTTTTGCCTTTTCCACTACGGCAATCACGTTTGAAATGTCCAGGTTTCCCACATTTCCAACAGCCCCCATCGTTGGACTGTTTTGCTTTCTTTGCACTTCCCTTTTTGTAATCGTTACCTTGAAACTTTCGTTTCTTGTTCTTAGAATTCGAACCCTTTTTGAAACTATTATTAGTTTCTTCAACAATATTGACACTTGAACCGCCAATATCTTTGTCCTTTTCATTCACCCATGTTTTTTCCATTCGTCTACATCCTTCCTCAATACTAATGGTACTTCCCAACTCAACCAAATTGTATTCTTCCTTCTTATGTTTCAAATTAGTTTTGAAATCCTTCCAAGAAGGCGGAAGTTTGTCAATAATAGATGCCGTCGCAATGGATTCATCCATTTTTAAACCATGTTGGGTAAAGCGACCAAGTATACTAAGACACTCATTGTATTGTTCCATAACGGAACGACCATCTATCATTTTGTAATTCATGAAATCACTAACCAAGAATTTCTTACTGGATGAATCTTCAGCCATGTACTTGGCTTGAAGCGTTTCCCATAACTCTTTTGCAGATTCTATGTTTTGATAAATATCAAAAAGAGTGTCACACATACCGTTTAAGATTGTTCCTCGACATATGAAGTCATCATTCCAGAACTTGTTGCGTTTTCTGATTTGATCAATGGTTTCACCCTCCACTTCCTCCGGTGCTGGTGTCGTCAAAACGTACACAACCTTCATGGTGGTTAACAAGAATTGCATCTTCTTCTGCCATCTTCGAAAATCCTGCCCTTCGAATTTGGCTAACTTCACAAACTTAGATGTCATATCTCGTACAGATTCTCCTGCCATCTTGTTTCAGAATTTAATCGATCTTTGTTATATACGTTGGGGTATTGGGTATCCTGATAGCAATTAGAAGTCACGAGAATGCACGCTTTCAGATCGATTAAATTGGAGTGGATACCAATTAACGACCGGATAAAATCTAATTGATTCAAGTTTGTGTATGATGTTGTGTTTGCAATCACAGAAAACTGTGTGTTTTTGTATATCTCCAAATGAGACAACATAGGACAGTTTTGTATGTCCTAAAACGGTTATAAACGGTTATCAATGTCCTAATAACTGTAAAACAGTTAATAGATATCCTAATAACTGTAAAACAGTTATTACTAAAGTACAGCACACTAGCAGCAGAGTCTGCACACTAGCAGCAGAGTCGCATAACCAATCAGCAGAGTCGCATAACTAATCAGCAGAGTCGCATAACTAATCAGCAGAGTCATAACCAATCAGCAGAGTCATAACCTTAGCAGCAGAGACGAGCATCAACTTTAAATGTTTTATTTGGTGGAAAACCAAATTCTAATGAATTTTTAACATAGCAACGTTATACCAGGGGCTGCCGCCCCTTGGACCCTGCTTCTCTCAGGGGCGTTGCCCCCGAACCCCCACCAAGGGGCCTACCGCCCCCTTGGAACCCCCGTTAGTCCCGTTAATATCCAAATAAGTGTCGACCCTTATTTGCATATTAAACTCAATCTATTTTACACTAAAATACCAACAAGTATGTGTGTTAAAATTTTGTAATATGATAAATCAGAGTAACAAACATCGGTTTGAATGCAAAACGTACGGAAATAAAAACACACTTCAAGAGAAGTTGTTGCTATTTGAAATGTCTTCAACTGAAGACATGCGTTCATTAGAAAAGTCGAATCTAAGGGGTTGTTTATTTTATTTTAGCTAAGGGTCCATGTGGGTCCCCCTTCCCTTAATGCCTCTGAATGAGGAGTGCATGGTTTTATTTGCCTTGTAGATATAGACTATTTAACAAGAAAATAACATTAAAAAATTGATTGGGCTCACTTCCTTTAGCACTAAGAGAATTTAAGAGAAAAAGAAACGCCCCATAAGTGTGACATTACAAGTTAATATATTAATATCAATTTCTTTCAGTTATTGACATCAACATATTATTAGAAGCTTAATTGTGAGCTTAAGTCCATTAGGATTAGGGTTGTGAGTGCTTATCAAATAAGTTACATGTCACATGCCTAAACTAGAACACCTATCCAAGATTGGCAGTCATTTATTGATCCATGATTCCGTATTGGCCATCGGTTATAAACCATCCACTTGCTGGATTACTTGAAATCTAGGTTTTAAAAAGCGCGATCCGCGTCGATGCAATAAGGGTTAAAAAGCTGAGGCGCGAGGCCTCGAGGCGAATGCGCGCGCATCACGTACCCGAGGCGACAATTTTATAAAAAAATATTTAAATTATATATAGTGCACAAGACACATTAATAACACATTTATACCACATTTAATGTCAAAAGATACCATGCATATTCATAGTTCACGATTCTATATCGCTTAAATACATAAATAGTCGAAAACTGAGATCAAAAGTCTTATCGTTTATAAGGAATTGGTCAAATTGTACCCATATCTTAAAGTAAAGCCCATGAGAAGATATAGAAGACACATCCAAGCTGTAAACAGCATATCCAAACACCCAACTCTACTGCTGCTGCTACAACTTCTAGTAGCAGCAATATATCAGCAGAATGTAATGAGATGTACTATAGTCTAGATACATGTTCAGTTAGCTTAATGTGTTGTATAGTTAGCATAGCTCATCAGTAGTATAAATAGCTTGATGTAATAGCAACTTTGTAACTTTTCATAACTAATCATAATAATAAGAACAATGTGACTCTCAATTCTCTATATGGTATCAGAGCCAGTGCCACCACAACTTGTGGTGGTGACTGACTCAGATGAAGATAACAAAATTCTCCGGCAACAATAACTAACTTCTGCCATAACAAACCACCACCAACAAACTACCACCACCACTCCAACAAACTTCTGTCATAACAAACCACCATTAACCACCGTAATCATCTCCAAATCACACCAATCTTACATCAAACAGTAGCAAACATCATCAAGATTACCAATCTATCATCAGAAATTCATCATACTATCAAAATCAATCAAATCAACTCACAACAGTTTTTCCCGCCACCACCACAAACCACCATAACTGTCACAACCAAACACCAAAACTCATCAAAATTCATCACACAAACCATCATTCTAACCATCATCATCTTCTGATCATCATTCTCAACTCAGAAACACCATAACCTCCAATATTTGGCAGAATCTATTAAATTCATCATCAATTTTTTCAAAACAGAAAATGGCGGGAACTTCATTTCTACTTCACTCAAAATTCTCACAATTCCACCATAATCCACCACTATTTCCGCACAATGATCATCTCAGATCATCCTAAATCACCTCAAACCACCAGAAAACATAAAAAAAAATCATCAAAAAATCACCATAATCATCATTCCTCACTCAAAACCACCACAATCAATCAAAACCACCACAATTATCATCATTCTTCACTCAAAACCATCACTATCTGTCACAATAACCATCAAATCATCATCTCTATCAAATTTACTTCAAAACACTATAATTCATCAAATCACAATCATTCACCATCAGATTCATCAAGAATCACAAATCAGATCAAGAAAAATTGATCAAGAATCACAAATCACAATCATTTACCATCAAATTCATCACAAATCACAATCAAGAGAAAAAAAAAGAGTCAAAGTCAAAGTTTGACAGAAAAGTCAAAGTTTGTTAGAAAAGTCAAAGTTTGTTAACAATGGCTGCTTCTGGTAACTCTAATGGGGCTGAGACATCTGGTGTTAATTCACAATCACAAGATTCTAACAAATTCAGCATTTCATCCAGAACAGCAGCAACACTTGGTCAAATCAAAGCAGCAGTACTTTGTCAAATCCAAGCAGCAGCACTTTGTCAAATCAATCAAAGTAGCAGTACTTTGCTCTCAAAGCAGCAGTACTTTGCTCACACAATCACAAGATGATATCAATTCAGCATTTCATCCACTTCATTTTCATCAGAATGATCATCCAGATCAATTGGGAACAACTTGAGTTTCATTAACTCTATTGTTGTCTATCCAAATTGAGCATGTGTAACACTTACACACTGCCAACTTGCGAAGGGGATGTTGGAGTACCAGTTACAAACCAACTCAAGTCCTCTGAAGCATCATCTCAGTCAATCAAGTCAAGGATGTTGGAGTACCAGTTACAAACCAACTCAAGTCCTCTGTAGCATCATCTCAGTTAGCACTCAATTCTTGTCTATCCAAGTTGACATTTGTGATCCATACACAATGCCAACTTGCGGGGGAGGGGGGGGGATATAGAAGACACATCCAAGCTGTAAACAGCATATCCAAACACCCAACTCTACTGCTGCTGCTACAGCTTCTAGTAGTAGCAATAAATCAGCAGAATGTAATGAGATGTACTATAGTCTAGATACATGTTCAGTTAGCTTAATGTGTTGAATAGTTAGCATAGCTCATCAGTAGTATAAATAGCTTGATGTAATAGTAACTTTGTAACTTTTCATAACTAATCATAATAATAAGAACAATGTGACTCTCAATTCTCTATAAGAAGAAGTCCAATACACATTATTAAGTCCAATTTTATGTTATAAGGTCAAAAGTACATGATGCGCAAAAAAACGTTGATGCGTGCCTGATGCGCGCGCATCACCTCGCATCCCGTAAACGCAACGCATCAGGGTGTCTGATGCAACAGAACCGCGCATCGCAACGCATCACGCATCAGGCGCTTGATGCGCGCTTTTTTAAGCACAGCTTGAAATGATGGTGAACTCCACATATGTAATATTTGGTTTTCTTCTTGCTATCTTTATCAGTAAAGCTGATCAAAGTGTCAAACACCTCTCGTGTCTTGATGCGTCTTGATGCGTGCCTGAAGCACGCGAATCATCTCGCATCCCGCAAACGCAACGCATCAGGGTGTCTGATGCAACAGAACCGCGCATCGCAACGCATCACGCATCAGGCGCTTGATGCACGCTTTTTTAAACACAGCTTGAAATGATGGTGAACTCCACATATGTAATATTTGGTTTTCTTCTTGCTATCTTTATCAGTAAAGCTGATCAAAGTGTCAAACACCTCTCGTGTCTTGATGCGTCTTTATTGCCTATTGTAAAAGCCATAATTGACCTTATTTCAATATCCAAACTCCAAAGGCATTTTAGACCAAATAGATAAAGGCCCATGTTGGGCTTCCTATCCTACACTATTTAGGTATATTTCAAGTACGATCACGGTATATTATTTAAATAATAATCCAAATATCTAATCTTTTTGAATAAGATAAATTGATTTTAGAGGTTTGATGTGTGACAGACACTATTGGTGACTTCCAACTGTTCCTTTTAAAATGAATTTACCCATTTGACCTGTTAGAGATATTTAATAACCGCAATTCGCTCATTCATAAGTTATTTGGGCGACATTGACACCTTAGTTGAAAAGGACTGCCATGCATGGTCTTTCATCAGGTATTCATAAGATTGGTTGATTTGAAATTAATGTGCTAGTCTTACAGATACTCGTCCATGACCACTTAATGAAGACTGAAGGAGCCTAGTCAATTTCGAGTCCTTGTATGGTATATGAGTAGCTCTCGGTTCTGTCAATTTTGATATAACCTGAAACAGTTGCGAATTAGCGAACTCTGACAGCTATCTAATTAACAAAATATTAAAGAGAGAACACGAAAAACCCACTCCTATGTGTACAAAATAATGCACCTAGAGAGTGGAGTGTTGGAGTTCAGGGCACACAAGGCAGAGGGTGAAGAAAAGATGTTTCACTTATTCCAGTAGGAACATTTGTTGCCCGAAGACTTCAGATATAATAGTACATAACCTTAGGGCATAATAATTTGTAACGGTACCTATTTTTGTTTCCCCTAAACAAATAGTAGATGACTGCTTTGTAGAAGTTTACTACTCCAAAAAGGCTTGTAACTATCACTCTAAAATGTGTGAGGTCTAAAGTTCAATTCCTGCTAAGTGCAAACAACCTTAAATGGCTACGCCAGCCTCCTGAAAAGGGAGGACTTTACCTGGTTTGAGTTGTGTGGCGGTGGGTTCAAACCCCGTGGATTAGTCGGCCAAAAGTCGGAAATAATGGTTAACAAAAAAAAAAAAAAAAAGAAAAAAAAAAGAAAAAAAAAAAAAAAAAAACGTTTAGTACTCCAAACATTAACATGACTAAAAGTAGACATGTGTAATACCTGAAATTCTAAAGTGTGAAAAATTACCAAAATGCCCTTATAACTTAAAAAGTAAATAAGTAATTATATAAAATACCAAATAAATCCCAGAAATCTGGAAATTGACATCATATGATCACAATAAATTATGTATGAATAAGATTTGTCACTTTTGTAAAAATAAAATATTTTCTTACATAAAATATTATTATGCCGATTTATGTATAAATATAAATAACTATAATTAATTTAAATAAAGCCCAAAATAAATTAAGGAAATTGTGTAATCTTTTAATTTGGACTTGTCCCATAAAATATCAGTTAAAGATAAGTCCTAAACTTATATATAAAGAGTCCAAATCGTTTTATCCCTTACAAACCCTTTTATCGATTTTTTTTAAAAGGTCGATACCCTAAAAATCCCAAACAAGTCGACACAATTTTTCCACAGCTCCTAAAAAATTTTCCTGGTCTCTAAGAAGTCTAAAGAAGGTTATAAAAATAGTGTTTGAGGTTGGTTTGGCTTGGTTCGATCGTTGGAATTATTTTGGTTCGGTTTGTACTAGCGAGAAGAGAAAATTCACTCGGCCTCATTCACACGATCTAAAATCTTTTGGTATTTTTCTAGTACTCTTTATATCTTATATAACCTGTATAAAGTATTGGATTCGAACCATGCATGTTACTATGATCGTACGAATTAAAATAAAATAGAAACCCTAAATCGACCCTAAATTATGATCGACTAGAATAAAATTGTATAGCCTTCGAATATAATTTATATAAGTCCTATACATGTTATAATGATCTAATAAAATCAGATATGATATTTAGAAAGCTTGTGGAAATCGTTTTGAGTTTTTATGGTTATGTCGATTCGAAAAGAAAAAGAAAAAGAAAAATAAATCGTTAGGGTTAGGGTTAGGGTTTCTGGAAATTTTATTAAAGTTAATGAAGTATAATGATGATATTAATGATGAGTAATGATTGGGGGAAAGTTTGGTTTAGGGTTTGTGGGTTTTAATCAAAACCGATTGGTATATAATAAGTATAAGGGTTTGTTTTGTAACTTTGAAAACGTGTGGGCTATTTTTATAAGATGTATTAGACCTGTGGTGAGTTGGGAAAAATATAATATGAGGGTTTCATGTGTTAAGTTTGCAACTAAAAGGTTTAAATAGAAAATTATGTAATTATGTAATCCGATTTGTAATTAATTAAAGTTAAGGGGTTAAACTTGTAAATTGTGAAAGTAAAGGGTTGTTTTGTACATATATTAAATGAAAGGGTAATATGTGTAATTTTGGATAAGTAAGGGCTTAATGTGTAAATAATGAATAACCTAAGGGTTAAATTGTAATTTAATAAACAATAAGGACCTATTTTGTAATTAATGTAAATCAAGGGTTTAATTGGTAACATTTGTAAACTTGAAGGATTGAATATTAAATATTGATAACTTATGGGTTATTTGTATAAAATAAGGAAAGTGTGATATTTACACTTTAAACCTTGAACTTTGGTATAATTACACTATAAACCCTAAATTATAGAAAGTGATAATATTAAACCCTAATCTTATAAGATTAACATTTTAGGTTCATAAATGATTCTAAATGATGAATACAACTTTGAATGATGAATATTTCTAACTATAGAAAGCTACTAAAAGCGGAAAGCTACTTAAAATGGAAAGTCAATTAAGAAGAAGTAATCTGATTTGAGATCAAGATGTTAACGATTAAGTAAAACCTAATTCAGGTATATTAAAAGGAGAAGTGAACTCTTCCTCATCGCGAGTCTTTCTTTTTGATCTCATTGCTGTGCTAAGGTACGGATATTCTGACCTTGTCTTAAGGTTTCCTATGTGTTTTCCTTTGTGTGTTTGAAGACTCTGCTATGCACCCTTTTATTTGAAAATTTTGTTTTGAACTTCTGATATGATAAACTTTGGATTTGAAAACTTTCTGATTTGAAATAAATGCTATGATAAATTTTCTGTTATGGAAAGTATGTTTTGAACTGTTAATATGAACCTTCTGTACATGAGCTTCACTAGGCATGGGGGTTCCATGTCCGTGTCAGAGATGCACCTTTGACATGACTCTAGGGCAGTAGAGTGATGTTCTGCCACGTCCCTTTGATTGGTCTGCATGTGAATGGGTAGGGGCGTATGGATGCATCCTAGATCTGTTTCTGTATATGTTATGATGATTATGATATGATATGATATTGTCTGGTGAATGTGGCTGTGTGTGCAATACACGTCCTTCACATTTCTGGGAGCTAGCTACTCCACCCCTATGAGGACACCCCTCATTTTGTCTGATTGTCTGAGAGGTCTCCCCTCTATATGATTTTGAAGAGATATGGTTATGATTATGATATGTTTCTGAGCTCATGGAAATTCTGTAATTCTGTAAAAATGTATTTCTGATTCTGTTTATACAAGTGATTGTATAAATTCCTGACCTAACCTAAACATTTTATTTCCATACTATCCGTTAAGCCTAAAATGTTTTTCCCAAAGTATATTATCTTACTTCAACATTTTATTTCAGTCTATTGTTATATCCGTTCACTGGGCTTTTTAAGCTCAGCCGTATTTTCTTTAACCGCGGCAGGTATTCAAGATAAGCTTTTGGGATAGCTTTTCTGGGAATTGAGAGTGATGACTTGACCATAGAGATTTAGAGATTGCTTATTTCAAGGTTTTGCTTTTGACTTTTGGTAAGACTTCCGATGTTATAAAGTTGTATATGTTTCTGATATAACACCATTGTTGTGACACTTTTACCCTTGTCGGGTTGGGGTGTTACACATGTGTAGGACAAACTATTACACTGAGAAAAGAGTAAATTACAAAGATGGTCCATGTGGTTTGCGTTAACTCTCACTCTTGGTCCTTTGATTTTTTTTTTCATAGATAATCCCTAACTCGGAAACCCTTAAGACTGAGAGTTCCTTGACTAAACGACGTCAGCTTTGACCGTTAAACACCTCTCATGTGACTGTCACATGAAGGTATAATTGTCATTCACTCTCTTGATCTCACATCCAACTAATAAACACTTAATCCTCTCTATCAAACAAAACAATTTACAAAAATAAAACCACTAACAAAACCACCATTATACCACCCACAATCCCGCTGCCACCATTACTGCCTGGTGTTGGGTTTTGAACCACCGTCACCGACCACTGTGGTTTTATCATCGAGTGTGCCACCACCCCACCATCCATCATCATTAAATCAACAAACTCATTCACAACTACATCTCGCCTCACAAATTGTTTTTATTATTTACAAATAAACTACAAAATATTATCGAATACGAAACCCCTTTATCTACCCACCACAAGGTGTTTTTATCTCTCCAAACTGATCAAATGATCAACCATGGTTGTATGCAAAGTAGTATACACCATGGCCATAATTAAAACCCATGACACCACTAGTAATTCCTATAAATAATTTCATTAATCATTTACCAAATCTCCGATTTTCATTTACACCAAACTCCCAAACACCCACACGCTTCCTATAATTAATTTCATCTACATAATTTCATCAATCATCATCAAGTCTTCGATCAAATTTACGTCATTCATTAAACATCAATTCATCGTTGGCGCTTTTTTACTTCCCTGATCCGACCGCCACCATCATTAGATCCTTCGCCACAACCACCAAAATGAAAACCCACTTACATCAAAACCCCCACAGATCGATCACCATGAAAACCCACATACACCTTAGCCACATATCCGACCACCATGAAAACCCACACACCTTCGTCACAGCCACCCAAGTCTACCCAGATCCGACCACCATTATGATCCTTCGCGTACGGTGACAGTGAATTAGCGAAATTACTATAACAACCCGCAATTTTTTAGGCTATTATTTTAATAGTATTACTATTTATTTTCATCGAAAATTTAAAATTTCATATTTTCTGACACTTACTGACGAGAAATATCTCGCACACAACACCACACGCGTACCGACACTACCTTAGTAATGGTATAAATCCTATATCTATAATCTGAAATCAATAATTGTGTTTTGATATTGCTTTTATAAAAACGTCCTCATAAATTATATTTTTTTTGACAAATTCACCGAATCTCAGTAGGACATGGGGTACACTTATTAGCCACAAAAGTATACAATTTAATAAATCGTATAAAAAAAAAGGGGGAGAAACGTTTCTTTGTTTTCATCTCTATCCCCACAACTGTCTCTCTCTCTCCTCCTCCCCATAAAAGTCGAGCTGTCCTCTATCCCTTCTCCCTTCTGCTACGCTTCGTCTTCCCCACCTCCTGAAGACATACCAGATCTGAATCCCATCGATGACTATAAAGCAACAAAAGGGTGGTCCTATCCTTCGCAGGTCTGATCTCTATTGTCTAGCTCTTAAAGCCAACTCAAACCCACCAGGAGATGACGAGCTGTATGAGGATATCCTCTTTTGGCTAGGAATCGACTGGAAAATGAGTTGAGGAGGAGTCAAACTATCTATTTTATTCTCTTTTATATACATCACCGATCCACAGGTAAAGACACCACTGATATTAAAAATCAAAAAAGGTTTATTGGTGGTTCCTGGTTGGATTTGTTTTCGTTTTCCTACCGATCGACTCACTGTTGTAAGGTTTTCATTGATTTCTTTTCTTGTCTATTGTTATTGATTATTGATGATTGTTAAAAATCGTTGATTTGGTTATGTTGATGAATAGGTTATAATTATTTCTTGTTATCGATCGATTAAATTAAAATGGAATTGATTTGGTTCAAGTTAAAATTAACTTGTTTGGCATAAATATACATTTCTTACCGATTGGCTATCTGGCTTGGAAGTGGTGTTTGTTTCAGTTTGTATCGGGTCGGGTCGGGTCGGGTTATGTCACAGTTGATTAGGATTTGTTTGATGGTGATGAGTCCATTTTGTTGGCATGAAGGTTAGATTAGTTATGATTACTCGTGTCATCGGTTGGATTTTGGGTTTACTTATACTTTTGACATACTTGATATTGGTTGAGTATTATGATTAAAGTTAGCGTGTTTGATTTTGTTGGTGTTCGGATTTGTATAAAACCCGTCTAACTGTTTTCGGTTAACGCAATCACAAGGGTGTGTCGTGAATTGGTCTCGATTCAACGAGGCACACACATAGGGTGTGCTCGTTTGGTTCGAGCCTCGGTGTGGCCAAGTTTAGTCTTTTAATAGTCGCGTCTCCTTATGTTATTGACATACCAGGCGTCTCGTCTTCTTTTTTTTTCTGTATCACGACACCAGCAGGCAACACAAGATCCTATTCTTTTTTTTCTTTTTTTTTTGTAAACTTTAAAAACCTAATATAGTGATTTACTTGGACTTACAAAAGAGTGTGTTTAGTTGTTTTCATATTGGTTTTGGGTGTTGAGCCCAACTGGCCATAAAGAGGAGTCGGTTTGTTTCCTTTCGGGCCGCAACCCATTTTCACTAGTGACGTTAAACTGTTTTGGGCCAAAGCCCACTGATTAAGAAACGGGGTGTTTGAAATCTAATATAAAACCAGATATCAAGTTTTGGCGATTTAAGATAACAAGGTGTATAACAAATGTGTAGCGTAACGTATACTCGAATCGTCATTTTAATCAAGTCACTTGTTTCCTCATTCTATCTCGCGTCTCGTTCACGGTTCACTAGTCTACTCGTCCTCGACATTACTCATGACATATTTTAAATTTATTAAACATGCTTTATAAACGGATTATAAGCTATACTCAAAACCTGCCTTTTTGAACCACTGATCAATATCTCATGTAGGGATATATTTATACTAAACAAAACTTTGTTTTAATAACAACGGTTTACTACAAATTATGATACTTAGTCATATCGTATAATTAAAACATACACACGGGTCGTACCCAATTTTCTATAAACCCTTATAACCTATAAGTGTATTTTAATACAAACTCTTTTTGTGACGCCCCAACCCGACAAGGGTAGAAGCATCACATTATGGTGTCATATCAGAACATACATAAATAAACGCAAGCGGAAGTCTTAAATAAATATCAAACGAAAACAAGTCAACACGACTTGATCAATACATAAGTTCCAAAGATAACCGAATGAAAGGAAACAT
Organism: Artemisia tridentata subsp. tridentata; assembly: GCA_021014915.2. Classification (NCBI taxonomy): domain Eukaryota; kingdom Viridiplantae; phylum Streptophyta; class Magnoliopsida; order Asterales; family Asteraceae; genus Artemisia; species Artemisia tridentata. The sequence continues at coordinate 360,301,964 of CP139506.1, forward strand.
AAATAGTCTAAGTCTCATAAATGAAGTAACAATGGTATCAAAGTCTAAGATGACTAGGGTAAATCCACACTCCGCTCCTACTCTCAATCCCAAAGATAGCCCCAGCTCCTAGCTTAACAACCTGCCGCAGAGAAAAGAATTGCGGCTGAGCTTAAAAAGCTCAGCGAAAAGATATATAAACAAAGTAATGATAATGAAATGGAAACAAGATATGGCGCATTGGGGAATATCATAAGGTATAAATAAGAGTGGAGGAATAATAAAGGTAGGACAGCAATCCACCACGAGCCCAGAACATATCATATCATATCATCATAATCCATAAGTAACATAATGGAGTAGCTAGCTCCCAGAGTTGTGAAGGGCATGTATTGCACACAGTACCAATCACCAGACATATATCATATAACATAACAGATAACAGATCTAGGATGCATCCATACGCCCCTGCAGAAAATCATAATCATAATGCGCATATCATATAACAGAAAGGGACGTGATGGGTCATCACTCCCCCACCCTAGAGTCATGCCATTGGTGCATCAATGACACGGACAGGTTTATAGCAAAGGTTCATATCAGAGATTCATAACAAAGGGATCATAGCAAATGTTCAAAGCAAAGGGATCATAGCAATGGTATCAAAATCAGAAGCTAAACAAATCAAAAGATATGGAAGAGACATGAGAAACCTTATAAGAAAGGTCAGAATATCTGTACCTTATGCAAAGCAAGCAAAAGAGAAAAAAATCACAAGAGACGGATCACTCCCTCTTCACGGAACCTATACGAATTAATAATCACGTATTACTGATAAGCTCATTTTAATCAGATTACAAATTTGGGGTTCTTCCTATTTTTAGAAACTTTCCATTTTTAGTAACTTGCCAAATTTAGTAAGTTTTCATATTTAGTAACTTCCCAGATTAATTAACTTTCCTGAATAAGTAAGTTTCATAAATTAGGGTCATAAAATGACAATTAAATAAACATTAAGGGTTTAATATAATCAATAGAATAGTTAAGGGTTTAATATGACAACTTATAATAGTTTAGGGTTAAAGTGTCATTATAGCAAAGTTCAGGGTTTACAATGTAAATTATGTAAATATATGATTATTCTTAGTTTTAGCCGAATATGAAAACATACGCAAAACTAAACGACTCACACACGACCTTGTCTATTAACCAACCCATTCGATACCTAAACGACCCAAAAAACCCTCTTGTTAACCCATTCTTGCGATACTAAAAACAACCCATGATCGACCCATAATGCGAACTAAGACCAAAACCTTTTTGACCGGTTTTCGAACCACAACAAAACCCACCATCGACACAACCCTTGGCATGTTTTATACTCATATTTGCAAAACTATTAACGCACACATGACAACCCCCTTTCCAGCCCATTCGATCACACACCCCTTCATATTTTATCTTTGTTCGTTTCTCCCACAACACATCCATTTATACGTACATATGCATGCAATCTACAAGACCAAACCAAAACACTCTTTTATCCTTTTTGACCTGACACACACCATACATGACACAACATATCCACATGAAATGATAACTGAAACATACACCTTTATTTACTTTAACAGCCATGCATGCTTTCTCAGCCATATTTATCACACGACTCACACACAAAACACAACTTAATGTCCTATAAATATCATAATCCACCAGTCCTTATTCACGAATTAAATTACACCCGGCCCTCTTTTATTTCTTTAGGTTCGATTTCGATTTTAGATCGTATACATTATATCAGAATCATAAATATCAAATTACAAGCATATAGCACAACCTATCTTGAATGATCCAAACAGACATGAGTCGATGCACCCTAGTTTTAGATTCATGATTTTATGTGGCTAAAGTTTTATTTGGTTTCATCATGTTAAACAAATACCTTAGATCAGTTTGTTTCATGTTACACACCACTCATTCGTATATCCATTTATAACAAAACAAATAGGTTAAGCTCATATCTTCTATACGTATACATGTTTCGGTTAATGAGTATATGCATTAAGGTGAATGTCGAAAGGATAGAAGATGATGAGGATACCTCCTGATCGAATATAGGAAACAAAACAAGGGACACAAGAACCAGAACCTACCCAATCACCACACACGATTCCGCCACAAGAAATACCAACGATTACCCAAACTTCCTTCGTACCGTCTTCTTCTTGCACCACTCGGAACTTAGAGAAGTAAAGCTGCCGTACCTATGTGTTTATTAGGGTTTTGTGTGTGAAATGAGAAATGTTATACGGTTGAGAAGAGTGAGCAAGGAATGGAAGAAATATAGGGAATACAAGCCGAGTCTTGGGGAGTACTTGGAAGACTTATTCATTTCATACTTTTTCAAATATATTTTATCTACAACTTCAATGTAAATGTGTACAGACTTTTAAATATTTCAGCCCCATGATGTTGTGTACAATGTTTAAAGGAATTGGACTCTTAATATTTTTGTAATACGTGTGATGGTAATTTCCAAACAAGAGTATATTCGGCCCAACATTTCTTAATTAAGTCGTGTGGTACATTTTTCAAACGAAGGTTTCTATTTAGCCCAATATAGTGTACAAAACTAAAACATATTCGACCCTTTTGATAACCTCTTAAACGTGTAATGTGTGCCGCTTTATATATATATCTTAGGTTATAGGTTTAGTGTTTCAAGGTTTTTAAGTTATAATGTTTAGTTAACTTAGGTTATAGATTTATAATGTTCTTGTATCATTACTTGAGATCTTATAAATTCAAAATTAGAGGGGTAAAATGGGAATTTAGAATGAATGGAAATTTAGGGTTTTACAACTCTTCCCCTCTAAAAAAAATTTTCATCCGCGAAATTGAATTGAAAGCGAGATAGAGACGTACCAGACTACAAAAAGAAATGTGGATAACTTGTTCGCATCGATTCCTCGGTTTCCCAGGTAGCTTCACGCTCTGGGTGATTCTTCCAAAGAATTTTAACAAACAGATATATCAGCTTGAATCTGATCCAAAGGATAAGACACAATATGTAGCGGATGGTAATTGTATCCCCTCAGAAGAGATACATGGAAGACGTCGTGAACATGCGATAACTGAGGAGGTAGGGCCAGACGATAAGAAACCTCCCCAATATGCTCAAGAATTTCGAATGGCCCAATGAATCGTGGACTAAGCTTCCCTTTGATCCCAAAACGTTTCACTCCCCTGAATGGTGATACCTTCAGAAATACACGATCCCCAACATGAAATTCCAAGTCATGTTGATGCTTATCAGCATAACTTTTCTGTCTAGTCCTAGCCTCTTTCAGCTTCTCCTTGGCAACAGCCACCTTTTCATTAGTGATTCCAATAATTTCCAGCCCCTCGATCAAACGTTCACCCACTTCATTCCAACAGATGGGTGCTCTACATTTCCTCCCATATAGAAGCTCATAAGGTGCTGCCTTGATGCTAGCATGCCAACTATTGTTGTAGGCAAACTCCACCAAGCACAAATATTCATCCCAATTCCCAGTCCACTCTAATGCACACTCTCTCAACATGTCTTCCAATGTCTGAATGGTCCTCTCCGTCTGACCATCTGTCTGTGGATGAAAAGCTGTACTAAACTTGAGGCGGGTTCCCCAAGCCTTCTGTAGACCCTTCCAAAAATGAGAAGTAAACCGTAGATCTCTGTCTGACACAATAGATGTTGGAGTACCATGAAGTCTAACAATCTCCTGTTGAAAGATTTCCGCCAATCTACCAATACCATAATCCTTCCGAATAGGTAAGAAATGAGCAGACTTGGTTAGCCGATCAACAACCACCCAAATCGCATCATGTCTTTTCCGAGTAAGAGGTAACCCAGTAACAGAATCCATAGAGATCTCATCCCACTTCCAAGTAGGAATCTCTAAAGGCTGCAACAAACCACTAGCCCTCTGATGCTCTATCTTAACCTGTTGACATGTCATACACTTAGCTACAAACGAAGCCACATCTTGCTTCATGCCGTTTCACCAAAAGTGCTGCTTAAAATCTCTGTACATCTTGGTAGAACCAGGATGAATAGTAAAGGGGGAACTGTGAGCCTCAGACATCACAGCCTCACGTAACTCAGGATCATCAGGAACACAAAGCCAATTTTCAAACCATACAACACCAGAGTCATCCACTCTGAACTCCGTCTGCTTCCCCTCCTGAACATTTTGAACCGTAGCCCAAAGCTCACCATCATCCTTTTGAGCTTCCTTAATCCGTAGTATAAGATTGGACTCTACCTTCATACTAGCCCAATATCCGCCATAACCTCGTACACAAAGCTCAACATCCAAAATCTCTAAGTCATTAAGAATTTGAGGTTCAATCTCAAGACTCGCTATCATACCAGATTTTTGGCTAAGTGCGTCAGCAACAACATTCGCTTTGCCCGGATGGTATTGAATGTTCGTGTCATTATCTTTGAGGAGTTCTAACCATCGCCTTTGTCTCATGTTAAGTTCCTTCTGGGTGAAGATATACTTGAGACTAGGTCAGTAAAGATGTCACATGACTCGCCATACAAATAGTGTCTCCAAATTTTCAACGCAAATACAACAGCAGCCAACTCTAAATCATAGGTTGGGTAATTCTCCTCATAAGGTTTTAGTTGCCTCGAAGCATAAGCAATCACCTTGCCATGTTGCATAAGGACACAACCTAAACCCTTCTTCGACGCGTCACTATAAATATGATAACCCCCAGAACCAGATGGAAGAGTCAAAATAGGAGCGGACACCAATCTCTGTTTTAACTCTTCAAAACTCTTCTCACGTTCCTCCGTCTAAACAAACTTCTCACCCTTCCTCATCAGCTGCGTCAATGGTAACGCCAACCGTGAGAAACCCTCAACAAACCGTCGATAGTAGCCAGCAAGCCCCAGAAAACTCCTAACCTCAGTCACAGTAGTAGGTCTTGGCCACTTGGTGATAGCCTCAACCTTAGATGGATCCATGGTGATACCATCGGCGGATACAATATGGCCAAGGAAGGCAACTTGCTTTAACCAAAACTCACACTTTGAAAACTTGGCATACAACTTTTGCTGCCGAAGAGTCTCCAAAATAATCCGAAGATGTTGCTCATGTTCTCCTTCGGTCTTAGAATAAACAAGGATGTCGTCGATGAAAACAATAACGAACTTGTCGAGATACTCGTGGAATACGCGATTCATTAGATCCATAAATACAGCGGGAGCGTTTGTCGATACAAAGTCGATACAAAGTCGATACATACTTCCATCCTTCTTCTTAACAAACAAAACAGGTGCACCCCATGGAGAAACACTCGGTCGGATAAAGCCGTTCTCCAAGAGTTCCAGTAACTGCTCCTGTTAGGTCACCATATTAAGATTACACAAGTATAGATTTAGTAGAAAAGAGAGAAAGAGATAGAATGGATAATTACTTCAATAAGAAAGATAAAAGTGCAAGAGTTTCCTTTAGAGAATGAAATAACCAACACTTATAAGTCTTAACATAAGGTCCTATTTATAGGCAAGGAGCTAGGGCAACATTCCCTACTCCTATCTATTCCATACGTGGGCTTCTAATAAGCATAGACGGGCTTTACAACACTATCCCATTACATAAACATAAGTAATAATTAACATAAGCAACCTATTATATATTACAAATGACCGATACTTGATAATAAGTAAAACGTGTTCCCAACAATCTCCCCCTAAGGGTCGGTCATCAAGGTTGCTAGACGTCTTCATCTTTGTCTTTATCTTTAACTTTCACGGATTTAGACGTCTTCAAGAATCAGTAAGTGTAAGTTCATCGTTCTTTGTTCTTTGTTCTTTGTTCTTGTTGTTGTGGTTGTGATTGTGTTATGGTGTTGTCTGTCTTTTGTCACTTCTTTGCCTCTGATGGTTATACGCCTTTCCAACATGCTCATACGTCTTTAGTCTTTGAGATACATACATTTGCTATTCCCGTTCTTTCACTATGATCTTTGTCACTTTACTTTGTAGATTCCTTTGAGTAACGTAGAATCTTTCTTTGAACATTGCTCTGCTTTGATCAATGTGGGAACTTTCTTTGCCTTTACTTTGACATGACTTTGACGTTGTGATGTATGTATGAGCATGTGGAAACTGGTGTTATGGTGGTGGATGGTACCAGCATGAAAATAGTTAGCAATAATACAACCGGTACTTACAGGTTCGGAATTAGAGATCGTTAACAGCATAGTGTGAAAACTCTCTCTAACCCTTACCAAGGCCGTTCCTGAACCAGATACCCCCGAGAGGGCTTACAAGATCTACCAAGGTAAATCAATGATTTAGGTGAGTCGCTGGAGATCACCCCACGACTGTAGACCATTTTGGAACCACTGCGAACACTAAGCGTAACCCACAAGGAGTTACCGAAGTGACCTGCTGTCAGGGCTGTTTGATGTTGACCCTGGCAGGAGTTTCCATTCAATCACTGAGAATTACATATGTAAATCCTCTCATAAACGTTCTGGCAGATTGCTAAGATCTGCGTAGGACTCATAAGTTTACATCTGGTGTCCTTAATATCGGACCACCAGTGTAGAAGTATCACGTGTTCCTATGAGATCTTTTGATGTTATATCGCGGCTCTAGACTCGATAAGTGCATATTTAGTGGTCGGAGACTGGAGCAGTGTCTCCTGTTTCAATATCAACATGACTCGTAATGAGCGGTCGATAGATTATGCAGGGTTCCCCGTGAGAATGAAACAAGCACTTTTGAGAGAACTTGAGTGGCTTAGAAGGTTTAGTGCAGTGCGTCACTGGGTCCATGATGTCTTTGTCTTCAATACCGGTGTCGCCTTAGCAACAACCAGTAGCATATGAATTGAACCCGGTTTCTGCCCTAAGGTTGAACATATGGAGGGCTATTTCTTTTCACCCTTTTCTTTACTTTTCTTTTTAATTTTTCAACCCCTTCTTTCTCCTTTCATTCTTTACTCCTTTTTTCATATCATACCTAAGGACTTTCTAGTACTAAACTATTGGTGTTGTCCTTTGGTAGATCCCTCCGGCTCTGGCGGATCATAGGACGGTTTTCCTGACATTAGTCACCTTATAACTCCATGACTATCCTATGTTGCCATAAACCACTCATTTGAAAATCTCTCAAAGTGTTTTATGATTAAAAAACATATTTGTTTAACACTTTGAGAGTTTTATACTTTTCAAAAATACTCCCCCTTCACATGTGCTTTGATAGTTGTAAATAGAAATTTACACATGTTGGGTGGAGTTTGCACTTATGAACTGATTGAATCTCAGTGAACATGACCGATTCAAGACACGCTTACATCACTAGTTAGACTAGCTTGAAGTTATTACCCGTCCTGGTCATATTCAAAGAAAATCTCTCGAAACGGTACATTCTACTTGGACAAGTCCTGTTCGAGACACGCTTACGTTGCTAGTTAAAGAGATGCATTGTCAGCTTTTAGGTGACAACTAGCTCTAGTAACTAACTTGAAATTATTACCCGTCGAGGACAAGTCTTTTTGATTTTACTAACAATTGAAGTTTCGTCAATTCATGGGTTAACTCTGAGTCGAGCTCAAGCGAGATTCCATACTTTACAACCATATTTTAATCACATTTACTTTTCTCCCCCTCAAAAATAGCATATAAAATGTTGTTTTTGTAAAACTTTTGATTAAAATATGTTTTTTGAGTCTTATGGGGAGAATCCAACAAGAACTTTGACGTTTAAGAACAATGGTTTTTCAAGTACTCCCCCTAAACAAGTGAATGCTTATTGAGGTGAAATACTTGTCTTTTGAGCAGAATTTTAAGAAAACTTAAAATTTTATTAATTCTACTCAAAAGTAAAAAGCTTTCGCTCCTTATATTAGGATTGAGGCATGAGGCATACCTCAGGGTCCTTACATTACAAGTTTGGGTTGTACACTGTTATGTATGCACAAACCATAATAATAATCACAAATTAATCAAATAATCAAATTAAAATGATTATGGTACCCGTGTTGTCCAATCATTGATCACCACCGAAGATTTCGTTGAAGTTGGTGAAGGAAGGATCAGGTCTCTGAAATAGCCTGACCGAAAATGAAGGTCTGGCACCAATGTAGCTTTCAAGGCGCCTGATCTGATCACGTCTTATCAACCTTTCTTCAATCTTATGCACGAACTTTCGGACCTGTCTTCTCTCTGATGAGTTCCACCTCGGAGGTTTGCTGTGATCCTTTTTGAAGTATATGTCCTTTAGCCTGTTGACTAACCCATCTCGAACAGCTTTCAACGTAGCGTCACAGAACTTGTGAATTTTGTTGAACCTCATGTAGTTAAGTGTACCACGATGATTTCTGTAAGTGAAACCAAATGCCGGTTCTCGTACCAATTGAAGCTGAGACATCTTATGAATACCAGGACAAGAGAGTTCCGGTTTCGTCAAGTTGATCTTCTTTTGGTAGCTTTCAACTCTGAGCTAAAGATCTTCCACCCTTTCTTGAACTATCAAGCGTCTGATGTGGAGAAGTAAAGAAGAAATGAAGTTGTATTGCATTGCGGTTGAGAAGCGACGCATTCTTCCTTGAACTTTTTCCAGATACATGTCTTCAATATCATTTAGTGCAAGTCAGGGAAGTCTGCTTCAGAAAACTTGTAGAGCTTCTCATTCTGTCTTTTGACGATGATTTCCTTCATGAAATGGTAGTTCCACTTGTGAGACTCGAGAAGTTCCATGATTGAAACAATTCGTAACTCACTCATGACTTCTTCCTTTGACTTCAATCCCAAACAGTTTGTATAGTAAAGTTGTCAGCGAGAATGCCAGTGCTGAATCCCAAGTAATGCTTCTTGGTTGTATTCGACCACTGAGTCGCTAAATATTGCAGATGTAGTCTCCTTTATTGCAGCGTGCTCGTATCGTGCAGCCGGGATTCTCATTGTAAGAGAAGAAGCATATTTGTTCTTGGAAGTCACATGAGCCTTTTGAAGATATTCCAGATCAGTGTTGAAGAAGAATCGGTATGGAATCATGGGCTTGTCGGGACGTCCTTGCAGAGGTAAAGGTTTAGTCCAATTAGTGAAATATGGACCATCCTTTCCAGAGTAGATGTTGAAATTTACCTCAGAAGAAAGCCAATCGATCTTGTCGGACATTGCATGGGCAATGTTCTCCAAGTGATACTCTAATTCAACTGTGCTTCCGGATCTTTGAACGAGATAGTCGAATGCATCCCGCTTGATCCTCCTAAGCTCTTTCTTTGTCATCTTTTCAATGTGTAGACCTTTCATGATACTCTGCGTATACTGCAAGGTGTTTCCAGGTAGAGGTTCTTCGTCATCAGGGAGAGGAGGTTGTGCCTTGATCATATCATCAAACCATTCGACCTCTGGCGTGTCATTGTCATCAATCCAGGATATCAGGTTGCCTTTGACATCCTTTCTTGACGTCTTTGACTTTTAATTTGGAGGTTGATGATGGACCGGGTCTTGGTTCAGGAATTATCGATTCAGGAATAGTGTATGACGGTTGTTCCTGATGATCCTCACCAATGTGAGTAAAGGGTTCTTCCTCGTCTTGTGGTGCTGACCCAGATCCATGTTGTTGATGATGAGTTTCCGTTGAAGTTGAAGTTTTAACTGGTTCTTTGTGTGAGGTTGATGGACCTGTTCCTGACTTAGACTTCTTTACATGATGCTTTTGAGAGATTGACTTGGAGAGCATCATATACACAAATTTCTTCAGGAGTCATATTTGACTTATTAGCAAGCTTGACAGCCAACTCAGCTTGTAGTTGTTCGATAGTGAGATCTTGATGTTGTGAAGGAGCTTTTGCTGTTTGGAGAGTGAAGGATGAGGTAGCAAGCATCTTTTGAACAACATGTTTGATCCTATCATTGAGTTGAGTCTTAATTGGCTTGATGAGTTTCGTCACTTCGTTTGAGGTGATTTCAGTCAGATTGTTCATCAGATACTCATTAGTATATTTTTGAACTAATTCGTCCATATCTTCTGACAAGAACTCATCAACCCGTTGCTTTGTTTCCTGAAAGTCTTCAACTTGTTTAGCTAAGCTCGTGACCATGGTAGTTAACGTGTTCATTTGGTCTTGAAGTTGGTTGTCCTTCTTCTTTCGAGCTTGCTTAACGGCTAACTTGATCGTTTGGGAAGCTTTGGTGGTCAAAGGATTGACGGGTTTCTTGATTAATTTGCCTTTTGATGCTGTTATTGATGGTGGTGGAGATGTGTGTTTTGATGATGATGATGATGATGATTTGTTGTCTGACCCAGGAGATGAAGCTGGAGGAGAGGGGTCCCTAGGTGGAGTGTCCTTAGGAGTATTATGAGGTGAAGGAGAGCGTTGAGGTGAAGGAGGAGGTGTCTGAAAGAATTTGTCTGTATCGAACGGTTGTTCTTCTTCCGTGACCTCCTTTTCCTTTTGCTGTTCAGGTTGAGCTTCCTCGATTAAACTTTCCTTCATCTCTTCGTCCTCTGAAGCTTTCCTTTTGAGTTCCTCTTCACGTTCGATCTGCTCGATGTCCTCAGGAGTGATGAAAGGATTAAAATCCTTATCAGTGTCATCTTCTTCTTGAGTCTCATCGTATGCAGTAGCTTTAGTCATGATGATATTACCCTCAGCATCTCTTTGTACGTCGTGACCGGGTTGATTAACCGGATCAGAAGCTGGAGCAGTGATAGTTTGTCCTTCCTTACCGGGTTGATTAACCGGATCAGGGTGGGTGTTGCTGGTGCCTCCTTCCTTCTCGGGTTGATTAATCGGACTGGGAGGGAGTTATGAGTAATATCTATTGAGTTTAGAAGCTTCGAGGTACTCTTTGTGTTCTTTGGCTTTCTCGGATCTAGTGTCAACAACAATGCTTTTGAGCTTCCCTTTATCAACCAATTGTGTTTCTTCTGGTTGATCTTCTTTATCATCGTTCAATCCAGCACTCGCTTCTCTGAAGACAATTCCTTGTCTCTTTCTTGCATCAGTTTGAAATGATTCCATACTTAGCTTTTTGGCTAGCTCTGTCTCAGGAGAATTTTCTTCTTCAGCTCTCTCCCTGTGCTCGACAATTTCTTCATCTGTCTCTGTTTCAGAATCTGACTCTTCATCAGAGGGTGGAGGAGTAGGTTCATCACGAAGAAGAGTTGCTGGTACAACTTTCTTCTTTGGTGCAGATTTTGGTTTTGGTGTAGACTTCGATGTAGTGCTGCTGGTGCTTCCCGTCTTCCCACCTCTCTTACTGCGAGTCAGTATCTTGGATGATTGTTCTTCATCTTCTTCAGTAAATCCAACTTTACCAACAAGATATGCAGCATTGTACAACTCATAGTTCTTTGTCTTCATGATCTTATCATCAAGGAAGTAGTTTGAAAGCCTCATCCCTTGTAGCTTGGTGCTGAACTTTGTAGTTTTGACAAAAGCAATCTTATAATCTTTATTGAAGATATTCTTTGGTTCATTTGGGTTTCAGAGACGTGTTATGAACTCTGGGTGACTCTCGCAGAAATGATTAATAAGTAACTTTGTGAATCTAACGAACGGAATCATAGTCATCTCTCGTTTAGAACGAAGAAGATAGATCATGTCGTTCATTATTGGTCTTGCGAAGTCAATTGGTTGCATGCTGACCATTCCCCAGAAGATTGCAAATGCTCAAGGCGAGGATGTTCATGTCCACTTCGTCTACCAGAAATCGAGCGTACAATGATCATATAGAGGGTCCTCCATGGTTGAGATAAGAACTTGACGTTGAACTTTGAGTGTTTGAGTAATGGTTTGTCGTCTTGAACATCGTATCCTAAGTCAATTATGAAGTCCAGGATTTCGAGTTCAGACAAGATAGGAGCATAATCTTTCTTTGGTTTAGGTAGAAGAAGAACAGTGCGTAGAACTTCCAAATCCAGAGTGTAGACTTGTTGGTCCAATGTGACAGAGAAAGATTCATCATCCAGGTTGATTTGTGCAGTGTGCCAAAACTGATGAAGATAGAAAGTTGGAACAGATGTTGATTTGCTGAGCATACTTTTGCACGGATGAGCTAAGAGAATGTCTTTGACGATTCTGCACGAGTCTTCAGGTATCTTTAATTTGTTGAAGTCTACTAGTGCATTATTGTTTCCGATTTCGATGTTGTAGTCAACAGGGACAATGTCCTCCAGTGTGAGCATAGGAAGAGTTTGTTCAGGGGAATTCACAGTCTGTTCAGCCATTGTATTCTTAAAAGGCACAATCATAAAACAAACATCCAGTTTTGTTATGTGTTAGCACATTTAGCAAGTTTGAGTTATAGATTAGTTCCTTTTTATGAATGCACTGATTGTCCAATTTGTGTTATTACATGTGAATTGATTATGTTTGAATGTTTATGATACATGGTATAAAGTCTTAAGTCCGATTACATCATTTAGCCGTTTCTATGATTTTATACATTTGATTACACTTGTGTTGCAAATGATGATAATGCACAATTGAAAGACAATAAGCCACATAACAAATGCATTAATCATGTCCTCGAAGTATTGAGACAATTTCAAAAAAAAAATTCGAAACTTTGCATATTTTGAAGAATTTTCGAAACTTTGCATCATTTGAAAATTTTTGAAACTTTTAGATTTGAAAATTTTTTGAAACTTTTTGAAAGTTAAAAAATTTTCGGAACTTTTACAAACCAAAAATCTTCGAAACTTTTTTGCCGAAATCGAAACTTTTGAAGAATTTTGAGATTTTTGAAACTTTCAAGAAAACTCTGAATTTTCGAAACTTTGGAAAATTAAATTTTCGAAAGTTATAAAAACTCAGTATTTTTGAAAATTTCGCAAATATCAAAAATTTTCGAAAGTTTAAAAATTTTTGAAACTTTTCCATAGTTTTGAAATTCTTATACAAGAATTTCAAATTCATCGAAGACGTACGTATTATTGCAAGATTTTTGTTCCAGATGATAGTTCCTGTGATAAACAACGAAGGACAAGTGTTACAACACTCACAGAAATCACCAGAAAATTTTTCGAAAGATCAAGAACACCTTATTAATCGAAAACATTCAAATCACATGATATGTTGCAATTAACAACGAGAAACATCAATTAGTATGAAACTAAACATATTCCAACTACTTAATTGAACACAACATCACATAATCAGAAATCCCCAAATATGAACATAAACCCTAATTATACGAGAATCATGCAAACACGAGTTTTAGAACAATTAAAGCATACCACATGATACAAATACACAATACATCATATCCCATCAACAAAATCAAACATATCCACTCAGAATCAAGAATACCCAAATCGTTCTTAAACCCTAGATTTTGAAAATCAATCAATCTTGTTACAGGTTCGAATTAAATGATAGAAACATGTTAATAACATTATCCTAATCATTAACCCTCAATAAAATCAAACACAAACACATTAAATTATAATTCTGAATTTTTGCGAAAACCCTAGAATAAAAATTCAAGATTGTGATCGATTAAACCGTTGGATTACAAATTAATTCAAAACCATTTCTTATAATGTCCTAAAGATCATGATTCCACTTACAGATTGATGATTTGAAGCTCGGATTATGCGAATCAATAGGGTCCGTTTGATCAAGTTGGTGAAAGTAATTAATGATATGCAGATTTTAAAAAAATGGGGGGTTTGTTTTGTGTATATGGTAAATTTTTTAAGTTTCATGTTTTAACACATCTAGTCCCTTAACAGATACACTTTCATGGTTAGTCCTTGTTTAACTAGATAACGAGTGATATAACGACCGTTAGCAATAAACTTTTGTTACTCTCCCTCGACAAATGATGTGATAGCAATTTAAAATCGAGAAGGAAAAACCACAATGAAATTTAACCATCAATTAATAAACAACATCTTTTTTGGGTAATATGCAAGTATACTTTTTGAATAAAACTTGAAAAATTTATATGATTTCTCCCCCTCAACACTTTGTTTGAAATAATTGAAAATGGTTAAAAGAAACAAAGCGTTGATGGAAGTTGTATACTTGTATTTTTTTTTTAAAGAAATGTGAAAAATCTTTTTGTGATTTTATAGTTTTATATTTTTGTATTTTGTTTTTGATAAAATATTTACAAAGAGTTTTGGTGTTTGACTTGCTCAGTTGTTTTTAAGAAAGTTTTTCAAGTCTTCTGGAGTCAAACACCGCATTCCAATTTGGTGGACAAGTTCAGCAAACCTTGTTGGAGGTAGTGCTTTTGTGAACAACTCTGCCAATTGGTATTCAGTACCCACAAAATATAACTCAATTGTACCCTTTTTAATGTGCTCCTTGATGAAATGATACCAGAGAGCAATATGCTTGGATTTGGAATGAAGAACCGTGTTGCAGGAGATTGCTATCGCACTTTTGGAATCACAATACATCGGGATTTTGTCAAATACGTAACCATAGTCCATAAGTTGAGTTCTCATCCAAATGACTTGAGCACAACATGCAGACATGTTGACATATTCTGCCTCCGTTTTCCATCGTAAACATAGTGTGTATGCTTCCGATTCCGCGAAGACATCGTGGGGGAAGATAGAGTGGGTGTTCTTTGCTTTCTTTGAATTTTCTTGATTTCTTTGCGAAAATACTCATTTTTCCACGAGGATCTGCAATCAGGGGGAAGAAATGTGCACATCAGGGATGCATAATTGACTCACGTGATCGAGCTTATAATTTTATTACCACCGGAGAGACATCCGCAGAGATGATCGTGGTTCAGTTTTGTGATTTTGATGTAATAGTTTCAACTCTCGCGGGTTGTGAAGTGTTAAGTAGCCTACATACATGAGAAGATCTTGCTGATTTCTTACATGTTACCCCCGAAGAGAGTTTCCGCATTGAGCATAACTGTGATTAAGTGACTAGTCAGATTTGCTTGGTGTGGTTTACTGTGTCATCTACAAATTCCGCTGCGTACTTAAAATTTCAAAAATTAGAAGACATGTGAACTACATCAAAGTTTCGAATCTGCTGAAGACGGTTGTCAGTTTGGGGGGAAGCTGATTCAGAAACTTCGCCTAAAAGAAGTGTACGAAGAAGCCGCTAAAGACATGCAGCATGAATTGGGGGGAAGTTAATCCAGTTCATGCAAATTACATCATCTGCCTACAAGTGTAGAAAAGTTCTCAAGTCGAGGTACAAGATAAAGACAAAGAGCGTCAACTGCTGTCATCCTCAGCACTTGAAGAGCCTATGAAGATCTTTCTTTATTTGTATTTGTACTTGTAGGAAATGTTGTAAGTAATCCCTTATGTTGTCCCATTGGGGGAAGATTGTTGGGAATGCTCCTAACATGTAAATGGAACGACATTGACGGGATTACACTAGTTATCTTGTAAGGCATAAACGCATGGACTGAAACCGTCATTTATGTAAAGTCATGTGTATGTTGTCCTATATATACCCTCCTAGACTTCACTAGGAGGGTGTTGCTTGTTCTTGTGTAATTTACTCTTTCTCTTTCAATAAAACACACACAAGTTTCCTTTCTCTCTCTCTAACCATGGAAGGTGTATTCTTTCACCATCCCCGACCTCCCGAATCACATAATCAACCATAAATATACGATCCAAAACAAGTTTTTAATCCAAGATTCTTGTACAACTAACCTTAAAACTATGAAATCTAAATGAAAGTTGCAAACTTGAAATTTTTTTTTGAAGTTCAAAAAATTCTCGAAACTCGGTAACAATGAGGGTACGTATTTATAAACCTAGAAATTTTCCAAAAGATTGAGACTTTCTTGTTTGTAATGATTTATACCACAAGTTTGTAATCAAAGTTGTGTTAGAAACCAAGAAACAAACAAAAAAATGCAACTTTTTGAAAAAATAACAAGGCTACAAATGTAGTTTTGGTTCGAAACTTTGAAAAAACAACTTCCACACCTTCTTCTAGCGATTGATACCACTTGTTAGGTCACCATATTAAGATTACACAAGTATAGATTTGGTAGAAAAGAGAGAAAAAGATAGAATGGATGATTACTTCAATAAGAAAGATAAAAGTGCAAGAGTTTCCCAAGGTTTAAAAGTACGAAAACGAGCCTCGAGGCGTAAGCCTCGAGGCGAACCGAGGCGTAAGGTCGAGGCGTAATTAAAAAAATATATATATAAATTATATGTCTTATAAAATAATACTAAACATCAAATAAAGTTCATAATCAATCAAACAACATAAGGTTTAGACACTAACTGTAAACTATTAAAGATAGAGGGGGTCAAATGTTTAAATACACAAACTTATTTTAAACTTTTTGAGTAAAATTTATAAGGTTTAGAGACTAAATGTAAAATAGTGAAAGATAGAGGGGTTAAATGTTAAAAAGTCTAAAGTTATTTAAACCCTAAAAGACTAAAACACAAGTTGCAGCCGTATAGATTCTCTTCCCTGTTTCCCTCTTCCTCATTGGGTTTCTGGCAGAAGTTGCAGCGCCGCAGCCGTCGGAATTCGTCTCCGGAAATCACGAATCCGGCCAATTTTTCCCGCCAATTCAGGTGGCCCGCCAAAAAAAAGAAAAATCCGACTCGGCCCTGAGGCGCCGCCTCATACGCTTCACCACCGCCTCAGGTACATGAGGTGTACGTTCCAAATCAACCACCTGAGGCGCCGCCTCATATGCGTTTTATGTCCGATTCGCCTCGACGCGCCGCCTTAGACCGCTTTTTTAAACCATGGAGTTTCCTTTAGAGAATGAAATAACCAACACTTATAAGTCTTAACATAAGGTCCTATTTATAGGCAAGGAGCTAGGGCAACATTCCCTACTCCTAATTATTCCATATGTGGGCTTCTAATAAGCATAGATGGGCTTTACAACACTAGCCCATTACATAAACATAAGTAATAATTAACATAAGCAACCTATTACATATTACAAATGACCGACACTTGATAATAAGTAAAATGTGTTCCCAACAGCTCCTTCAACTCCTTCAATTCTATGGGCGCCATTCGGTACGGAGCTTTGGAAATAGGTTCAGCACCTAGGATCAATTCAATGCCAAACTCAACTTCCCTAGCAGGAGGAATACCAGGAAGTTCGTCGGGAAATCCACGTACAACAGAAATACTTTCAATGCTAGGACTCTCCAAAGATGTATCTTTAATGGAAGCTAGAAAACCTTGGCAACCATGTGAAATCAAAGTTCGTGCCTTCATAGCAGAAATGATTTTAGCAGATTTAAGAGGCTAAGAACCGTGATAACAAATTCAGGCTGATGCAAATCGCCAAAGATCACATTTCTGGCATGGCAGTCAATAGTAGCTCTATGAGAAGCCAACCAATCCATGCCCAAAATCACATCGAAGTCAATCATATCAATAGGAAGCAGATTTGTCAGACGAATGCTGTCATCAAACCGTAAGGGACAATTCACATATTCATGCCTGATAAGTACATGGTTTTTCATTGGTGTTGAGATGGATACATAATTAGTTAGTGGTGTTGGGATCAGATTAAGTTTCTTAGCAAAGTTAACAGATATAATAGAATGTGTAGCACCAATGTCAAACAATACGAAAGCAGTACGGTCTCCAATATAAAGAATGCCTGTAATGGTACCTGACGTGTTGGCCGCCTGATCTCTAGTAGTAGCATACACACGACCAGTAGTTGGGGGTGGCTTAATGTAGTCACCAGGCACAGTAGGGTTCCTCTTGGGACAATCCTTGACCTTGTGATGAGTAGAACCACATGAAAAACAACCACCAGTAGCCTTAAAACAAGTACCCGGATGTGCCTTTCCGCAAGTAGTACATATGGGTGGAGGAGGCAACGCCTCGGTAGGTCGCCCCTGATTAGAAGACCCAGAAGTCCGACCCTGCTAATTGCCCCGAGTCGACTGATCCCTGTACTGTCGCTGATTGTTGTTACCATGACCCTGACGATCATTCCCATTCCTACCAGTAACCCTCTGATCTTGACCCCTGGACTCCTGTCACCTCAAATCAAAACCTCGGTCCTGTCGACCCCTATGCTCATAACCCTGGTCCTGTCGACCCCTGTGCTCAAAACCCTGGTCCTGACGACCCTGACCCCTGTAGTTAATACAGTCACCATCTCTGCCCCTCTTGTTCGAACCCCTATCAGCATGAAGTAACTCGATGTTACGGGCTGCGTCCGCAACTAGTGCAACATCGATGTAATCAATATTTATGATCCGGTCTAAAACCCACTTTTTCAGTCCCCACTTAAAGTGCCTAGCCTGCCTATGAGCATCACCAGCAACCGGTCCAACGAAACTAGCTAACCTCAGAAACCTCTGCATATACTCTCCAGATGATTCCTGATCAAACTGATATATAGCTCCATACTCGCGCTCATACCTTTACTGCTCAGAGAAGGGAAAATACTGCTTATAAAAGATGTCACGGAAAGTATTCCATGCACAAGTGTCAGCAAAATTCTCTCCCTTAGCCAGAAGATATGCCTTCCACCAATTCAACACATCACCTTCCAACTTGAAAGTAGCCAAACGCGTCTTGAATTCGTCACCGCAACGCAAGACTTTGAACACCTTCTCCATATGTGTGATCCAATCTTCTGCCTCCGTGGGGGTGGCAGCAGATCGGAAAGAAAGAGGCTTAAGTTTGGTGAACCTCTCAATCCAAACATGCATCCCGGTAGGTGGAGCACCGCCACCCGACGAACCAGCACCATTCCTAATGTCTTCAGTGATTATGGTCCTCAATTCAGTAGAGAGGTTCGGGAGAGCATTAGCCAAAGCAGCGGCTATCATAACCTCGAAGTCAGGGGTATCTCCCCCATCAAGATGACCGTTTCTACGCGTATTCACCATCTGAACGATTATCAAAACAATTAGTAAAGTCAAAAAACAGAAAGAATAAGCACAAAAGGAAAAGACGAAACAGAAACCTAGTGTCTACCCAAATCCTCACAAGTCAAAACCTAAGCTCTAAGGGTCAAATCCATGGGTCCATATGTTCACAGGCCATAACTTAAGTACTACAAGTCGCAACCTGGGCTCTGATACCATAATTGTAACGCCCCAACCCGACAAGGGTAGAAGCATCACATTATGGTGGCATATCAGAATATACATAAATAAACGCAAGCGAAAGTCTTAAATAAATATCAAACGAAAACAAGACAACACGACTTGATCAATACATAAGTTCCAAAGATAACCAAATGAAAGGAAACATAAATAGTCTAAGTCTCATAAATGAACCCCCATGACTAGTGAAATGACTCGGGTATCAAACTGAGAGTCAGATATCATATCAAATAGTTCACATCAAATGATTCATATCAAATGGTTCATATGTTCATAGCAAAGGTTCATAATCAAAGGTTCATAGCAAAGGTTCATATAAGAGATTCATAACAAAGGGATCATAGCAAAGGTTCAAAGCAAAGGGATCATAGCAATGGTATCAAAATCAGAAGCTAAACAAATCAAAAGATATGGAAGAGTCATGAGAAACCTTATAAGAAAGGTCAGAATATATGTACCTTATGCAAAGCAAGCAAAAGAGAAAAAAATCACAAGAGACGGATCACTCCCTCTTCACGGAACCTATACGAATTAATAATCACGTATTACTGATAAGCTCATTTTAATCTGATTACAAATTTGGGGTTATTCCTATTTTTAGAAACTTTCCATTTTTAGTAACTTGCCATATTTAGTAACTTCCCAGATTAATTAATTTTCCCGAATTAGTAAGTTTCATAAATTAGGGTTATAAAATGACAATTAAATAAACATTAAGGGTTTAATATAATCAATAGAATAGTTAAGGGTTTAATATGACAACTTATAATAGTTTAGGGTTAAAGTGTCATTATAGCAAAGTTCAGAGTTTACAATGTAAACTATGTAAATATATGATTATTCATAGTTTTAGCCGAATATGAAAACACACGCAAAACTAAATGACTCACACACGACCTTGTCTATTAACCAACCCATTCGATACTTAAACGACCCGAAAAACCCTCTTGTTAACCCGTTCTTGCGAGACTAAAAACCACCCATGATCGACCCATAATGCGAACTAAGACCAAAACCTTTTTGACCGGTTTTCGAACCACAACAAAACCCACCATCGACACAACCCTTGGCATGTTTTATACTCATATTTGCAAAACTATTAACGCACACATGACAACCCCCTTTCCAGCCCATTCGATCACACACCCTTTCATATTTTATCTTTGTTCGTTTCTCCCACAACACATCCATTTATACGTACATTTCCATGCAATCTACAAGACCAAAACCAAAACACTCTTTTATCCTTTTTGACCTGACACACACCACACACGACACAACATATCCACATGAAAGGATAACTGAAACACACACCTTTATTTACTTTAACAGCCATGCATGCTTTCTCAACAATATTTATCACACGACTCACACACAAAACACAACTTAGTGTCCTATAAATATCATAATCCACCAGTCCTAATTCTCGAATTAAATTACACCCGACCCTCTTTTATTTCTTTAGGTTCGATTTCGGTTTTAGATCGTATACATTATATCAGAATCTTAAATATCAAATTACAAGCATATAGCACAACCTATCTTGAATGATCCAAACAGACATGAGTCGATGCACCCTAGTTTTAGATTCATGATTTTATGTGGCTAAAGTTTTATTTGTTTCATCATGTTAAACAAATACCTTAGATCAGTTTGTTTCATGTTACACACCACTCATTCGTATATCCATTTATAACAAAACAAATAGGTTAAGCTCATATCTTCTATACGTATACATGTTTCGGTTAATGAGTATATGCATTAAGGTGAATGTCGAAAGGATAGAAGATGATGAGGATACCTCCCGATCGGATATAGGAAACGAAACATGGGACACAAGAACCAGAACCTACCCAATCACCACACACAATTCCGCCACAAGAAATACCAATGATTACCCAAACTTCCTTCGTATCGTCTTCTTCTTGCACCACTCGGAACTTAGAGAAGTAAAGCTGCCTCACCTATGTGTTTATTAGGGTTTTGTGTGTGAAATGATAAATGTTATACGGTTGAGAAGAGTGAGCAAGGAATGGAAGAAATATAGGGAATACAAGCCGAGTCTTGGGGAGTACTTGGAAGACTTATTCATTTCATACTTTTTCAAATATATTTTATCTACAACTTCAATGTAAATGTGTACAAACTTTTAAATATTTCAGCCCCATTGATGAGGATCAAACACACGCCTTGTGTTAGATAGATACTTTGTATTATGCTAACAACCACGCGGAATTTACTTGTTAACACTTAGAAGATTAGTTTGTATGATGTAAAGTGATTGAGAACAGTTGTAAAGGAATGAACACAGATGTTTAACAAAACTTTAAGCTTCAATATATTGAATACGAGTGATCTGAATATCACTAGGGTTTTTACACCTTGAAGCTTTTTAATGAAACGTATTAGGGTTCTGTATATCAAAACCTAAACCTAGGATCTCCTTTTATAGGACAAGGAGTCCTTTACAAGATAAGTATAAACTTAAATAAATAGAATATACAGAAGATCTATTCTATACTTATCAATACACGTTTACAAACAATTATCCTGTAAGCAGTGGTAATAATATGTACTAGCAGTGGTAATGAGTTTCCACTGCTAGTGCATTCTTCAGCAGTGTCTTCTACTAGCTTAGCAGTGGTAACTGTTAGTATTATTCCCAACAATCCTCCCCTAAACTTATGATTTTTGTGCAAATCAATAAGTTTCTTCAAATGATCAGCTTCTATGTTGAAAGGGGGAATTCTTCCAAACACTTTATCTTCTTCTCAAAGCAGCAGTTTCTCTTTTACATTGATCATAAATCCTTTGAAGTAAATCATCAATCACTTCTGTCTTTTCTTCACATCTGAGTGTTGATCCCAGTTGAGCAGTTGATCTAGTTTGTTATCTTAGATAAATCTAAAACAACAAGTATAGAAGCTGACTTGAATTGTAACAAACTTAAAAAATACGCGGAATATACTGTTTAACTTAAGAAGAACAGAATAATATAAGAACAATGATTTTCACACTAAACACTTCAATATATTAATACGAGCACTCTAACCAATGCTAGGGTTTTACAACCTTGAAGTGAATTCGACTCTAGAATAATACGTACATAACTCTAACCCTAGGAACCTCCTTTTATAGACTAAGGAGTCCTAGTCGGTTTACAATGACTTTCTCTACAAGTAAAATCTTTTTGTATCTTTTCTATACTTATCTAAACGCGTATACAATCTTATCACATTAGCAGCAGATTCATACTAGCAGCAGAATCAATCTTCCATCAGCAGCAGAGTCCTCTAGTAGCAGATTGATTACACTAGCAGCAGATTGATTATACTAGCAGCAGATTCTCAAAACCCAACAATCCTCCCCTAAACTTGATATTTTAATCCAAAATCATCAAGTTTCTTCAAAGCTTAAACAATCATCAGGAGGATGCTTCCAAACACTTACTTCTGAACTTCTCCACTTTCTTCAAGAATCTTCTCATACTTGGTTACTAAATTATAAGCTTGTTTATCAAACTTATATTGTAAGTGTAACATTTTGGGCTTTAACATATGATGAATAATAACTGTATGAAAGTTAAGCATTGGATAATCTTTGTCAGCAAGCATGTAGATGGTTGAACCTCCAACTGATAATGCATGAACACCACAAGACTGATAGAAGTACCATCTCTGAACATTTCCAGCCTTCAGTATTCTCCATTCTAAGTCAGCATCACATGGTTCAAACATAACTTTCAAATAATAATAGATAACCCTTTCATAAGCCTCTACTGGTCTATTCACACCATACTTTTCTTTGTAAAGCTTCCAGAGTGTACACACATCATCTCTATCCATATGATATAACATCTGCTCAAAAGATATGAAATGAGTCCATGTGTCATCTGTTCTTTTAAATGCCCACATAAGCTTATTCTTTCCTTGATAGCTTCTAATCCCCACAGTGTATTCCAGTATTGAATGTTTAACACCTATAGGTTTAGCATTTAGAACTTCTGGTTCTGTGTGTGGTGAAAGGTATGTGAGAGTCATCACTCTCTGCTTATCTCCATCAGATCCACTAGCATCTTCAGATTCTGAACTGCTTTTCACAATTACTTTCCTCTTCTTCTTACCAACTGTCTTTTTCCTGTTACTCTTTCTTTTGATACCATGGCTAGAAGTAGGTTTCTCCTCATCTTCTTTACTTTCTTTCTCATCCACCTTCTCTGACTCAGCAACCTTCTCTTTAACACTTTCAGATACATTCTTAACAGGTTTTGGATTCATATAAAAATTTGGTGCCATAGTCCTAGTGAGTTTTGCAATATCTGCATCTGTCATAGGTTTACTAGGCCTGTGCAACCTTGCATAAGTTTCATAATAAGCCTTTTCAACATCAGCATATTTCATTCCTTTAAGAGTGCTAGCTTTCCAGTAGGCCTGATTCTTTAGATAGCTCTTCATATAACTTATTTGTTCAGCTCTTGAAGGCTTTTTCTTCTTATACACACCTTTCTTTTGATTCTGCTTCTTTTTCAACTCTTCTAGCAGATCATCAATAGCATCTTGTCTCTCTTCAGGAGTATATCTTTCTCTTTCTTCTGCTTGAGCCTTCATAGCCAAATCCCAATCAACCTGTTCTTGTTTTTCTCTAGCCTCTTTTTCTTGCTCATCAAGCTGTGCTTATACCCTTCTAGCAACTTCTTCATCATGTAGTTTTTGTCTTTCTCTTGCAGCAGCATCTAAAAATATGAACTTCTGCTTAGGTTCTTTTACTAAGATGCCTTTGCCTTTGTCTTTAGATGAAGTAGTTGATTTTGTAGGTTGTGTTGGTACATGAGCAGGCTCTCTGATCACAACTCCTCTAACTGGTTGTTTAGACACATGAACTTCTTGTGAGAGTGATTTAGATTGTTGTTCAGATTGTATTGCTAATGCTTTTTCACTTAGCATCATTATAGCCTCAGCAGCAGACTTGACATTTGAACCAGCAGCAGAACCCTGTGCATCAGCAGAAATGACTTTTTCATTAACAGCAGGATCACTAGCAGCAGATTCTTGAGCAACAGAGTGTGGAGCAGCAGATTGTGAAGCAGCAGAGTCCTTAACAATTTCAGCAACAGAGTCACCTAAACTCCTAAGTATTCCGCTCATTTCTCCAGTAGCCTTCTCTTAAGATTCAACAATCTTCTCCAACACTGCCTCATTACCATTCCTATCAGCTACCACATACTTATCAGCATTGTCACCACTATCAACATCCATCTCCTCATTAACTATAACCTCCCCTGAAGCTATAGCAGCATCCTCATTACCAACTGCACCTATACCCAAGTCTCTAGCCTCCCCTGAACCATTTGTTTCATTCCTCCCCTGTTTGGAAGCATCCTCTCCCAAACTAGCAGCAACATTGTCAGAAGGACTAACAACCCGTGGTTTCTTTTTCCTGAGCCTCTTAGAAGGAACAAATTTGGATCTCCTAACACCCTTCAGATAACCTTGCAACTTCAAAATTTTAATTTCCCTGGCCTGAGATGTTGTAAGTGTCTGAAGATCAAGAACTTGAGACTCAAGAGAGGTGCATCTAACCTCCAAGTTGGTACATTTATCCGTCAATTCCTTAACAAGTTCAAGAATATCCTCACCACTTCGACCTGTGTTAACTGGTCCGAGAGGTGGATCACTGGAATTGGCATTTTGTACATGAGTTTCATCCATCAATTCATTTGTTTCAGTCTTGTCCTCATCACTTCGGGATGTATTACCTTCCCTGAGAGGTGAATCTTGGGACATAAACTCAGTACCAAACCTAGTTTGATCATCTGAGCCCCCTGTATTTGCCATTTGGCTAGGGTTACCATCACCTTTGTTAGGTTCAGAAGAACCTTCCACATTAGATGTTGCCTTGGGTTGGGTCTTATCAATTTTACCACTGCCCTGCTCTGCTTCTAAGCTAGTAGCAGTAGTGGTAGCCCTTACCAACATGTCTCCTCCATCACCTGAGACAGCCTCATCTGGTCCAAACATCCTAACACTGGTCTGAGGTTGCTCAGTGTTCTTTGAAGTTTTCCTACGTGTATAGGTCTTTTGAGGTTGTATAGATGAACAAGCAAAATTGGGTGTGTGATGGGAATCAGTGAGAGTACCTGATCCTTCACCCTGAGAGTTTTGCACAAGTTGCACCATGTAAGGTAAAAGTGGTGTAACTTTGCCTGAAAAACCTTTTCCGTCTTTTAGCAAGAATGTAAACATTTTAGGAACCATTTTTGCTGAATCATAAATAGCTTTGTGTGTTCTTACTTTTGAAATTTGGTTTTCCACAAAGAGTTGAACAAATCTAGGATAAAGTAAATATGATCCTGACTCTTTGATACTCTTTACCATCCACTCCAAAATCATGTTTGAAAAATTAAATGAGCTTCCTTTGCTTAGACATATCAAAGCAGATGCTATGACAGTACTAAACTCATTCCACCCAGAAGTTTTAGGACTCAAAAATGTAATAGAGTATGTAACAAAAAATTCCATTGGGATGAGAAGAGTCCCTTTTGAAATTTTAAACTATCAATTTTCTTCTCATAACCCAAATCTTTAAGCCCAGCAAAAATGTCAGAATTAGCAAGACACTGTATCTCCTCATCATCAGCAAAGAGAAGTGTTTCTCTTATGAATGACTCAGTGACAAGCACTTGTTGACCATCTACAATTGCTTTTATTTATTTTTCCCCATTGTTAGTTTTGACAATGGCAGTATGCCAAAACTGTTTAATGTAGGAATGATATATAGTAGGATTCACAGTCAATGCATACCTAATGGAAGTAGCATTAATGAAGTTTACCATTTCTGTGAATTCTTCAGGAACCATTGAATTATCCAAGAGCACCACCATGTTATGACTTTCAGCCCATTTGCGTGTGTTCTCCATGAATTAGGGTTTGCGAAATTGGGGTTTTTGATTTGGATAATAATTAAGAGGAAGGGTTTGACTATACTTCAATTTGTGAGTGCGTAATAGTAAATGTGAGATCCAATTAGGTTTTAAACTGATTGGAGGAAGTTACATAACCACCCTTGCACTTTGAAACTTAGCAGCAGAACCCTGTGCAGCAGCAGAACCAACAGCAGAGTGAAATAACTAGCAGCAGAGTCTTTTGCCTAGCAGCAGAGTGAACTGCACATCCATATCTCAGCAATAGTCTAACTCTTTCTTGGTCAAGAAGTCAAAAGTCAAACAAATCTTTGTAATTAATGCCCGATAACCATAATTAACTTCAATCACCAACCAAGCATTAACCCACCATAGAGTTAATTTATCCTCAATAAAAGGGATATAATCTTCGCCTAAAATTCATCCAAAACCCTAATCACTTCTAAAAATACACAATCACATTCACCATGTCTTCCAAACCTGAAATTGTAGAAATTTCTTCCGATTCATCTGAGTCATCATGGGATACAACACCGTTTCCCCCATATTTACCACCCTATCATCCTCCAAGGAATGGAACCAGAACAAAAGAACAAGCCCGAAAGATGAAACATGACATCAATGCGCCAATCTTATCATCTCTTTCTATAATCAAACCATTAACTCTTTCATCATCGGATGATCTTCCTATTCCTCCATCCTTTATCTATGACTCCAGCCCCTCTGAATCGTCTAGTGATGATTCAAGCTTCCATTCTGATGATCTTCCAGAGCCTGAGCCTAAGAATACATCTGATTTGGTCAAGAAGTTACCACATGCTCTGACAAAGGCTTTAGAGAAAGCTGTGTCTTCATTGAAGAAGATACCAGTTCCGGAGAGAGCTCAACCATCTCAACCTCATCCAGGGCCTCTTAAGATTGTTGTGGGACTTGCATGTCCAAGGTTGTGGGACAAAGAGATGCAAGCAAGGGGAATCCACAAGAATATGCCTGACCCAAAGGACAAAGGGAAAAGACCCATGGAGTAGATGTTTAGGGTTCTTTTGATGTGAAGCTTTTGTGTTTGTTGAAATTTCTTTGTAATATCCATCTTTTGATTATGAATGAAAGATCACTGTTCTTGGTTACTTTGCAGCTTGTTGAATCAGCAAAATCATCACTTTTAGCTTATCCTGCAAAATATTAGCCCAA
Organism: Artemisia tridentata subsp. tridentata; assembly: GCA_021014915.2. Taxonomy (NCBI): domain Eukaryota; kingdom Viridiplantae; phylum Streptophyta; class Magnoliopsida; order Asterales; family Asteraceae; genus Artemisia; species Artemisia tridentata. The sequence goes on from CP139506.1 coordinate 360,329,125, forward strand.
AACCACAAAACATAAAGCAAACAGAGCCACAATCTTACATAGTTATACTCAGCAGTAGAACAAACAATGAGCAGCAGAGTGAGTATAACTAGCAATTTTATACATAACTAGCAATAGAAACAACTTGTAAGATCAATAACAGTCCAAATAGTTTTACAAAACTTTACAAGAACACAATGAGATAAGTTTTTCAAAGATTGATCATTCCAATACTTGCAATTAAGAAGTTAAATCTACCCACATCAAAATGTTTTGTAAGTAGATCAGCAACATTATTGTCAGTATGGATTTTGACAATTTGAATCAACTTCTTTTCATAACAATCTCTTATAAAATGATGTCTTATCTCAATATGTTTTGTTTTAGAATGAAAAACAGTATTTTTAATTATGAACAATGTACTGTTATTGTCTATATGAATTTTGGTGTTCATAAAATTGTACCCATAGTCCAACAGTTGGTTTTGCATCCAGAGTACTTGACCACAGCAACTTGAAGCAACTACATACTCAGCCTCAGTTGTTGAATTTGCCACTACAGTTTGTTTCTTGCATTGCCATGACACCAACCTGCTTCCAAGAAATTGACAACCTCCTGTTGTGGATTTTCTATCTAAGCTAGCCCGAGCATAATCACTGTCTGAATATGCTTCCAATTCAAAAGGTGAATCCTTGGGATACCAAAGCCCCAATTTAGGTTGATATCTCAAGTATTTAAAGATTCTCTTTACTGCATTGAGATGTGATTCTTTAGGATTAACCTAATATCTTGCACAAGCACATACAGCAAACATAATATCTGGCCTTGAAGCTGTAAGGTACATCAATGAACCAATCATTGATCTGTACAAGTGAACATCCACCTCTTTACCATCTTCATCTTTCAGTAATGGCTTGTCTTTCTCCATTGTTGTCTTTGCAGGCTTAGCATCATGAAATCCAAACTTCTTCAAAATATCAGTCACATACTTATCTTGACTGATGAATATTCCATTCTCCTTTTGTCTAACTTGAAGTCCCAAGAAGAATGTGAGTTCACCCATAGAACTCATAGAGAACTTATCCTTCATTATCTTCTCAAACTCCTTACACATAGCTTGACTTGTGGAACCAAAGATGATGTCATCAACATAGACTTGAACCAACAAAATATCATCTTTGTGTTTCTTAATAAACAAAGTTTTATCAATCCTACCCTTTTTGTAACCACACTCCAACAAGTAGGTTGACAACTTTTCATACCATGCTCTTGGAGCTTGATGCAATCCATATAGTACTTTTTCAACTTTGTAAACTTTGTCAGGGAAATTTGGATCTTCAAAACCAGGTGGTTGTGACACATAAACCTCCTCTTTGATTTCCCCATACAGAAAAGCACTTTTTACAATTATTTGATACACCACAAAGTCTTTATATGAAGCATAAGCCAAAAACAGTCTTATGGCCTCTATCCTAGCCACATGTGCATATACTTCATCATAATCTATACCTTCTTGTTGTGTGTGTCCCTGAGCAACTAACCTTGCTTTATTTCTTACCACTATGCCTCTTTCATCTTTTTTACATCTAAAAACCCATTTTGTCCCAATTGCCCTCTTACCATTAGGCAAATCAACCAAGGTCCAAACTTCTTGAATTCTGAATTGTAGAAGCTCTTCTTGCATAGCCTCCACCCAGCTTGAATCTTGCATTGCTTTGTGAGCATTTTTGGGTTCTTCTTGTGATAGAAAACAAGCAAATAGGCAATTTTGAAGATCTTTGTGACTATTTCTTTGATGAAGAGATCTGGCAAAGAAACCTTTGTGTTGTAAATCTTGTTGCTCTTTTGTCTTCTTCCTTGTTTGAACAGTTGATGATGGATCACAAAAGATTTGATCTTTAGGATGATTCTTATGTACTCTTGTTGTCTTGGTTGGACTAACAGGAATATTAAGCTCCAGGTTGTTGAAATCAGTTTCTACTCCAAAAATGTCACCACCAATAGCTTCATCATCAGTATCAACATATACTTCTTCCAAATCAAGCATGTTTGGATCATCCACATAGTTGGGATCATCAAAAGATATTCCATCTTTACCAACAGTAGGATACTTTGGTGTAGCAGTAGAATCACTATGCCCAACATCAGAAACTGTTGGTGTAGCAGTAGAATCAAAGATACTGCTGCTCTTCCACACTTTTGCACTATTAACTGATCCATCATTGTGCACACTATCTACAGCTGGTGACTCTTCATTGATCACCTTATTGACATCAGAAGGTTCAACAAATCCTTCTTTTTTAGGATGAACACCTGCATCCTCTTGTGAACTCTTGTTTTCCATTGTGGGTATGAAAGTTGGACCAAGCTTCCACTTTTCAATCAGCACAAACTCTTGTTGAGGTGTTGACACTTTACCACTTTCAGCAGCAGGATTATTTGCTTATGAACCTGCAACATGGTTAGTTTCTGCACCTGCAATCACTGGCTCATAATTCATAGTCTTGGTTAGCATATCAATATTAAAGAGCCATTCTGGTCCTTTTCCTGCAACATTAGGTGTAGTTTCACCAAACCTAATATGCAAATTCTCCTCTACATACTTAGTTCTTTTGTTGTATAACCTAAAAGCTTTACTATTTATTGAGTATCCAACAAAGTAACCTTCATCAGCCTTCTCATCAAACTTGCCTAACTGGTCTTTGGTATTCAAGATAGTAATAGGACACCCAAATGGTCTAAAGAAAGCTATCATAGGTTTCCTACCATGAAATAACTCATAAGGGGTCTTATTATGAGGCTTAACTACCTTACTCCTATTTTGCACAAAGCATGCAGTGCTCACTACTTCAGCCCAAAAAGGTATAGGCAATTTAGAATCTGACAACATAGTCCTAGCAGCCTCAATCAATGTCCTATTTCTCCTCTCAGCTACACCATTTTGTTGAGGAGTTCTAGCAACACTGTACTGTCTCAAAATACCCTTACTAACACAGAACTGGTTCATGATTTGATTCTTAAATTCAGTTCCATTGTCACATCTGATTATCTTAACTTTATGACTTATTAGGTTTTCTATTCGAGTTATGAATTCCTTAAGAATTTCAGCTGTTTCATCCTTGGAACCTAGAAAGAACACCCATGTAAATCTACTAAAGTCATCTGTGACAACAAGGCAATATTGCTTCCTATTCAGACTATGTACATAAATAGGTCCAAATAAATCCATATGAAGCAAATGTAAAGGCTTAGTAATAGAGTTCACAACTTTGGATTTAAAAGAGACTCTGTGTTGTTTACCTTTTTGACATGCAACACATGGTTCAAGATTTTCAAAAACTTTTGTAGGTAATCCTTTAACAAGATTACCCTTGACCAATTTATTAATTGTTTTGAAATTCAAGTGTCCAAGTCTTCTATGCCATAATTTGGATTCATCAACAGTTGCCTTTGCAAGAAGACAAGTCAAAGCTCTTTTGGGAACTATGTTCTTTATATGATCACTGTATATATTATCAGTTCTAGGGACTCTTAGTAACACAAAATTTTCATTTGGCAACTTAAAGTCAGGAGAAAGGATAAGACATTCAGTGTCAGTAAAAAGAACAAAGTTCCTTTTGTCACACATTTGTGAGACACTAAAGAGGTTAAACTTAAGTCCTTCTACAAGGTACACCTTTTCAAAATCCAAATTTCCTGTTCTTATAGTACCTGTACCCACAATCTTACCACCTTTTGGATCATTCCCAAAAGCAACATATCCACCATTCATTGGTACAAAATCTTCAAGTTGGGATATGTCTCCTGTCATATGTCCAGAGCATCCACTATCTACTATTCCTTTATCTTTTAGCTCATCTTGGATATTGCCCTGCACATGAAAAATAGAGAAATTAGTTTCTCTTGGGGACCCAAGCCATTACTGACTTGGATCTGCCTTGTGCATCAGCATAGTCATATTTAGTAAGATCCATTGATGCACTACTGTTATTGGAAACTTGATTTAAAGCATTTGATTTTGGTTTCCAACTCCAGCAAGCTGAGGCCTTTACAGCATAAAAATGGTTTCCAACAACTGTATCTGTTATCACTTTTGGTACAACAGTAGAGTCTTTTTCCTTAGCAGCAGAATCTACTTTTGTACTAGCAGTAGTATCAGTTGAATTTTTATGAACTAGCTTTTGAGTTTGAGTAGTGACAATTGATCTAGTTGCACCAGATCTCATCAATACTGCTTTGGGAACCATGTTTCTTTTAGGAGAGTGATCCCTTTTTGAAAAGTTTTGATGGTTCACTCTTGTATGCTGGTTCCAAACAGGTTTTTGGTAGTCATTACAGTTAATCATAAGATGCTCAAAACTACCACACTTGTAACATGCCTTCTTTTTAATCTGAAATTCACTACCTAATCTTTGTGAAACTAGATTATTGAAATTTCTCTGATTACCCCTAGGTGTCACAACCCGTAATTTCAGGTCACTTTCCTAACCCCGACAATTCACTATTCATCAGTTACTATTCATCATTTACTATTCACCGATCACTATTCATCATTTCACTATTCATCATTTTCGGAGTCAGTTTGAGACTTCGAGAAGCGTTCAGAAATTTTACTATTCATGTGACACTATTCATTCCCGAGAGGAAATCACTATTCATGTCCATTATTCATTTCAGCGTAAACGTAGTTTACGGGTATTCATATTCGCGTAACCAGTTTGGTTTAGCTGCGATATTCATGCATCATCAGTAGGGACACTGCATACGGACTAGGAATAGTCTGCATATCATCAGATTGACATTTTCATACTATTCCACTCGTAGGTTTATCAAAATAATATTTATATTACATTTGACGTTTTACGTATAATTAATTTTAATTAAAACGTTAACGCGTGATCAATAAATGTGACTAACACGTCCGACAATCCCCACGATGGTCCCGATATATTTTTACACTCATTTTATCATCAAGAAAATTATAAAACTCATTTACCCGGTATTTTGAGAATTTATTTAATTTATATCGTACGTTTAATATAATTACGACTGTTTTCGTAAAAACTAAACAATAATTATCCAAACACTCAATACTTGTACCCAACATATTTTTGTAATTTTTATGACTTCGTTAAGTCCCGGTTAACTCCGTTAAATTTTATTTCTAGCAAACACGGTACCCGGTTATACCTAAAACTAATTAAACTTACATACTTATACTACAAATCATTACACAACATTTAATCCCCAACACAACCCCCCCCCCCTTTCCCCTAATTTACGCCGGCACAACCCCCCCCCCCCTAGCCCCCATTTTTCATTTTTACAAGTCCTCATTAATGCTTACTTACCAACATGTCCCATATATATACATCTAATCTCACTTTTACTTCATTTTTACACATATAATTTCCAAGTATACAAGCAAACTCTCTCTTCTCTTTTCTCTTGTGTATGCTCGGCCTAAAGAAGAAGAACAAGAAGACACCATAAATTTTTGAAGATCATTACATAAACAAGCTCTAGTAGTCTTCCTATAAGGGTTTTGAAATACAAACTCAAGGATTTCTTAGGTTTTCATCCTCTTTTAGTCACTAATCTTTCAAGTAAGTTGTCAACACTCATTTTCATAATTTTTCCAAGTTAATATCATGTTTATATGATTTTTGTACAAGATTTGCAAGTATATGTTAGTTATACCACTCTTTATAATCTTTTTATAAGTTATGAGCCCTAGAAATGTAAAGCATTCAAACCCTTGGTAGATTTACATGGATGATGAAGTTTAGGACCCATGACACCCTAAGAAGGTGTATGGTAGGCTATGGGATGATTGGTTGTTGTTTGTGAGATTTTTGGACAAGTTACTAACTAGGAAATTGATTTTTGAAACATATATATAACCTACTGTCATTAAAATTAAAACGTGGGAAACTCAGTAGGTATGAGATAATTTTTGGCCAAATATTTAGAAAATACATTCCGAGACGAAGCCGTGGCCGAAAACGGGGATAAAAACGAGTTAATAACGAAGGAGATATGATTTTTACAAGTTTAACGACGAAAACTAATTTTCCGGAAAAATACGTGCTGTTAGACGACATTCGGCGGACAAACTGAGGCGTTTAACGCGACCTAGATGACCCGAGCCACCGAAAATATATTAGTACATGTTAATACGAAACCACGGATATAAAGAACGTAAAAAACAAGCTAATAACGAACAAGATACACGCGTTTAAACATCGATAATATACATTTCATTTTGACAGCTTTTTAAATAGAAAATGTTTACGTACTAGAAACTATATTTTTCACGTGACGACTATGGAGAACCGTATTTCTTACCCGTTGGAACACGTACGATCAAAGGTTTATTTACGCGACTATTGTATGACATACCAAGGTTTCCAAAACGCCAAGGCTAACACGAACGTTTTATACACATTATAACACGACTAGTTTTACGATAACAAGTAAACATATTCATATCAAGTTTTGGAAAAACATTACATATCAACGATAACTTGTATTTTTCAAATGACGAGTGGTATAGGTTACATATACATGTACACGCACTACATTGCCTCATAATCTAAGTAGATTATGCACATTCATGATAGGTTGCGGCTAGTGCACGCGCCTTGTGGTTCCCGTTCATCTCATATTCATAGCATTGTTGTATCATCACTTGAGGTGAGTTTTCATAGCCCCGTTTTTCAATTTATTATTTCATTTCAAATCCCACGGGGGAGAATACATTGCAATCATTTTTATATACGAGCCTAAGTATCAAATTCCCTGTACATAGATTAAGTTACCTTATTGCCAATTGAAAGTCCCCTATTCAGATATCATGAACCGTTAATTTTGAGTAAGCGAGAGTGAGTGGATAGATCTATTGAGGGTGACGCCTCCATCCGTGTTGGCTTTGACCAACAACAGATAAGCGGATGCATTTCATGTCTTTTTCATTAGAGTGCCTGGCAAAACACTCTGAGGGGCACCACAGATTCAGTCATAGTTTCGGGGTCATGAGCTTAAGGCTATTGTACATCATTTTTATGTGACTTATGTCATACACTTTATACTTGTGGCTATCGTATAACTTCATTTTATTAAACATATGATCTCTCACCAACTTTATGTTGACCGTTTTTAGCAATGTATTTTCAGGTTATTAGCTAGCTTGTGGACATGCATTGGAACATTTTGGAGTCGCGGGGTCGACTTGCATCACTTTTCTTTATGCACTTATGTAACCGTTTGATCTATTATGGTTTTGTTTTAAAAACTTGCAACATCATTTTGGGACCTATGTTTTGTAAACTCTGATTTTATTTATGATCAAACGTGTATTTTCAAAACGACACTTTAGGTCGTTCAATATAACCATGTATGAGACGCCATGAAAGTCACACCCAGGTATTCAATTCCACTGCCATTAACAGGTAAATTCAGGGTGTGACAGATTGGTACCAGAGCAATGGTTATAGCGAACTAGGTTGTCCTTATACCCTAGACTATAACTACCCCAACGGTAGCGTCTCATCATTACATCATAAGTGCATATTTATTTTTATGAGGCTTCATTACATGAGTTATTCATTTCATTTTGCATTGTTTTTACAGAGTATGTCTTCCAACTCCCGCCCATTTGTCATACTTTCTGATGTTGTTATCGAGGACGCTATGTCTTCCACTACCCCCATTGTTGCACCTGTTCATCCTGTTCCACTTTCGCCACCTTTGGCACAGGATACTGAGGCTTTCTATGAGGATGAGGTTGCTCCTACTCCTCAGATTTCACCCATTGCACCACCTCTAGTTACCCGTGCTCTTACAGATTCATCATCCCATACTTCATCAGTTCCCACCGAACCTGTTCTTATGTTTCCTCGTCGCAAGACGATCATTGGTGCTCGTAAGAGCGTACGTCGTGCTACCACTACCATCAGGATACACACTACTCCTACACCACTACCACCATCATCAGATTTACCCACTACTACACCTGCTACTACTCCTTCACCTGCTCTACCCTTGCCGCCTAAAAAGCGTGCAAGATGCACTACCTTAGCCTTACCCACTACTCAGACTTCAGATTTACCACCACCTGCACAGTACCACATTGGAGAGAGCTCGCGGGCTGCTACCGCGAGGGTACCCACTGCTCTTACCTTGGATGCCCAACTGGGTGATCAGCAGGAGCAGTTAGCCAGATTGAGTTACCGAGTAGATGAGATCCTTGCGCCTCGACTAGATGTGGTTGAGGAGGATGTGGAGGGTTTGACATTAGGTAGAGTTGGTATAGATGTGTCTTATCATGGACTGGAGACACGTCAGCTAGAGCATCAGGAGTTGATAGACCAGTTGAGGGATGAGTTACCCGAGATTCGAGACAGAGCCGAACAGACTCAGGATGCACAGAGACATGAGGCTGAGGAGATAGCTTTGCTTAGGGAGAGAGTGACTGCCTTGGAGGGTAGAGAGACTGCTCGTCAGGTTCATATTGATCATTTAGGTGAGATTATCGTTATGATGGACCGTGAGATTCGCCGTCTCAGAGGTGAACCCGGAGGATCGGGGGCACCTAGTGGATCGGGAGCACCTGGAGGAGCACCCGGAGATGCCTAGTCATAGACTTATGTTATATTAGCTTTTACTATTTCCTAGTCCCGAGGTGTGGGACATAGTTACAGAACTTGCTGTATTTTGGTTGTTGTAACAAACAAATGTATCAAGTATGACTCAACTATGTTGGAATTGTTGTGCTATATATTATATCGGTCCATGTAGGCCGAAATTTTCATGTATTATATTCATGTGTTGTGATTATATTTATGATGTTTCGTGGTTGTTCCTTATCATTATTGTATTTATACATGTTGTGGTTGTATTTATACTCGTCATGGTTGATTATTTTATGGTTGTACATATACACGTTGAGGTTGTACATGTTGTGGTTGTACGTGTTGTGGTTGTACATATCGTGGTTGTATTTACACTTGTAGTGGATATATATACGTGTTGTGGTTGTATATATTTTGTACAATAATCATTTCTAGTATGATTGTTGTTGATGTATTCTGTTGTGATGTACCAGAATTATGGCACCTAGGAAAGCAAAAACCAAGGCTGCTGCATCGGCTACCCCAGATATGACTCAAGCTGCTATCCGGAAGCTCGTTAGGGATAGTATAGCTGAAGCTCTAGAAGTCGAAAGAGCCGTTGTTGCCGCAAGAGCTGCCGAAGATGCTTCTCGGATAGGGACATCGGGAGAAGCTAGCAACGGGACAAATGAAAAGAAATGTACGTACAAGGATTTTAAGAGTGGAGATCCTACTTTGTACAAGGGTACTGAAGGGGCTACTGCTATGGTTCGTTGGTTCGAACATACTGAATCTGTGTTTATCTTATGCAACTGTCCGGATGATTCCAAGGTGAAGTTTGTTGTTAGTACGCTTCGTGATCAAGCCTTGTCATGGTGGAACTCTTATGCAAAGCCCATAGGAATGGAGAATGCTTATAAGGTCACATGGGATGAGTTCAAGAAGTTGGTAACTAAGAAGTTTTGCCCACGAACTGAAGTGAAGAAGTTAGAGGTAGAGTTCTATGATCTGGTAACCGTGGGAAATGATATCGAGACTTACATTAGGAGGTACCAAGAGTTAGCTGCTTTATGCCCATCTATGGTTCCTGATGATGAAAAGTTGGTGGAGAATTTCATTGGTGGCTTGCCCGAAAACATCCGTGGTGATGTGATCTCCTTTGATCCGCAAACTCTTGATGAGGCAATCAGGATGTCTCAAAAGCTTATAGCTCAAGTTCTGAAGAAAGCGACACCCGCCAACAACAACAATAACTTCAACCAAAACCGTAACTACAACAGTAACACCAACAATTACCGGAACAACAACAACTACTCCAATAACCGAAACAACACCAACCATCACAACAACAACAAAAGGAAATGGGATAACAACCGAGGTAACAACGCCAACCAACTACCACCCAAGAGACAAGAAACTGCAAGGGCCTATGCTGCGGGTCCGACTGAAAAGAAAGGTTACACCGGTACTCTACCAAAGTGTAACAAATGCCAAACACATCATAACCCGGGAGATTGCCCTAAACCTTGTCAAAATTGTGGGAAGATCGGTCATCAAACTAAGGGATGCACGGCTGCTCCTGGGGGAAACAATCAAAATCCACCACCAACATGTTATGGTTGTGGAGAAGTTGGACACTTTAGGAACAATTGCCCGAAAGGAAGGAATCAAGGTGGAGTAGCTCGAGGAAGGGCTTACGTCATGGGCGGAGATGATGTCCGCGAAGACCCGAAGGTTGTCACGGGTACGTTCCTTGTCAATAATCGTTATGCTTCTATTTTATTTGATTCGGGAGCCGATAGGAGTTTCGTTTCACTTACGTTTGCACCTTTACTCAACATTACACCAACCACACTAGACATTTCATTTCAAGTTGAACTAGCTAATGGGTCTTTAGTTAACACCAACACCGTTCTCCGTAATTGCACCATCAATTTCCTTAATCATCCATTCAACATAGACCTCATGCCCGTAGAACTTGGTAGTTTTGACATTGTCATCGGCATGGATTGGTTGTCACGACACCGTGCAAGAATTATTTGTGATGAGAAGGTTGTTCATCTTCCTTATGATGGGGACACATTAGTTGTTCGTGGAGAGCGAAGTGGAACTAGACTTAGTATCATATCATGCATCAAGACCGCGAAGTACATCAAGAAAGGTTGTTATGCATTTTTGGCTCACATTACTGAGAAGAAGTCGGATGAGAAACGACTTGAAGATGTGCCAATTATTAAGGACTTTCCCGAAGTTTTTCCGGAAGAATTACCTGGACTTCCACCTACACGCCAAGTTGAGTTTCAGATCGACTTAGTGCCAGGAGCCGCACCTGTTGCGAGAGCACCGTATCGTTTAGCGCCTTCCGAAATGCAAGAGTTGTCGAACCAATTACAAGAGTTATTGGACAAGGGATTCATTAGACCGAGTTCCTCGCCTTGGGGAGCCCCGGTTTTGTTTGTGAAGAAGAAAGATGGATCTTTCAGGATGTGCATCGACTACCGAGAACTGAACAAGCTAACGGTGAAGAATCGTTATCCACTCCCTAGGATTGACGATTTGTTCGACCAATTGCAAGGTTCTAGTTATTACTCCAAGATTGATTTGAGATCCGGTTACCATCAGCTTAGAGTTCGGGAGGAGGATATCCCGAAGACCGCATTTAGGACTCGTTATGGTCACTACGAGTTTCAAGTGATGCCGTTCGGATTGACTAACGCACCTGCGGTATTCATGGACCTCATGAATAGGGTATGTAAGCCGTATCTTGATAAGTTTGTGATTGTATTCATCGACGACATCTTAATTTATTCCAAGAGTAGGAAAGAACATGAAGAACACCTCAGAATGATTCTAGAACTACTCAAGAAGGAACAATTGTATGCCAAATTTTCGAAGTGTGATTTTTGGATACGAAGAGTTCAATTTCTTGGCCATGTCATTGATAGCCAAGGACTACAAGTTGATCCAGCAAAGATCGAGGCAGTTAAAGATTGGGCTACGCCCAAGTCTCCGACAGAAATTCGCCAATTCTTAGGACTTGCCGTATATTACAGAAGATTCATTGAAGGGTTTTCTAAGATAGCTAAGCCGCTGACCAAGTTGACACAGAAGAATCAAAAGTACGAATGGGGAGAAAAGCAAGAGTCCGCATTTCAGTTGTTGAAGCGAAAGCTTTGTAGCGCGCCGATTTTAGCACTACCAGAAGGGATTGAGAATTTTGTGGTATATTGCGATGCATCACACAAAGGGCTTGGAGCCGTGTTAATGCAGAACGAGAAAGTGATTGCTTATGCGTCACGACAGCTTAAGAAACACGAGAAGAATTACACTACACACGATTTGGAATTGGGTGCTGTAGTTTTCGCACTCAAGATTTGGAGGCACTATCTTTATGGTACCAAGTGTGTGGTATTTACCGATCACAAGAGCTTACAACATATACTTGATCAGAAGGAACTCAATATGAGGCAACGTCGTTGGCTAGAATTGCTTAGTGATTACGATTGTGAGATCCGATATCACCCGGGAAAAGCTAATGTTGTAGCAGACGCACTTAGCAGGAAAGAACGACCCAAACCTTTGAGGGTCAGGTCATTGGGAATGACGATTATTTCACCATTACCATCAAAGATCTTAGAGGCTCAGATTGAGGCACTCAAAGAAGAAAACCGACCACACGAGAAGATCTATGGTATGCCCGAGAACAAGAATGGTTTTGTAAAGAGATCCGATGGAGTACTATGCTTCAAGAATAGAAGTTGGATACCTCTCTATGGTGGAGTACGAGAGTTGATTATGCATGAGTCACACAAGTCAAAGTACTCTATTCATCCAGGTTCTGATAAGATGTATCAGGATCTCAAGCAACTTTATTGGTGGCCCGATATGAAAGCAGAGATAGCGAGGTATGTTAGCAAATGCCTTACTTGTGCTAAAGTGAAAGCCGAGAATCAGAAACCGTCAGGGTTACTTCAACAACCGGAGATTCCCCAATGGAAATGGGAGCGTATTACAATGGACTTTGTTACTAAACTTCCTAAGACTTCAGGTGGTTACGATGCTATTTGGGTTATAGTAGATCGTCTCACCAAATCAGCCCATTTCATACCAATTAGAGAGACTTATTCCATGGACCAACTCGCTAGACTTTATGTCAAGGAAATAATCTCAAGACATGGAGCACCAGTTTCCATCATTTCTGACAGGGATAGTCGTTTTACTTCAAACTTTTGGAGGTCGTTACAAGATTCTTTTGGATCCAAGTTAGACATGAGCACTGCTTACCATCCTCAGACTGATGGTCAGAGTGAGAGAACGATTCAGACACTAGAAGACATGCTGAGAGCGTGTGTGATTGATTTTGGAAATGGTTGGGCTAACCATTTGCCATTGATCGAGTTTTCTTACAACAACAGCTACCATTCTAGCATCAAAGCCGCACCATTCAAGGCACTTTATGGTCGTAAGTGTCGTTCACCAGTTTGTTGGGCCGAAGTCGGTGATGTACAATGCACTGGTCCAGAAATGGTACGAGATACAACCGAGAAGATTATTAAGATTCGAGAAAGGCTCGAAACAGCTAAAAGTCGACAGAAAAGCTATGCAGATGTTCGACGCAAACCATTGGAATTTCAAGTTGGAGATAAAGTCATGTTGAAGGTCTCGCCTTGGAAGGGCGTGATCCGATTTGGGAAACGCGGGAAGCTAAACCCGAGATACATTGGACCATTCAAGATTTTGGAAAGGATTGGTCCGGTTGCATACATGCTTGAACTTCCGTCAGAACTCAGCAACGTTCATAACACATTTCATGTCTCAAACCTCAAGAAGTGTCTTTCCGACGAGTCGTCCGTTATTCCACTAGAAGAAATTCAACTAGATGACAAGCTTAATTTTGTGGAAGAACCCGTAGAGATCATGGACCGTGTGGTCAAGCAATTGAAGCAGAGTCAAATTCCCATCGTGAAGGTTCGCTGGAATTCTCGTAGAGGACCCGAGTTTACTTGGGAACGAGAGGACCAAATGCGACGCAAGTATCCGCATCTTTTTCCCGAGCCTGCTTCTGAAACCAACAAAAATTGAATTCAGGGACTGAATTCCCTTTTGGAGGGGCGACTGTCACAACCCGTAATTTCAGGTCACTTTCCTAACCCCGACAATTCACTATTCATCAGTTACTATTCATCATTTACTATTCACCGATCACTATTCATCATTTTCGGAGTCAGTTTGAGACTTCGAGAAGCGTTCAGAAATTTTACTATTCATGTGACACTATTCATTCCTGAGAGGAAATCACTATTCATGTCCATTATTCATTTCAGCGTAAACGTAGTTTACGGGTATTAATATTCGCGTAACCGGTTTGGTTTAGCTGCGATATTCATGCATCATCAGTAGGGACACTGCATACGGACTAGGAATAGTCTGCATATCATCAGATTGACATTTTCATACTATTCCACTCGTAGGTTTATCAAAATAATATTTATATTACATTTGACGTTTTACGTATAATTAATTTTAATTAAAACGTTAACGCGCGATCAATAAATGTGACTAACACGTCCGACAATCCCCACGATGGTCCCGATATATTTTTACACTCATTTTATCATCAAGAAAATTATAAAACTCATTTACCCGGTATTTTGAGAATTTATTTAATTTATATCGTACGTTTAATATAATTACGACGGTTTTCGTAAAAACTAAACAATAATTATCCAAACACTCAATACTTGTACCCAACATATTTTTGTAATTTTTATGACTTCGTTAAGTCCCGGTTAACTCTGTTAAATTTTATTTCTAGCAAACACTGTACCCGGTTATACCTAAAACTAATTAAACTTACATACTTATACTACAAATCATTACACAACATTTAATCCCCAACACAACCCCCCCCCCTTTCCCCTAATTTACGCCGGCACAACCCCCCCCCCCCTAGCCCCCATTTTTCATTTTTACAACTCCTCATTAATGCTTACTTACCAACATGTCCCATATATATACATCTAATCTCACTTTTACTTCATTTTTACACATATAATTTCCAAGTATACAAGCAAACTCTCTCTTCTCTTTTCTCTTGTGTATGCTCGGCCTAAAGAAGAAGAACAAGAAGACACCATAAATTTTTGAAGATCATTACATAAACAAGCTCTAGTAGTCTTCCTATAAGGGTTTTGAAATACAAACTCAAGGATTTCTTAGGTTTTCATCCTCTTTTACTCACTAATCTTTCAAGTAAGTTTTCAACACTCATTTTCATAATTTTTCCAAGTTAATATCATGTTTATATGATTTTTGTACAAGATTTGCAAGTATATGTTAGTTATACCACTCTTTATAATCTTTTTATAAGTTATGAGCCCTAGAAATGTAAAGCATTCAAACCCTTGGTAGATTTACATGGATGATGAAGTTTAGGACCCATGACACCCTAAGAAGGTGTATGGTAGGCTATGGGATGATTGGTTGTTGTTTGTGAGATTTTTGGACAAGTTACTAACTAGGAAATTGATTTTTGAAACATATATATAACCTACTGTCATTAAAATTAAAACGTGGGAAACTCAGTAGGTATGAGATAATTTTTGGCCAAATATTTAGAAAATACATTCCGAGTCGAAGCCGTGGCCGAAAACGGGGATAAAAACGAGTTAATAACGAAGGAGATATGATTTTTACAAGTTTAACGACGAAAAATAATTTTCCGGAAAAATACGTGCTGTTAGACGACATTCGGCGGACAAACTGAGGCGTTTAACGCGACCTAGATGACCCGAGCCACCGAAAATATATTAGTACATGTTAATACGAAACCACGGATATAAAGAACGTAAAAAACAAGCTAATAACGAACAAGATACACGCGTTTAAACATCGATAATATACATTTCATTTTGACAGCTTTTTAAATAGAAAATGTTTACGTACTAGAAACTATATTTTTCACGTGACGACTATGGAGAACCGTATTTCTTACCCGTTGGAACACGTACGATCAAAGGTTTATTTACGCGACTATTGTATGACATACCAAGGTTTCCAAAACGCCAAGGCTAACACGAACGTTTTATACACATTATAACACGACTAGTTTTACGATAACAAGTAAACATATTCATATCAAGTTTTGGAAAAACATTACATATCAATGATAACTTGTATTTTTCAAATGACGAGTGGTATAGGTTACATATACATGTACACGCACTACATTGCCTCATAATCTAAGTAGATTATGCACATTCATGATAGGTTGCGGCTAGTGCACGCGCCTTGTGGTTCCCGTTCATCTCATATTCATAGCATTGTTGTATCATCACTTGAGGTGAGTTTTCATAGCCCTGTTTTTCAATTTATTATTTCATTTCAAATCCCACGGGGAGAATACATTGCAATCATTTTTATATACGAGCCTAAGTATCAAATTCCCTGTACATAGATTAAGTTACCTTATTGCCAATTGAAAGTACCCTATTCAGATATCATGAACCGTTAATTTTGAGTAAGCGAGAGTGAGTGGATAGATCTATTGAGGGTGACGCCTCCATCCGTGTTGGCTTTGACCAACAACAGATAAGCGGATGCATTTCATGTCTTTTTCATTAGAGTGCCTGGCAAAACACTCTAAGGGGCACCACAGATTCAGTCATAGTTTCGGGGTCATGAGCTTAAGGCTATTGTACATCATTTTTATGTGACTTATGTCATACACTTTATACTTGTGGCTATCGTATAACTTCATTTTATTAAACCTATGATCTCTCACCAACTTTATGTTGACCGTTTTTAGCAATGTATTTTCAGGTTATTAGCTAGCTTGTGGACATGCATTGGAACATTTTGGAGTCGCGGGGTCGACTTGCATCACTTTTCTTTATGCACTTATGTAACCGTTTGATCTATTATGGTTTTGTTTTAAAAACTTGCAACATCATTTTGGGACCTATGTTTTGTAAACTCTGATTTTATTTATGATCAAACGTGTACTTTCAAAACGACACTTTAGGTCGTTCAATATAACCATGTATGAGACGCCATGAAAGTCACACCCAGGTATTTAATTCCGCTGCCATTAACAGGTAAATTCAGGGTGTGAAACTAGGCCTGTTATTAAACCTTTTCATATGATGTCTAGGTACTTCTTTGTATTCAACAACTCTCCTAGACATAGCATGACCTAACACAGGTTTCAGAAACTTGACCTGTTTGATTCTAGACTCACAACTTTAGGAATTTCTTCCTTTTTAGCACATTGTTTTGATTCAACCTTTTCATCTTCACTATCTGACACCCAATCTTCAATAATTGGTGCATCTGAAAACTTTTTAGTATCAACCTTAGTTGTTTCAGAATTTGAATTACTGGTTTCTCCTATAGGTTTGATAACATCTACCTCACTCAAAAATGATAACTCCTTAGCTGGTGGTGCAAATGCACTTTTTACTGGAGGAGCTACTTCATTATAACCTATGCCACTACCTCTTCTCATTAATTGACACTGAATGGTTTTATCTATGACAGTAGTAGCAAATTTTTGTTTTTCAACTCTTACAATATGATTATCTTTTTCTGCAAGAGCTGCTTCTCTAGCCTTTTCTGCTTCTTCTAGCTTTTTCTTAAGCACCTCTATTTCATTACTTTTAACAATAAGCTCACCATCCTGAACATTTATCCTATCAACATATTCAATCTCACACTCTTTAAGGTATTCAAGTCTTCTTTCTACATTTTGAATTCCTACTTTATAACCTAAGTTATCAAGTTTTAGAGATTCAACTTCTTTTATAAGACTTTCATTCCTAGCTTTAAGTTCTTCTATAGTGTCTACACATGATTGAAAAGAACAAGTAGAATCAGTAGACTCATTGGATACCTCAGAATCAGAACCAGATGATGATGAAGCATAGGCCATGAGAGCAAAGTTATGCCCTTTTCTTCCTTCAGTAGCCACAAAAGCATGATTTGGCTCTTCCTCTACCATATCACTCCAGTCATATTCACCCAGGCCATCACAAGACACCAAAGCTGTAGAGGGCTTTGATTCTTCTGTAACCTTCTTTGAGTTGTCACTATTCTTCTTTGGAGCTCTACATTCCCTGGCAAAGTGACCCTTCCTGTTGCAGTTGTAACATTCCATCTTTGACTTATCAAACCCCAAGTTGTTATGTGGCTTGTACTTGATCTCTCTTCCAGTCTTTCTTAATAACCTTCTAGCCTTCAAAGTCAGCATAGCCATCTGCCACTTTAAGTCAATCTCTTCCAAATCATCAGGATCAATGTGATCCAGATCCTGATTAAGTATTTATGAATTTGAGGTGAGATCAGCCAAGAATGAACAAATAGCAGCATCACTTATAGTATCACTATTAGAAGATCCAGCAGCAGAACCACTTGTACCAGCAGCAGAAACTCCATAAGCAGCAGAATGAGTTTCTTGAGAAACTTTGTTGTTTGAGGACACAAAAGCAAGATTCTGAGTAGCTGAGGATGAAGTAGATGAAGCATTCATCTCAGATTCATATACTTTCAAATTGTTGTAGAGATTATCTAAGCTCATTGTATCAAAATCAGCCTTGTTTCTCCACACAACTGTATGCATGCTCCATTCTGGTGCTAAGCTTCTAAGGAACTTGAGATTTATATCTTCTTGAGGAACTACATATCCAACAAGCTTTAAATGGCTTACAAGCTTTTGAAGCCTGTTATAGGTACCATCAAGACTTTCTCCACTTGAAGAAGTGAAGTTTTCAAACTGATGCTTCAGAACATTCTTCCTTGATTTCTTGGTAGCATCATTACCTCCAAATCTTGTTTCAACAGCATCCATTAGCTCCTTAGCAGTTTCACAACTTTCAAAGTCCAACTGAAATTCATTAGGTATTCCCATCATGAGAATACTATGAGTCTTGATCTCTAACTTCCTTAGAACTTCATCTTCCTTAGATTTAATGGGCACCTCCTTCCCATCAACCACCTGAGGAAACTTATCACCATTCAGGACAACATTCCACATGTTGTAATCGATCATTCGCATGTATTGTATGATCCTCATCTTCCAAAGCTCATATTCTCCTTGCTTGAGCATCGGCACCTTTGATGCAGTAACCATGTGTGTTTCATCACCCATGACTTCAGATGTGGTTATGAACAGATCTTGAGTATACTTGAATTCTTCTTGATCACAGCTTCTAGATCACAAGCTCTGATACCACTTGTTGATCCCAGTTGAGCAGTTGATCTAGTTTGTTATCTTAGATAAATCTAAAACAACAAGTATAGAAGTTGACTTGAATTGTAACAAACTTAAACAATACGCGGAATATACTGTTTAACTTAAGAAGAACAGAACAATATAAGAACAATGATTTTCACACTAAACACTTCAATATATTAATACGAGCACTCTAACCAATGCTAGGGTTTTACAACCTTGAAGTGAATTCGACTCTAGAATAATACGTACATAACTCTAACACTAGGAACCTCCTTTTATGGACTAAGGAGTCCTAGTCGGTTTACAATGACTTTCTCTACAAGTAAAATCTTTTTGTATCTTTTCTATACTTATCTAAATGCGTATACAATCTTATCACATTAGCAGCAGATTCATACTAGCAGCAGAATCAATCTTCCATCAGCAGCAGAGTCCTCTAGCAGCAGATTGATTACACTATCAGCAGATTGATTATACTAGCAGCAGATTCTCAAAACCCAACACTGAGCTTTGAAGAAATCATGGCAGTAAGAACTCCAGCTCGGAGAGGATATTCCTTTTCAGCAAGCATGAAAACATCTACTCCAGCATGTGTAGAAACATGATGCACATTACATGAATCATAGAATTTCCACAATGTGTTCATGTTGTTAGCCTCAAACCTCCAGTATCTGTCATTAGATTCTGGTTCATATAATCTTCTGAGATGAACCCACAATTCCTTAGCTTTAACACTTGTAGGCTCTTCTTCTTTAAAATTGTCTTGAACCAATCTCCATAATGTATTAAGATCTTCTCTGTCACAAGACCTGACAAGATCTTCAAAATCCCTATATACACCTGTTATATCTCCTATCCTGATGATCTTCCAAGCTTCTCCAAACTTATCACTGTAAATCTCCCAACTAACTATTGGATGCCTTGCTTGGAGTGGCTCAATGTAAAGTACCTCAGGAGCAATCATAACCATTTCATCAACTTGTTCTTTAGACAACTTCTCATCTTGATCTTTAGGTTGAGTCTTTTGTTTCTTAAAGAACCTTGGAAATGCAATTTTCTCTTCTTCTGAACCCATAGGAATAGAAAGTTTTCCCTTCCTGTATGCTGTGTAGTACAACATTTCAATCTCTTCATAAGATCTTCCTTTAAGTTGGGCCATCTTCCAGTTATCTTAATTGCATAAATATTTCTTCATTCCTGCAATCACTTGAGCTTTAGAAGGCTTTCTTGGTCTCTTTTTGCCTTTCTTAATTGAGCTAACCATCTGATCAAGTGCTTGATCATTCTTCATCTTGATGAAGTCAGCCAATTGTGCAGATCTTTCTTCTACTGTCAGACTTCTATCAGCAATAAGCTCAATTGCTTTTTGTTTTATAACTGGATCTGTTTGAATCATATGCTCAATCTCCTCTTCAGTTGGAACATATGTAAAATCAAAAGTTTTAGCAGCCATCTCTGAAATGTTTGGAACATTGGGATCTGTGTATTCTCTTTGCTTTCTTTTATCCTCCATAAACTCTGCAATTTCTTTCTCATGAATTAGTCTTGCTTGTTATGCATCCCAATCTATCTGAGCTTGTTCTCTGGCACTAATATTTCTTTGTTGCTCAGATTCTTCAATAATTTGTTCTTTACCTTTAGCTTTCCTTTTTCTGGTAATTTCTTCCTCAGCAGTGGTTTCAACAACACTAGCAGTGGCAACTGCATGTACTCTGGATTGACTTGAAGCAGTATCCAACACTTCTTTTGGTATTGTGGCTTCTAAATTCACAATGTCTGTTGGATCATCTCCTTTAAGCACCTGTTCTGTTTGTTGTTTAGAAGAAATTCTTTCTATACCCTCTTCATATGATTGCTCTTTACCCAAACTTTCAAATCCACCAAAATCTTGTTCTTGATCATCTCCAAAGCTTAATTTCCTCCCCTGAGTATCAGCATCAGTTTTCCTCCCCTGTTTGGGAGATTTCCCAAATCTTCACTGACATCTTCAGAATCACCATCATGTGTTGAGGATGGAGAAGAAACCACAATTGTAGCAGACCTTTTCCTTTTAAGCTTCTGCACTTCAGCCTTTAAAGTTGTGATTTTTGCTTGAAGACTTTGAACATCTCTAGCATGTTGCTCCTTTGTTTTAGCCAAATCTTTCTCCAAGATAGCAACCTGCTTAGACAATTTTGTACATGTATCCATCAATTCTTTAAGTTTCCCACTGCCCCCATCACTTCCAGCTGTGTGACCTGCTGAGAGAGGTGAATCATGGGGAAATGGTTCAGTTTCTTCCCTAGTTGGAAGTACTCCTAAACCTCCACTACTTGGACCTTTACCAAAAGGTTCAGATACATGAAGTGTTGTAATGGGAGGAGTTGGCTGTTTTTGCCTCCTCTCATAAGTGTGAATAAGTTGTGGGGTATATGATATAGATGGAACAGTTATTGTGGGTGTGTGTTGGGGAGCAGTTGGGATTTCTGCACCTTCACCCTGTACATCAGCAATCTTTGCAAGCTTTTGAGGAAAAAGTTCATGAACTACCCCATCATATCCTTCTGAAGCCTTAGTCATATTCTGAAAAACTTTTTGTGTAAGGCAAGGAGTTTTGTAAATTCTTTTATGGGGTAGCAGTTGAAATTCATTTAGCACTGCTTGTATAAACCTTGGATATATCAAAAATTTGTAAGAACTCTTTACATTACCAACCATGTTATTAAATAAAAACCTTGAAAAATTGAAAGTCCTATCAGTGGCCAAACAAACTAAAGGATAAGCCATTGTTGAACTAAATTGTTCATAAGAGGTTTTCTTAGGACTTATGCAATGTAACAGAGTATGAATGAAAAATCTCCATTGGGGTGAGAAACATCCCTTTTTAAAAGTAAGTTTTTGGTTGGATGTGTCATAGCCCATAGCAGAGATATGTTGAAGAATCTATGGATTAGGTAATGTGATGATACCTTCTTGATCATCCAATTGGAGAATTCTCCTTAAAGATGATTCAATAACATCCACAGATACCCCATCCACTGTGGCTCTTAGAGCATCCACAGTTTGATGTGTGTCTCCATCTTCAATAGTGATGGCAGTGGCAGTCTGCCAAAACTGTTTGATGTGAGAGACATAGATTGTGGGGTTTAGAGTTAAAGCATACCTGATGTGTGTAGCATTTAGAAAATCCACAATCTGATGAAAAACTGGGCCACTCTTTTCATCCGACTTTTGTAAGTAAGCCACTTGGTTGTGTTCATCAACAAATTTTAGTGAAGCCATGGATTAGTATGACAAAAAGATGATTGTATGATGATGAATTGAAAGTATAGCAAGCCAATTGAGATTAGAATGTGATACGACTAGGGTTTGAGATTTATACGCAAGAGAGAAATTATCTTAAGAAAGATTTTATCTTTGGAAAAGAATAATGTAAATAAATAAAAGATAATTCTCTTGTATATATCCCTAGAAGTATGGTAACAAAGATTTTACTCAACGGCTAGTTGAAAAATTAATTACTGACACAACAGTTGTAACGGCTTGTTCACCAGTGGTAAAATTTGCAATAGCAGTGGAAACTTTTCACAAAAATTTCAAAGAACAGTGGTAAAACAAAATTTATTTAATGTGTACTACTCTTATCATAGTTATTAGCAAACTACCAGCTATTAACGGATTTGATATGTCTTTACCATGAGCCGTTTGCTATGGACTAGCCAACTCTTAATCATAAGAATATGGTGAGTTGATAACCATATAGTTTTTGGTAAACTATCAACCATAAACGGATTTGTCAAGTCTTTACCAGTAGCCGTTTGCTCTGGACTAGTTGATTCTTATGTGGATTAGACATGGTGAATCAATAACCATTTGTTGTGTGTTCTCAAATACACACTCCAAGCTCCACATCAGCATACAGTCCAAAACACAAAACAAGCAACTCATAACTCCAAGTCATTAGCTTAATCTACCTGCAATTGTTAGTCCAAAACCAAGAAAAATACAAACCAGAGTATTTTCCATATGACAATTATGAATAAGACTAACAATACATACTAACAGTTGCAACTATTCTTTGGGAACCCAAGCCATCACAGACTTGACTCTACCTCTTGCATCAATATATGTATGTTTCTTTAATACAATAGATGCTTTGTCACCTTTTATTGGTCTCCAAACCCATTGTGCTGAGACCTTAATAGCATTGCCCCAATTTCCCTTTACAACATTCATATGCCTAGCAGTACTAACTGCTGGCCTAGCAGTAGAAACTGCTGACCAAGTAGTTTTGACTGCTAGACTAAAATTCCTGTTGTAGAAAGCTGTATTATTCTTAAAAGGCCTTCTAACAGTTCCTTGTGCTTGTTTAAAGAAACATGAATTTGGTTTAGCACCTGAAACTGTTGGTTTTGGGCAAGCAGTATAAACTGGTCTAGTTGAGTTGAAAGTTTTTAGACCATTTTTCATCAATACTGCCCTTGGAGTCATTCTACTGTTAACATTAGGGTGAGTGTTTCGTGAAAAACTGTTTGTGTTGACTCTAGAGTTGACATTACCACACACCCTTTTATTCCCATTTACCATCCTATTCCCCTGATGGTAATTGCATTTAGCCTGCAAGTGATCAAAAACTACCACACACATAGCAAGCCTTATTAAACATGACAAAATCATTGCCTAGCTGTTGGGACTTAAAGTTGTTCCAGTTTCTCTGGTTTCCCCTAGGGCTTTTTGTCCTGTTTTTAGATCTATACATCTCATCATATCTAACTGTGTTCCTAACTGGTTTCTTATTTTCAATTTTAACCACTTTAGGCACATTTTTCTCCTCTATCTTAACCTCAGACACAACTTTAGACTTAACTTCAAGCACAACTTCTTCAACTAAAGAAGTGTCACTGGCACTTTCAAAAGAATCCTCAGCCTTGACAAATTTAATAGGACTTTCATTTGACTTAGAACCATATCCAGGAAATTCAATGTCCTTAAACTCCTCTAAGCCAGTATGTGCTAGGTCAATTCCAGGAGGTGAAGGAACACCTCTAAATGGTGGAGGAACAGAGTTATAACCTACACCTGACTTAGCTTTATTGATCACTTGAGCTTCCCATATTTTATTAACTCTTTGTGAGGCATGAGCTAGTGTGTCTACAGTGATCTACACATTATTATTAGCATTCTTTGCCTTTTCTAAAGCTTCTTTAAGCACACTAATTACATCATTTTTATAATCTAAATCCCTTTTTAACACAGCTATTTCATCATTGTACTTAGACTCATTCTCCCTATAGTGTACTAGTTGTGCTTCTAAAATAGATATACCTCTTTTATGATTTGCAAGATTGAAACTAGTATCATTTAATTCCTCTTTTAAATTATCATACTGTTTCTTAATTGACTGATATTCTTTAAAAGAAGGACAAGATTTAGAACACTTTTTAACCTCATGTATCTCTGAGTCTGAAAATGCCATCAGTGCAAAGTTGTTGTAAGAAAGAGAGAGTTCTTCTATCCTTCTGGATCTTCTAATTCAAAGTATCAGAACCTGGCTCTGATACCACTTGATGAGGATCAAACACACGCCTTGTGTTAGATAGATACTTTGTGTTATGCTAACAAGCACGCGGAATTTACTTGTTAACACTTAGAAGATTAGTTTGTATGATGTAAAGTGATTGAGAACAATTGTAAAGGAATGAACACAGATGTTTAACAAAACTTTAAGCTTCAATATATTGAATACGAGTGATCTGAATATCACTAGGGTTTTTACACCTTGAAGCTTTTTAATGAAACGTATTAGGGTTCTGTATATCAAAACCTAAACCTAGGATCTCCTTTTATAGGACAAGGAGTCCTTTACAAGATAAGTATAAACTTAAATAAATATAATATACAGAAGATCTATTCTATACTTATCAATACACGTTTACAAACAATTATCCTGTAAGCAGTGGTAATAATATGTACTAGCAGTGGTAATGAGTTTCCACTGCTAGTGCATTCTTCAGCAATGTCTTCTACTAGCTTAACAGTGGTAACTGAACTATTAGTATTATTCCCAACACCCATGATGTTGTGTACAATGTTTAAAGGAATTGGACTCTTAATATTTTTGTAATACGTGTGATGGTAATTTCCAAACAAGAGTATATTCGGCCCAACATTTCTTAATTAAGTCGTGTGGTACATTTTTCAAACGAAGGTTTCTATTTAGCCCAATATAGTGTACAAAACTAAAACATATTCGACCCTTTTGATAACCTCTTAAACGTGTAATGTGTGCCGCTTTATATATATATATATCTTAGGTTATAGGTTTAGTGTTTCAAGGTTTTTAAGTTATAATGTTTAGTTAACTTAGGTTATAGATTTATAATGTTCTTGTATAATTACTTGAGTTCTTATAAATTCAAAATTAGAGGGGTAAAATGGGAATTTAGAATGAATGGAAATTTAGGGTTTTACACTTTTAATAAGGCAATTACTTAGAATATAATTTTTACACACATATATGATATTTAGTTATAGTTTCATATATACTTTCAAACGACATTTTTTTTTCTGAATTCGTCTACTATTTATATACGATTACTTACCGTACACAATCTTTTGGTCACGGACGAACCAAAGACTTATTCGTTTTGATACTTTTTATTATTTGAATACTTAAGCACTTCCGAAAGCCAACGCAAGCCAATGTTTTACCAAAACTATTTCTAAACTTAAATGCTGCCACACAAGCAACAATGTAACAACCGTTCTAAACTTAATTAAACTATTAGCTAAGACGTGCCATACTATTATAGGTCGCGTGTCGGTACTGCGCACTCACATTATTTGACTTTACCTTATTCAGACAGCTTTACCTGATGTGAGTATACACGAACCCCTTCTTTTTACCGCTTTACTTATTTGGGGTGGAATGTATGAACTTAAATTTAAACTATATTGTTTGAATTCTATGACATATTTTGAACTCTTATTGTTGGCGTAAATATTACGATATTTTATCTAAACATCCTCTTCATGTTTTGATGATGACAAAGATGTAAGTTACAACACATAACGTAAAGTGCTTAAGTTACTTGTGATCACAAATCATCTATGCATTCATACGTCAACATCTCTCGACATCTCAACGTCTCGAGTATGCTTCAACAATCACTTAAGGTATGTATAAACAAATGTCTAATACATTTTATGATCAAAGGGATTTTATTTAGACACTACAAATTTTATAAAATGTTATAAACATTTTATATATTTTAGAAAAACACTTTTGGTAATTAAAGGAAAATGTTTAATTCAAAATAAATATATGAATTCAAATTTTTTACCAAAAACAGTTAAAATTTCACTAGATAAACTTTCCCCAGAAAAAGACAAATTTTCTGACCGTTTCAGGAGGTGGCCCCCTTAATTGTATGGGCGGCCCCCTTAATTTTAAAGGGGCCGGCACCTATTTAAGGGGGCCGGCACGCTCCAGTTGTCAGAATCTTTTGCCTATAAATACTGGCTCAAACCTGACATTTTTTCTAACCTTTTGCACAAAAATTTTCAGTCCCAATCCTTTCTAAACATCCTTCTAAATCCTTTGATCATAAGATTATAAGCTTTTGTTTCAAGTGATTCAATCCTTCACCACTCAAAGTGCAAGAGAAGAGTGTTTCTTATCATCAAGTAAAAGAAGCATTATAATCTAGTTAGTATTGATGTGAAGTTGTAGAAGTAAGTTATGTAGGTATATGTAATAAGTAGATCAAGATGATCTTACTTAGTAGTGAATCAATAGGTGAGTAAGAAGAGGTGTGGAGAAGTTGTAATGTGAAGAAGTCATGTAGGTGTGAAGAAGTAGTTGTGTGAAGAAGTCGTGTAGGTGTGAAGAAGTAGTGGTGTAAAGAAGTCGTGTGTAGAAGTTGTGTAGTGATCGAAGTTGTGAGATTGGTTCTAGCTACAATTAGAACCCGACATTTTTCTTAGTGTCATTAAACGGTGTAAGCAAAGGTGTGTACGGTTTTCTCCGCCAAAAGGGAGCTTGTTGAGCAGTGTTGTGAACTCTCGAGTAGGTGACTCGGGGAGTGGAGTAGGGCAAGGAAGGTGACCTTGTAGCCGAACCACTATAAATCATCGTGTCCGATTTGCATTTCCTTTCTCTTATCTCTTTTCATTTATTCTTGCAATTATCGCTTTATATCTATGCTTTCAAATGTGTGTTGATTGTTGCTTATATTGTTTTGATGTTGATTGTGTGATAGATAGAAGTTAATATTGTTATAGGATGTATAATTATATGATATGGTCTAATGGACTTAGATGTATTATTCACACCTCTCATATTGAGTTTAACTTAATCGATAATTTGATACAAAACGTTTTAAGATTTTAAAAGGAAAACATATTCACATAAAGATCAACCAAAGCTCCAAAACTAAGTTTTGAAAACAAATCCAAAAGCACACATATATAATTGATCATATTGATTATATGTTGTTTTCATACTAAACTCTAATTGAAGGTTTTCAAATAAACATTGAACAAATTAAAAAGAGGTAAAAATATTCAACCCCCCCTTCTAGTTTTCCACAATTGGTATCAAAAGCCACGTCGCTCTAATTTTCAAAACAAATGGTTTTAAAAATTGAGTACGATCCATGTATCAAATTACCCATTAAGGAGGATTAAAAATGAAAAGTGTTTTGTTGATTAACTTGTATTAGTTTTATTGTTATATACACTAATTATACTAGCTCGAAATAAAATTATGCTTAAAATAAGTGTTATATGTTCGGTATTAAACTCAGAAAGTTTCACACCTTTCCGCAAAAGTTAGAAAATAATTTTTAACAAAAAAAATGCATTTTTGAGTACCAGATGGGCGGCCCCCTTATTTGTCTGGGCGGCCCCCTTAAATATTGGGCGGTCCCCTTAAATATTTAAGGGGTCCGCCTATCTGTTCGTCAGTTTTTCAGAAACTTTGAAAAATCATATAAAATTAACCGTAACTCCGTAGAAGTCGTGCCACCCGGCTTTTTAAAGGTAATTGAGTCTACTTTAATTTAAAAATACTTACAAGTAATCGTTACAAAGTTAAATAAATCAGAAAGTCAAAATACTACACGGTGGTCAGAAATTTGTGTTTCGTTTTAATGTAAAACTTGTATTTTATCTTTTCTTTCTAGTCGGGCACTCCTAGTTGACATATCTTTGAAAAATTAAGTATTCATATTTTTAAAATATTGATCTTTAAAATGGGAAGAAACCATTTTTTTAATAAAATCGAGCTAAGTAAATATTATTGTATATAATACACAAAACGACGACAAGTGCTTTTATGTGTTATGCTATATGATTATGTGAACTTCTTTGTGTCTTAATTTCGTTAATTGAATATATTAGATGATTGTTGCTATTTGAATTTTAGCTAATTGTATATCTAAGCATATGTGCCCTATTAGTTTATAGCTAGTTTTCCGGTTTATACTTAACTAGATCTTATGCTAGTTTTCTTGCGTTAGGATTGCTATATTATGCTTGCATTGCATATAGGTATAGATGGCTTAATGTTACTCAAACATCTTGTAAATGAGTTAAATCTAGTCACCTAAATATTTCAAACAATTTAATATATTCTCAACAACACACTTAAATATTTTCAACAAATTACCGTGTTTTACCTTAGGTTGTTTAAACAAGAGAAATTGGATCATTTTAAACATTAGCAGTTATATAAAAGAAAAAGTATTTTCAAAATCTAAGTTTGTCCATTATACGTAACAATGAATAGTCTTTCACATAAACAAAACATATAACAATCACAAAGTAATAAGTCAACTTTCAATCATTCACTAACCTCACTCATAAATAATCTTAGGATTAATGGAACACACTATCAAAATGTCTATCTATTTTAAATGAGTGTTCGTGAGGGTCAAGAAAGATCTTGATATTATATCAATTCATTATTCAAATTATGGTTGATATATTTATCAAATCTAATTGACATGCTTTTGAGTGTGGACAAGAAATTGGGTGGTTATTTGTTTAGTTTCAAGATTATATCAAATTACAACAAAAGATATAGTTTTGAATCTACATACTCAATCACACTAGATTGATATGAAAATATTTACATCCTTTGTAGATGAAAAGAATATGCATTGGATCATAACTCACACTTGTGTTGATAATGTTGTGGAAAACTAGAAGGGGGGTTGAATAGTTTTACGTCTTTTTAGTTTATAAAAACTTTGTTTGATAAAACTTCGATTCGAGTTTATGTGAATTCAATACTTGAACTATATGAACAACTATATCTAACTAAATAAGCAAATATAAAGTAAGTATGAAAATAATGAAAAGATAGAGTTGGAAAGATCTAACCACAACACAAGGATTTATAGTGGTTCGGCTACAAGGACACCTTCCTTGCCCTACTCCACTCCCCGAGTCACCTACTCGAGAGTTTTTCTTCACTATGTCAACAAACTCCCTTTTGGCGGAGAAAACCTTGCACAACGTTGCTTACACCGTTTAACGACACAAAGCTAAATGTCGAGTTCTAATGGTAGCTAGAACCAATCTCACACCACAACACGACTTAGCACAACTTCTTCACGACTTGTACACACCACGACTTAGCACAACTTCTACACAACTTGTACACACCACGACTACTACACACCTTCACAACTTCACTACTTCACTACTTCTTCTTCTTCACAACACTACTTCTCCTAGACTTAAGTATATACTCACCTAAATCTACTTATTACAATCACAACACAACTATACAAATGATATACACAATATTCAAAACTAATCTACAATACTTCTTGATTGGAGGATGAAGAAGTATTCTTCTTTTGCACTTTGAGAGATGAATGAATGAAGGATTGGATCACTTGAAACAAGGATTAATAATTATGTGATCAAAGGGTTTTTAGAAGGATGTTTAGAGAGATTTGGATCTGAAAATTTTCGTGCAAAAGGTGAGAAAAATTCCAGGTTTGAGGTGGTATTTATAGGGAAAAAATTCTGACAGATTCTGACAGGAGGAGCGTGCCGGCCCCCTTAATTGGTGGCCGGCCCCCTTAAAATTAAGGGGGCTGCCCTCCTGTAACGGCCTGGAATTCTGTCTTTTAGTGGGGAAAGTTTATTTGGTGAAAAACTAACTGATTTTGGTTAAAAATTTGAATTCATATATTTATTATGAATTAAACATTTTCCTTTATTACCAAAAATGTTTTTCAAAAATATATAATAAGTTTATTTAATTTTATAAACTTTGTAATATTTAAATAAACATCCCTTTGATCATAAAATGTATTAGTCACTTGTTTATTCATACCTTAAGTGATTATGTTGGATGAGATGATATAAACTTGCTTAAAACTTGTTTACGTATTAACTTTGCGTTTAATGTTTTTATATTTTGTGATCGTCAAAACTTAGGGATATCGAAAAATATTAATAACGTTTTTATACATTATTTATATCAACAAATGTCATAATGAATCTACTTGTCCAATAGTTGTGTTCCAAATATTAGAATAACCTGTTTAACACATTCATAAAATATACAATGAAGTAGGATTGACGACTTGGATATTTCGTCCAAAATATTCAAGCAATTTACATTGCAATGCAATGGATAAATGTGTCATATCCGAAACACCAAACATGAGCCAACTAATAACATATGTAAACTTTGCTCACACTACTTAAAATCTTCACTCCAAGCTAAAATACATATTTAAGAATAATACACACTATACATTCTATGTATTTCATTTTCTTTGTAGCATAAATGGTTGTGTTACAAGATAATGCACTACACATTCCTTTTTGAAATAATATAAGTTATTAGAATTGAAAAATAACTCGTCACAATGCATAAACAAGTAAAATTCATTTTTCTTAATACTAGTTAAATTATGGAATATAACATTGGCAAAAATCATAGAAAATAATATTTGTTTAAGAATACATAAATGTCTAGTTTTAATATCATTTGAGAATCACAAACTCATTTAAGATAAATAATCTTAATGAGATTCATTTCACAAGATATGCTAAGGAGCATTCTTAAATCAAGCACATTTATTAAATCAAGTAATATGCCATCAAAACCAAACAACCGCTAAATCATGAACAAAAGATTAAAACATTTTGTTTACTCTTATCTAAACATTCAACACGTCTCTATTGGGATCGTGAATAAAATATATCATCTAGATTTACCTTCATGATGTTTGAGTCACATTAAGCCAAGCATTAGTGAACCAAGCAAACTTCATATTTGGTACTCTTCGATAGGTAAATTTAGGAATTTAATTTCTTCTAAAAAGAGAATGACTACTGGAGAACCTATTGTCTAGAAACTCAATTTAACCTAACGGTTGAATTGCTTATGTGAGAAGTTGGGTGTGTGTAACCCGTAAAAATGGTCGTGTTTAGCCTTAATTGAGCACCACCAGTAATAGTCTCATACTCATTCTCCAACTTGATTAAATTGCTATTCCTAAATATACCTAACGCTAAGCTTACTTTTATGAACTTTGTTTTTCATTAGAGTTTTTCATTTCTAGACTTATGGCATCTCGCATATATGATATTTCTAGATTTTTACTTGCTCCTATATGTTTTGATTGTATGCCTTCGTAATTATTTGCTTAGTTATTGAATGCATGTTTATTATAAAAGTCTTTGTCTTTCTCAAACTATTCCGACATGATATACTTTAGGACATCTATATAATACTTGCTTAAATGCTCTTACATGCTTAATTCTATATGTCTCATCCATCTAGGTATATTTTTCTTGTCCTTAAAATCTATACCTTTATTTCATGAGAACCTTAGTGTCCTAGAGTCTCCATGCATACTCACTCCCCTATTCATGTTACACTTTATGTCCGGATGAGCACGAATTTAATGGGAAGGGAAAACACACTTACTCACATATATCCTTCTACCTTACACTCAAACCTCATAACCTTTCGTCACTCTTGTCAGTGATAAATAGTCTTAGTACATCCTCAAACCACCAAAGTGAAATGAAAAACCGAGTCATCCTTTGTACTACCAATCTCGAGTCATCCACCATTTCCATGCCCTCAAAGAAACCAAGAATCAATATCATACATCCTAAATCACTCCTCATTTACTTAACACAAGATAACACCAAAACTCCATAACCTCAACCTCAAATTTCATCTTCACAATTTCCCATCTTCACCAATAACTCCACCTAGTCATCTCCACTTGATGCTCATTTTCCATCTTTACCAATAACTCCACCTAGTCATCTCCACCTACTCCACCATCTCCACCTCATGTTCACTCAAATGAATTCTTTCAGAAACCTCATCATAATAACCAACCATCCATCCTTGCTCCCAAAAATACACCTTTATATCACCCATATGATTCTTATGAAGAACATGCTCAATCTCAAAATAACAATCCTAATCTCATCACCAATACCTCACATCTTGTTCCACCCACCAATGCACCATCCAAAACACCCTACACTCATGGAACACCCTTTTCTTCCATACCTTCATTTTCATCCATTAATGATTACCCAAACTCACAAATGTCTCCACCATCAAAAGTATCACCACCACTTCCTACCAACTCACATGCTACTCCTATGTTGCATGTCCAAACATCCATTCCAAATAACAACCACACTCCACCATCATCACCTTCTTCCGATCACTTGAAGTTCATTGAAGAACTTAAAGAAGCCCATGAGCTTAGTGCTCTTCTTGCTTTACACCTTGCTCAACGCAACTTGGATCAACCCCGTTATAGGTCACCTTCATCACCCCACAACTTGATTCAAGTTGAAAAACATATCAACAATTATCCTTGTTGTACCTTTCTCCAAAAATAAACCATTGCCTTAAATGAGCATTTCTCTTGGATTGAGCACCTTCTCACTAGATCTCATCCAACACCTCCACTAACCTCCTCCGCTCCAAACTCTCCACCTCCAAACTCTACACCACCAAACTCTCCAACATCCATGCACCCAAAAATATACCTCCATTAATCCAACATCCTTACCCTCACTCAACCACCTCATTTCACATATCCACCTTTGGTCGTCAACCAACAAAACACCAAAAATTAAAAAAAAATCCATATATCCCAGTCATCCACCTTTGTCAAACGATATATTAATCTAAACCATATTTGCCAACCTTGTGTCATCACCTTCCCTTTCCATTCATGCTCATCCTTCTCCATTTTTCTACGTTTTTAAAAGAACGTACCATTCTCATCTTCATTTTTCTTCTCCATAAGTCGGCTAAATCTTTGCATTAGTTCCTAATCATTGTCATGTCTTAAGCATTGGTCATGGTAATTTTTTTTTATTTAGGTTTTTGTTAAAACAATAATTGCATGAGTCATATTTTTAATCCATATACCCTAGACATCCATATCTTGTTCCCCAATAAGTGTCATGCATATATCTATTATCATCATTATGTATATGTGCATTCTTTTTAACTAACTTTGCCTTGTAGCACTCTTCCGTTACTTGATTTCTTGGTGCCTCAAATAAGGGGAAGCATACACCAAGGGGGAGCATTGGCTATGTGTATTTAATCCCTATCTATATATTTTTGTTGCACAAAACTAACTCTCGATGCAGGATGAAAGTTTGCTATTTATTTGATCCATGGATCCACTAAGGTCAATTTCAAAGGATGTCAATGTCTTAGAGGATGATAGGATCAAGGCTTCACTTACGATGATGCAAGCTTGCCTCTTTATTTCAAGGATTGAAGTGTAGTAGAAGTCTCGACTAGGAGTCCACCTTTTTGCTTCGACAAAAGGAGGAGAAGAAGTGTAAATAAGTAACTTATACATTTTACTATGAGTTATAGTTTACATAGTTTGTCATCATCAAAAAGGGGGAGATTGTTGGCGTAAATATTACGATATTTTATCTAAACATCCTCTTCATGTTTTGATGATGACAAAGATGTAAGTTACAACACATAACGTAAAGTGCTTAAGTTACTTGTGATCACAAATCATCTATGCATTCATACGTCAACATCTCTCGACATCTCAACGTCTCGAGTATGCTTCAACAATCACTTAAGGTATGTATAAACAAATGTCTAATACATTTTATGATCAAAGGGATTTTATTTAGACACTACAAATTTTATAAAATGTTATAAACATTTTATATATTTTGGAAAAACACTTTTGGTAATTAAAGGAAAATGTTTAATTCAAAATAAATATATGAATTCAAATTTTTTACCAAAAATAGTTAAAATTTCACTAGATAAACTTTCCCCAGAAAAAGACAAATTTTCTGACCATTTCAGGAGGGTGGCCCCCTTAATTGTATGGGCGGCCCCCTTAATTTTAAAGGGGCCGGCACCTATTTAAGGGGGCCGGCACGCTCCAGTTGTCGGAATCTTATGCCTATAAATACTGGCTCAAACCTGGCATTTTTTCTAACCTTTTGCACAAAAATTTTCAGTCCCAATCCTTTCTAAACATCCTTCTAAATCCTTTGATCATAAGATTATAAGATTTTGTTTCAAGTGATTCAATCCTTCACCACTCAAAGTGCAAGAGAAGAGTGTTTCTTATCATCAAGTAAAAGAAGCATTATAATCTAGTTAGTATTGATGTGAAGTTGTAGAAGTAAGTTATGTAGGTATATGTAATAAGTAGATCAAGATGATCTTACTTAGTAGTGAATCAATAGGTGAGTAAGAAGAGGTGTGGAGAAGGTGTAATGTGAAGAAGTCATGTAGGTGTGAAGAAGTAGTAGTGTGAAGAAGTCGTGTAGGTGTGAAGAAGTAGTGGTGTAAAGAAGTCGTGTATAGAAGTTGTGTAGTGATCGAAGTTGTGACATTGGTTCTAGCTACAATTAGAACCCGACATTTTGCTTAGTGTCGTTAAACGGTGTAAGCAAAGGTGTGTACGGTTTTCTCCACCAAAAGGGAGCTTGTTGAGCAGTGTTGTGAACTCTCGAGTAGGTGACTCGGGGAGTGGAGTAGGGCAAGGAAGGTGACCTTGTAGCCAAACCACTATAAATCATCGTGTCCGGTTTGCATTTCCTTTCTCTTATCTCTTTTCATTTATTCTTGCAATTATCACTTTATATCTATGCTTGCAAATGTGTGTTGATTGTTGCTTATATTGTTTTGATGTTGATTGTGTGATAGATAGAAGTTAATATTGTTATAGGATGTATAATTATATGATATGGTCTAATGGACTTAGATGTATTATTCACACCTCTCATGTTGAGTTTAACTTAATCGATAATTTGATACAAAACGTTTTAAGATTTTAAAAGGAAAACATATTCACATAAAGATCAACCAAAGCTCCAAAACTAAGTTTTGAAAACAAATCCAAAAGCACACATATATAATTGATCATATTGATTATATGTTGTTTTCATACTAAACTCTAATTGAAGGTTTTCAAATAAACATTGAACAAATTAAAAAGAGGTAAAACTATTCAACCCCCCCTTCTAGTTTTCCACACTTATGACTTATTTTGAACCCTATGACATATTTTGAACTTATGATCTGTTTTGGATCCTTTAGTATGTTTTGAACTATAATGTGCCGTACGCACTCAAATTTTTAAGTCTCCCTTGTTCGGAGCAGTGCCGAGTCTCCCCTGTTCGGATCAGTCTTGATTAGATAGTATATAATAGTTGTTATGATGTACTGTTCGTACATTCGCATTGTTAGTCCCCGATTGGTTTGCCGTTCGCACTCCAATTTATACGTACCGTTCGTACGGCTCCTTTGTGCGGAGCAGTAGGTAGTATGGATAGCGCTATTAGAGGTCGGCCAACCTCTCGTTCCCCTGTCTACGGAATGCATATTATTTATTTTTGGGGCTTTGCTGCATACTTTATTATATATGAGGCATTATTTTTATAAATTGTCTTTCTCAAAAAGGTTTTCGTAACATATAAAATCTGTGTACTCACCAACTATTTTCATAGTTGACCCGTTTTCTCATGCATTTCAGGTGATCGTTGGTAAGCATAATTTAAGAAGACTTTTGAATAAATGAGTCGTCACGAGTCATCATTAGTTATTATGTAGTGAAATGTTATCTTTTGGAAACTAACTTATGTTTTATTTGCCGAGGTCGGCTAGAACGATATTGTAATGTCGTACTTTTTCCTTAAATTTAATTATGGTATTGTACTATATCTCTTTGGCAATGTATATTTAATGTGTCGCACCTCGCGTTTCCGCCTCTGGCGGGGTGTGACAATTACCCTCACGTGCAACGCACGTGACCACTAACTAACAGGATTTAGTAACGTGCGTTAGCAAAAATCGTGAATTTGCAACTAGAGTAACAGTTAACGGGCCATTCTTACAAAAAAAAACGCAAAGGTTCGGGATATTTCTCGTAATTTTTTAAAAATGAGGACATTTCTCGCAAAAATTGAAAAGTTAAGGACATTTTTTGCAGTTTACTCTTATTTATATTAACTAATGGGCCAACCAAATATGTGTTTGTTTTAGTTTATACCAATCTTGTTCAAAAATTTGCCGAAAATTTGTACAATTTCAAGAATAAAGGTAACTTTAATATATCAAAACAATAAACTTGAAAAGTGAAACTTAAAACATTAGTTAAATTATTATAAATCACTTTCGATTAAATAAGGTTACACATAAATAACGGTTAAAACTGATATTTTATATTTCAATTGTCATTTGTGTTCTTTTAATATATTATATTTAGCTTTATTCTTGTTGTTTCAAAGATTTTCGCGAAAACATTATCTGAAATTGGTATAAACGAAAGTAACCACATAGATAGATGACCTATAAGTTAGTTTTAATAAATTAGTTGCTGATGTGTGCTTAAACACACATCATTGTTATACCGGAAAACACGCTAAAACGAACTAATAACCATGAAATATGTTAAATTATATTGCGATATGTTTGGAATGTGTTATTATGTATTGCGGGTACAAGGGTTTGAAAACAAAGCAAAAACGGTGATTTTCGGATGAGTTTTCACAACGTTTTCGCGTTTAACGAGGTTCAAAAGAAGTCGAAAAAATTCCCCGAGAACACCATTAGAAAGAGAACGAAAAAACGAGTCCGACGGTATTTTTATCTATATTTGACCTGGCGCAAACCCCTTTTTAATTACAGGTCAAAGCTTATATTGACCCTTTTTATTACTCCCTCCGTCCCATATTAAATATCCAGTGTTGACTTTTTAAGTCTTTCTTTCTCAACTTTGACCTTAAATATTTTTGTTTGTATTATATCATACTTGATGCAAAATACATGATTGGATTAAGTTGTAAATGTATTTTCATTGTTATAATATTCATCAAGTATTATATAACACAAACAAAAATATTTAAAATCAAAGTTGGAAAAGAAAGACTTTGAAAAGTCCAACTGGACATTTAATATGGGACGGAGGGAGTAATAAAATGGATTGTCAAACGTAGAAGGGGTTAAATAAAATATTTCGCACTATATAACTTGAAGGTATGCCCAATCCAGTCGGTATCACCTTCGCCTCCCACACAAGAGGCACGAGTTCGAATCCGGCTTGTGGCACTTGAGGGTGTTATTAATACCTTGCCACGTGGCACGAGTTGGCTAAAAAAAGAAAAAAGAAAAAGGTTAAGAGTTAAGTAGCTTCCAGATAAATAATTCCTTTTAAATTTTAATTTTTTTGTTAATATCCTTCCTAAATTAGATGAGTAATAATAATAATAATAAATTAGATGGCAAAAGCTGTTGGTGTGTTTGTGATTGTTGGTCTTCTTAACATTGTTTCCTATGCCTATTGTGAGATTCCATTGCCCTTTCGCGGGTCTTAGTGGGTGTCGTGATGGTGGTGGAAATGGTCTTACTAAGATGTTGGGAATTCTACTAAGTAAGAATTCTGCTGATGGAATCTGCTGAAGAGTATAGATTCTGCTGAAGAGAAGATTCTGCTGAAGAGCAAGTTTCTGCTGAAGATCTGCTGAAGAGATGAATCTGCTGAAGTATAGATTTAGAATTTGTTTCTGTGGATATAGATAAACCGCATATTTTTTAGTTAGTTAGGATATGCATGAGTTATGTTAGGAAAAGATAATGCATATCTTTATTATTTTATAGAATATTTT
This sequence comes from Artemisia tridentata subsp. tridentata, assembly GCA_021014915.2. Classification (NCBI taxonomy): domain Eukaryota; kingdom Viridiplantae; phylum Streptophyta; class Magnoliopsida; order Asterales; family Asteraceae; genus Artemisia; species Artemisia tridentata. The sequence goes on from CP139506.1 coordinate 360,367,099, forward strand.
GTAGATACGTTTCTTGGAAAACGTATTAGGTTTAGGGTTCCTTGTCTATAAAAGGAACACATCATTATAGTTGATGTACGCAATTTGAAAAACAAGTTTTAGTTTTATAAAAGATCCATAGAGGATCAAAGTGTTCTTAGTTATTTGGTGTTCAAGCTTGTATTTGTTTCCGCTTTATAATACAAGTTATAGAGATTTTCTATTAGTGTGTTTGTGATTACACTTGCATACTAACGATCCACGAGCGCTCAAAGATCTATCAAGGTCTGTAGGTTCAACAAGTGGTATCAGAGACTCGGGAGAGTCTCTGTATTACTAAGAACATCAACTCCTTTTCACATAAACAACCAAAGCAATGGTTGGATCAGATACTGAGTCTGTTGTCAATCAAAACAATACCACCACAGCTTTTCATCAACTTTCTCTTTCCAATAGCAATGCTAAATTCCCCTACCTTAAGAAGGAAGAATATGACTTATGGGCGATGAAGATGCAGAACTGGATTACCAATGTTGACTACAATCTATGGAAGGTAATTCTTAAGGGCAATAGTCCAAAGAGAACAGCAGTTGATGAGGATGGTAGAATGTACCATCTTGATCCGTCTTCTGCTGAAGAGATTCTTGCTGTGCAAAGAGAAAACAAAGCCAGAACAATCCTCCCCTACTTCAAGCTATACCAGATGAGAAAACAAAGCCAGAACAATCCTACTTCAAGCTATACCAGATGAGCACATGGCTGATTTCCACTATCTGCAAGATGCAAAGGACATATGGATGGCAATAAAGGCTAGGTTTGGAGGTAGTGATGAGTCCAAACGAATGAGGAAATCAATGCTCAAACAACAATTCCAAGAATTTCTAATCTCTGAGGAAGAAGGCATGCACAAGGGTTATGACAGATTCCAAAAGATTCTAAGTCAGTTACATCAGCTGAAGGCGAAAACTGATAATGAGGACTGCAATTCAAAGTTCTTACGATCATTACCTTCATCATGGTTGCAGGTGAGCATTGCACTTAAGGCAAAAGGTGGACTGGATAATCTTACCTTTGATGATCTGTACAACAGGCTAAAGTCACTTGAACCTGATGTCAGAACACACACCCATCCACAAACTCCCTCTTACTCAGCTTTTGTGAGCTCTACTTCCAACAAGGTGTCTCATGATACAAGCCCTATCTCTCAAGCATCATCATCTTCCTATATACCTCCTAAACCAAAAACTCAACCAAAGACTAGTGGGGTAATGGAAGATGTAATTCATTCATTTGTTGCTGACTATGAAGATCAGCAGCAATTGGCTTATGAGGATTTTGATCAGGTGGATCCATTGGACATGGAGGAGATGAACTTAAAATGGCAGATGGCCATGCTTTCCATGAATGTCAGAAAGTTTGAGAAGAAGTCTGGCAGAAAGATCAACTTCAGGGGAAGGGATCCAGCAAGATTTGACAGAAGAAATGTTAAGTGTTTCACTTGTGGTCAACTGGGTCATTTTTCAAGAGAATGCAAAGATAGGAAGGATGAAGATGAAGTGAGGTACTCTTCCTATCAGCAGCATCAGAAGCAGTTGGAAGATTCAAGTTCTAAAGCTATGATCTCAATGGATGCTCATGTGGATTGGTCTAACCATGCTACTGATGATAATAAGGGATCTGAGTTCGGTGGACTACTGGCTAGCTGTGAGGTGAAGAATGAGCATAATCAATATGCTCTCATGGGCATATCTCAGGTACACAACTGTATTTTTGGTTGTAGTGGAAAGTATAATGAACTTAAGGAATTATATGATGAATTGAAACCAAAATATAGTGAATGTTATAAAGAAAGAGAGTCTTACAAACAAGGCTTAAAACTTGTTGAAAAACAAAAGGTTTGGCTTCAGAAGAATCAATTGGCTTATGATGAAAAGATAAGAATTTTAGAACAAGATCTAAAATGTACACAAGATGAGCTAAAATGGACTAAGAAAGTGAATGTTAAATTAGAGTCAGAGAAACAAGAGGTGCAAGTTAAATTAAACCAAGAAGTGGCTCGTCACAAAGAATGGTTAGTGTCAGGTGATAAGTTAGCTAGTTGCCTATATAATAGTCAAGCTGTAAACTCTGGAATAGGTCTAGGTTTTCAAAAATATGTTGGTTTAGAAGCTAGGAATGACATTAGAAAATCTACACCAGCAGGTTTAGAAAACTATGTAAAAGAAGGAAATTTGCATGCTGTGTCAGGACCTATAAGAGGAGAACATATGCCTACGACCAATACATCAGACTTTGATGGATCACACCATCTTTATGGCAAAAAGTCTAATGACTTGCCAGACCCTGATTCTAAATCCACTGACTTTGTCTCTTGTTGTAACAGTGACAAGTCCTCAGATCAAGGGTCGACTAGTTATTCAAGTGTTGATTCAAATGACAAGTCAGACCTTCCCAGGACCACACCCAAGCCTACACCCAGACCTACACCCAAGACTCCAAGCAAGCCTATTAGAGTTACTGCTGATGAATCACATTCAAAGACAGTTTCCACTGAAGACTTGTTATTTAATTCTTTGCAAAACAATGTTTTTATTCCTGTTAAAAACAATTCCTTTAATGTTTATGGTTTGAATACTTCTACATGTAATGGTACATCTTTTGGTTTGAATAAATCTTCTAGAAAGAAGAAATGTTTTGTGTGTGGAAGTAAATTTCATTTAATTAAGGATTGTAATTTTCATGAGCAAATAATGGGTGTAAGTGCTAGTCAGAAGAAACCTAGACCAATGTGGAAAAATGTCAATGACATACCATCTTATGTTCCACAAGCAACATATAACTCAAGCAAGCACAATTCTGCTGATGTACATTCTCCATCTGTTTGGAGAAGATCTGTTGCTAGACCATATGTGAGACCATCTAGTTCTTATTTTCAAAATGGTTATTGGCCTGGACAGTTTGACTCAATGAATGAGGGTTGGGGATATTGGAATACTGCTGTGAAGCCCTCAGCAGGTTGTTCTTGGACTAAAAAGGGACCTAAACTTCAAAGAAGGCCCAAGAACAATGGTGGATCTTATACATCTACATGGCCTAACTCTAATGATCCACAAGGCAGGCTCAAGTCAGTAATGACTTGAGTCTCCAATGTGTACTAATATTTGTATATATTATTTTTGTTGTTGTAGGATCATCCTCTTAAGAGTGAAGATGTAGGTATTCTTGATAGTGGTTGTTCAAGGAGCATGTCAGGTAACAAAGATAAGATGGTTGATTTTGTACCCATTGAAGGAGGAGGCAATGTGATTTTTGGTGGAAGTACTGGTAGAATCACAGGGAAAGGAACAATTCGGACACCTAAGTTGGACTTTGAAAATGTGTTTTATGTAAAGGAACTGCAGCATTTCAACTTGTTCTCAGTCTCACAAATTTGTGACACTAAGAACCATGTACTCTTCTCTTAGAATGAATGTCTTGTACTTTCAAAAGACTTCAAACTTCCAGAAGATACGAACATACTGCTGAGAGTTCCCAGAAGCCACAATTTATACACATTTAGCTTGCATGATGTTCAACCTGAAGGTGATCTCACATGTTTGGTGGCTAAAGCATCCCTGAATGAATCTACAAAATGGCATAGAAGAATGGCTCATGTGAACTTCAAGACCATCAATAAGCTTTCTAAATTTGGTCTAGTTCAAGGACTCCCATCCAAAGTCTTCACAAATGAACACAATTGTATTGCCTGCAACAAAGGGAAGCAACACAGAGCCTCATACAAAGCCATTACAGCCGTGAGTAATATAACAGAACCTCTTCAGTTGCTGCATATGGATCTTTTTGGTCCAACTCAAATCAGAAGTATTGATCACAAGTACTTCTGTCTGGTAATCACTGATGACTATAGCAGGTTTTGTTGGGTATTCTTTTTGAGAACTAAAGATGAGACTTTTCCAACTCTAAAAGAATTTATTACTCTTGTTGAGAATCAGCTAACCAAAAAGGTTAAGAGTATTCGGTGTGATAATGGAACAGAGTTTAAAAATGCATTATTAATCGAACTCTGTGGGTCTAAAGGAATAAAAAGGGACTATAGTAATGCTAGAACTCCACAACAAAATGGAGTTGCTGAATGAAAGAATAGGACCTTGATAGAGGCAGCAAGATCTATGCTTGCAGACTCTAAATTACCCACAATGTTTTGGACAGAAGCCGTAAGCACTGCTTGTTATGTTCTGAACAGGGTTTCTATCACTAGACCTCATAATAAGACACCTTATGAATTCCTCACTGGGAAAGTACCTAGTATTCATTACTTCAGACCTTTTGGATGTCATGTAACCATTTTGAATACTAGTGATCACCTAGGTAAATTTGATGGGAAAGCTGATGAGGGTTATATTGTGGGTTATTCAACTCATAGTAAGGCTTATAGGGTATATAATCTACATGCAAAGAGGGTAGAAGAGACTCTTAACCTGAGATACTTAGAGGATAAGCCAAATGTTCAGGGACAAGGTCATACTTGGTATTTTGACCTAGATTACTTAACTGATTATTTGGGTTATACTAGATTTGCATCTAACCAATCTGCAGGTTTGCAAGAGTCTCCCACTAACAATACATGTACTCTGGATGCTGACTCAGACAGTGAATCTGAGCCTGATGAACATACCATTGTTGTGCCTTCTTTCTCCCCTAATCATATTGAAAGTGATGGTGCAAAAGAAACTTCAGATCAAGATGAAGATGAGTCACAATATGTAGAAGATCTTGCTAGACTCAAGAAGCAAGAGCATGCAGCCACTCAAGAGGCTGAGAGGCTTGGTGAGAAGTTTGCAAAAGATGCTGATGAACTACTTCATCAATCAGCACAAGCTATCAGTGGAAACCATGTTTCTGCTGACATTTCTTCTGATAGTGATTCTGTTTCTCCTGACAAGCCATTATCTGCTGATGCTTTTATTGATGTCTCTACAAGTCTTGAAGATCCATACACACGATTTCCAAGTCCTTCAGATCTTGGTCATCATCAACCTAAAGCTGGAATCTTCAACTCTTCTTCTTATGACAGTGGTTTTGAACCAACTGTGACCAATCTTGTTGATACTATTGATGTTAACCCCAATGCTACAAAAAGGATCAATATTATACACCCACAGGAGAATATTATTGGTGATCCTCAAGATCCTGTTAGAACTAGAAGCACAGTGAAAAAGGCTAAGTATGGAGAAGTTGCTTTTATTTCTTATATCTCAAATCAGCAAAGAGACAATCACACAGACTTTCAACATTGTCTGTTTGCTTGTTTTCTTTCTCAACTGGAACCAACCAGTGTGTCACAGGCACTTGCAGACCCATTTTGGCTTGAAGCAATGCAGGATGAGATGCTACAATTCAAGAATCAGTAAGTGTGGATACTGGTTCCTCTACCAGATGGGAAGTATGCAATTGGGACAAAATGGATTTTGAAGAATAAAAGAGATGCAAGGGGTATTGTGGTCAAAAACAAAGCAAGGTTAGTTGCTCAGGGGTTCAGACAAGAGGAAGGAATAGATTATGATGAGGTTTTTGCACCTGTGGCTAGAGTTGAGGCCATTCGAATTTTCTTGGCCTATGCATCTTATATGGGCTTTATGGTTTATCAAATGGATGTGAAAGGTGCATTCTTATATGGAGAAATTGAAGAAGAAGTGTATGTTACTCAACCCAAAGGTTTCGAGGACCCAGACAATCCTGATTATGTTTACAAGGTTGTCAAAGCTCTTTATGGACTACATCAGGCACCCAGAGCTTGGTATGCTAGGCTCTCAGCTTTTCTGCTGAAGCATGGATACAGAAGAGGTGCCATTGACAAAACACTTTTCCTAAAGAAGAATTCAAGGGACATTATACTTGTGCAAGTCTATGTGGATGCATTATCTTTGGCTCCACTAATGAAGCTTGGTGCAGGGATTTTGAGAATTTAATGAAGGGAGAGTTTCAAATGAGTGCTATGGGGGAGCTTACTTTCTTTCTGGGTCTACAAGTTCAGCAGAAACCTGATGGTATATTTATCAGTCAAGATAAATATGTGAGGGATATTTTGAAGAAGTTTGGTATGGAAAGTGTCAGAACTGCCACTACACCTTATGAAGCTCCTAAACCAAAGAACAATCTTGAACCAGATCCAGCTGTTAATGTCCACTTATACAGATCCATGATTGGTTCATTGATGTACTTAACAGCTTCAAGGCCTGACATTACATTTGCTGTGAGTGCTTGTTCCAGGCATCAGGTCACTCCACTTACATCCCATTTGAATGCGGTTAAAAAGATCTTCAAATATCTCAAAGGCCAACCTACTCTAGGTCTTTGGTATCCTAGAGAGTCTCCATTCAAGTTGGAAGCTTATAGTGATAGTGATTATGCTGGTGCAAATTTGGATAGAAGGTCCACAACTGGAGGTTGCCAATTTCTTGAAAGACGATTGATTTCTTGGCAATGCAAGAAGCAAACTATTATTGCAACCTCAACTACTGAAGCAGAGTATGTTGCTGCTGCTAATTGTTGTGGTCAAGTGCTTTGGATACAAAATCAATTGTTGGATTATGGGTATAATTTTCTGAATACCACCATCTTTATTGATAATCGAAGTACCATATGCATAATTAAAAACCCAGTTTTTCATAATCGAACAAAGCACATTGAGATTAGGCACCACTTTATAAGAGATGCGTATGACAAACATTTGATAAAAGTGGTTAAGATTTACACAGATGGTAATGTGGCAGATTTGTTGACTAAAGCTTTTGATGGACCTAGGTTTCAACACTTAGTTGTCCATATTGTGATGGTTAACCCTTGACTGCAAAGTTTAAGGGGAGGCATATGCCTCACGGGAGGATTGATTGTTGTTGTAATTTACTCTGTTTTGCAGTTTGTAGAATTTGGTAGAATTTTGGTTTACTAACAACTAACCATCTAACATCTTGTTTAGGATGATGTTTTGTTTGTTTGGTTTGCTTCTTTGTGTTTGTTTTGCAGATTAGATTCCTTTTTAATGTTTAAGGTCATCATTTTAAGGTCATTTAATCCAAGATTGTGTTTCTACTGAAGATAAGTGAAGATGTATGTTGTTGTTTCCACTGATGAAGAAGTACTGAAGCTATAATAAAAGAAATACTCATTGGAATAATGGAAGTCAAGTATTTCATTCATTCATTGAAACAAGTCACAACTTACAAAACCATGTTCTATTGCTTCACCAAAAGATTACATACAGAAGTCAAATTACATGGAGCTTAACACTAATGGCTATCCAAAACCCTATACAAATCTTTAGAAATTGCTACTGCTTTCTTCAATGATAAGAACTCGTCTGTTGCTAAGCTAATGAAGAAGCTGAAGCTGATTGTGGAAAGGGTGGATTGATGAAAATGATGATGATGCTGAAGAACCTAGTTTTATATCTTTGGTCCCTGGCAACATCACTAATCACCAGCTACTCCACCTTCCTCTTACCTTTGTCTTTTCCTCCACGTCCCAGGTTAGAAGAACAAGACCCTGGAGCAGGAAGACCAAGCACCACTTCACGTGATTTTGGAAGTGAAAGGTTAGACTTCCGTGGCCTTGATTGGGGTCTTTCAGGTGTTGAAGGAGGAAGATAGAGAGGATCTTCATCTTCATCCTCTGAAGATTCCTCATCAGAGGTAAATAGGAATGGAGAGACTAGCTCTCTATCTGAAGTTGGGTATGGAATTAAGGGATGTGAATCGTCAGAAGAATCAGAGGCTGATGGAATGGGGATGTTAGATGATTTCCCCATATCGTGTTTCTTTTTGATTGGTTCTTTCTTGGTTAATCGTAGTGACCATGGTTGAGCACTTGGTGGAAAGTAAGTACTCCAACCATCACTTGAAGATGATGAGGATGAAGAGGAGGTAAGATCAATGACTTCGGGTTTTGATGTCATGATTGTTGCTATGGATTGTAGGTTATTGAAAATTAGGGTTTGATGCTAATTGGGGGTAATTGATATGGTGTGATTGTAAATTGGATGTCGTTTTATAAGTAAAATCAGATGGGGTGATTAATGCGTAACGGGTGATTAATGCGTAACGGGTGGCACAGTAAAATGCAAGATATTTACCGAAGATATTTTACTCAAAGTGTGATTCTGCTGAGAGACTTTCTATCAGCAGATTGACATGGTTACTGCTGAAGGGTTACGTTTGAATTTGGAGTTACTTTACACGTCAGCTTCAGTCAATGGTTTGTTCCGATATTGTTGACCAAGATTGGGTAACTTCCATTTATAACCTAAGTTGTATATCTTCGCCCAAAATCACTTCATTCCCTCCACATCCAATTTAAACCCGTTTCCCATTTATTGAATTCGAAACATATTCACCAAATTTGTTCAAATGGCGACACTTCAATTCAAGAAAGATCATAACAAAGTTGCTTTTCTGGGTAAAGCAAAGGGGCATGAAGAATTTGATGCTATGGTTGAATTTTTGAAGCGTTCCAAGATTCATTATGCTTTGACACATTCTCCAAATGTGATTTATGAATCATTGGTTAGGCAATTTTGGGAAACTGCAACAAAGAGATCTGACACAGAGATAGTCGCAATTATTGATGGAGCAGAGTATGTGGTAACTGAAGATTTTATAAGGACTCAACTACGTCTGGATGATGAAGGTGGTGTATTTCACACCAACACTGAAGAGATACTTGCTGGATTAAGAGATGTAGGCTACCAAAGTATTGCAACAGATGTGTGGCATAAGAACATGTTTTGCCCTGTTTGGAGATTTTTGGTGCATACATTGCTTCAGTGTATAAGCAACAAGTCAGGCGGATGGGATCAATTCTCTACCCAATTGGGTTGTGGTATAGTATGTCTTTCAAAGGGTTTGACTTATAATTTTTCTAAGTTTATTTTTGATAATATGATTGAAAATGTTGAAAAGAAAAAACATAAGTTTCTAATGTACCCTAGGTTTTTACAAATCATCTTAGGTATAGAAACCCAAGAAAGAGTCTTTTGTCCCATAGGAGCTCTGAAAGCTAAATTATTTGCTTCAATGAAAACAAATTATGCTGGGGCATATCATCCTCTTTTACCAACAATGTTGCCAAATGGTAATGATGGTGAGGGTGATGCTGCTGGGGGTGCTAATTCACCTTCTCCTCATAATGCTGATGGTGGACAACCATCTAGTCCCAGTGTTCCTGCTGATGGTAATCCATCAGTCAACATTGATGAGGGCCCCTCTATAACTGCTGAAGCATCTAATGTTTCTCCTGACCAGCCTATACCATCACCTATCTCACCCAGACCTACCACACCACCTATTTCTATTGCTCCTGATGAGCAAGTTTTTGAGGATGAGGAGACCATTCAGTCTCTTGGTACACAAGTACCTTTACCTGAGCTTAATAGACTGGCCACACCTAGTCCAGATAGAGAACCAGCTAATAATGACTCTTACCATGAAATACATGTTTCTCCTGAAAGGTCCAATGAAGCTCCCAATACCACTGATCAATCTGCTGGTGGAGTTGAGGACCCTATTACTCTCACTTCTGTATATAAATTACTCAACAGGTATATCAAAAAGGTTGATGAGTTGGAGATTGAACTAAGAGATACAAAGACTTCCATGGGTAATGAGATCAAACAGTTGACAGACAGGGTTCATTCTTTAGAAGCTAAGTTAGAAAAGAGAAAGAGACAACACATAGTTTCTGATTCAGAGGATGCAGAAGAGAATAAAGAGCTTGATTCTCTACATATGTTGGCTGAAGCAACTGTGGCTCAAGCTCCTCCATCTTCAAAAACAACAGCTGCTGACTCTTTCAAATCAAAGAATCCTATTTTAGTTCAGAGGAGAAAGCCAAAGAAGAAACTAAGACAGAACATTGAAGTATCTGAGGGTGCAGACATTGTTTCTTCTGATGACACTCAGAGACATGTTCCTGCTGATGAGCACATGTCTGCTGAAGCACCTTTGACTGCTGATCAAACTAATGTTTCTTCTATTCCAATGGAGATTTCTGCTGATGATGTTGAACATGGTTCATTCATTCCAGTTCCTACAAATACACAAAGTGCTCATGATGTTTCTGCTAGTATCCCTGCTACCAGTGATAAAGGCAAGGGTGTTATGACTGAGCCAGTTACTCTAACTAGAGTAAAATCCAAGAAAGAACTGGAATTGGAAATGCTCAGTGAGCAAGTAGCTCATGATCTAGCAGCCAAAGAGTTGGAAGCTGAGAAAAAGAGGCTTGAAGAGTTACATGCATCTGAGGCTGAAGCTCAAAGACTCCAAGCTGATTTGAATAAGAAGAGTGTTTCTGATTCAACACCTTTGACTGAAGCAAGAAAAAGAGAATTGGATAAGTTGGCACAAGGATTTTCATCTACTGATTGGGATACTTTTACCTCTCAAGCTGTGTCTAATCCTCAGATTGCTCAGACTATTCTGGGTGATGCTTTTGATAGTCTAGATTATGCCAAGCAAATGGTAGAATTAGGAAATCAAAGAAAGAAGGCAGAAGCAGCAAGGAAGGCACAAGAAAAGAGAGATAAACCCATGACTCAAGCACAAATGAAAGATCATATGAGACATTTTGTGAAAAACCAAAGTACTATTCTTTATGGCTCAGGGTTGAATAGAAAACAAGTTTGGGGGTTATCAAATTCTGCTTTGATTAGTGAATATGAGAAGATTCAGAATGCTCTTAGAATATCAGGAATTTCAGCAAATGCACCATTAAAAAGACATCATGATGGTTTGGATGCTCCTGAAGCAAAGAAGTTGAAGTTTGATAGACATCCAGTTTCTACTGATTCACTTCCTGATAAGGTTGAAGAGCTTCCTAAAGCATCTACTGCTTCCATTACTACTGATGCTATTCCTGCTGATGTTTCTCCTGATGCTTCTACAAAAGAATCTCAACATGTTACTGCTGATACTTTTCCATCTTCTTCTGCTGAGGTTTCTCAAGGTGTTTCTGCTGTTGCTCCTATAGATGTTCCTGCTGATTGTTCTCAATCTGTTCCTGCTGAAACAAAGGAGTCTACATCAGTTAAGTCTGAACATGATTCTGATCCTCACACACCTTTTACTCTTGGCAAGAGGAAGAAGAGTATGGCCAGAAAGAAGGGTATTAAGGTGTTGGATACATCTGAAGAGGATAAAGACTTTATTGAAGTTGATGAAGATGATGGGGCAGACCCTGTTCTACATGTTCAATTGGTTCACTGGGAAATTACACCACTTCCTTTGATAAAGAAAGATATTTATACTATTCATAGGGAAGATGGGTCAGTTAAACATTTCACTTTCCTGAGTGAAATCTTATCTTATGTGGATCGACAGGATTTGCTTAATCTTTATAGCTGGGTTACCTCTTACTACAGCAAAAAGGACCCTGCAGGATGTGGTTTATTTTTGCTTTGGGATTTGAATGTGTTGTTTGACTCCTCACTCAGTGTTGGTAAAGGTTTCAATGTTTGGATGGGTCAATCAAAATGGGAGGTTGCTAACTGGAAATTTTATCCTCTTCCTAATATTCATGTGCTATCAACTGTCACAGGAAAGGTTCTTTACATGCGAGCTGAAGCTACCTATCCTATCACTTCTAGAATATTAAGTCAGATGTTGGATATGAAATTGTTAGTTCATTCTGATGTGTGTGGAAATGACATGACTTATGCTGAACAATTAGTCAAGGACATAAGAAGGAGTCTACTTTTCAAGTATGAAATGTCTACTAAGCATGGTATCCAACTTGATACTTCTTTAGGTTAATTTGTTGTAATTTTTGTTTGTTTTCTTAGTTGAAAAAAAAAAAAAAAAAAAAAAAAAAAAAAAAAAAAAAAAAAAGAAAAAAAAAAACCTAGTATATTTGTACTAACTTTTCTGCAGGTTTGTTGTAACTCACTCTGTTGATGGTTATCAACTCACCAGATGTGACTTGTGTCCATCAAAGAGTTGGCTAGTCCAAAAGGTACAGCTTTGGTAAAGACACATCAAATCTGTTGATAGCTGTAATGGTTTGCTCAAAATCATAGGGTACTCAACTCACCCATGCTTCATTGCTGAGAGTTGAAATGGTCATCAATTCACCATGGATCTTATTCATTGAATATCCAAAGAATTGGCTAGCCCACTTGTATATGGCTTGTGGTAAAGGCAGTGCAATTCCATATTTGGTTATCAATTCACCAAAGGTGATTTCTTCTACCTAAGAATTGACTAGTCCTGAGCAAACGGCTACAGGTAAAGACAAATCAAATCCGTTTATAGCTGATGATTTGCTAAAAATCATATGGTTATCAGTGTACCATAGTTTTCGAACTTAAACATTTGGCTACTCCAGTAGTGATGGCTATTGGTAAAGAGACATCAAATCCATTATTTTCAATGATTCACCTCTCACAGGAGTTAACACACCTGGAAGTGATGAGAATAGTATGAAACTAAATCTGTTTTGATGTACACTTTGTCATATGTTGCTGCAAAGATCTGACGTTTAATGTTTTATCACTCATAGAGATGTGGATACTATGATTCTTTGTTGTTGAAGTTCGAAGTCAATCCTCTTATTATGAAGTGCTACAGATCTATCAAAATCTTGAAGTTAACGAAGTCAAATTCAAGATTAGGGGAGGATTGTTGGGAATTCTACTAAGTAAGAATTCTGCTGATGGAATTCGCTGAAGAGTATAGATTCAGCTGAAGAGAAGATTCTGCTGAAGAGCAAGTTTCTGCTGAAGATCTGCTGAAGAGATGAATCTGCTGAAGTATAGATTTAGAATTTGTTTCTGCGGATATAGATAAACCGCGTATTTTTTAGTTAGTTAGGATATGCATGAGTTATGTTAGGAAAAGATAATGCATATCTTTATTATTTTATAGAATATTTTGTAGATACGTTTCTTGGAAAACGTATTAGGTTTAGGGTTCCTTGTCTATAAAAGGAACACATCATTATAGTTGATGTACGCAATTTGAAAAACAAGTTTTAGTTTTATAAAAGATCCATAGAGGATCAAAGTGTTCTTAGTTATTTGGTGTTCAAGCTTGTATTTGTTTCCGCTTTATAATACAAGTTATAGAGATTTTCTATTAGTGTGTTTGTGATTACACTTGCATACTAACGATCCACGAGCGCTCAAAGATCTATCAAGGTCTGTAGGTTCAACATAAGACTTCTTTGATCACACACCTTCGTGATCGGCACTTTAGTGGTGAAGCTCAAGCTACTACTAGGCATTCTCTTTTGGCAGATTTGGTTATTTTTGAAAGGGTTGAGGTTACTCTTAAGCGTATGGGTTTGTGGTTGTGTAGTGGCTGTTTCAAAACGCATACTTTCCGTACTAAGTGTCGCCATGGTGCGGGGTCTGATTTTGTGTCTCCTACTGATTGTGGTGATGGTGTTGTTCGGTTCGTACTCTATGATCTCACCAAACCACAGGTTCCCTCCCATGTAGCCCTTGTTGAGGATTTGGTTTTGGACGAGTTTGGTGGTTTCGATTTACCTCTTCTTGATACTTTATTCTCTAAAGGGTTGCGGACTGTCAAATCCATTCCTCCCAAATGTCGTTTGGAGTTCTCTCGTGTTTTGAAAGGAGCTCTTGATAAGGTGATCTGCGCGCCTGATGACATTTCTTGTTGGGTTGGTTTGTTAGTCTTACCTCTTTGTCTCCTTAAAACCTTTTGCCCGAGGAGTAATCAAGAGTGTAGGTCGGCCACTAAGCGTCAACGCCAGGAAGAGTATATTGTTAATGCTATTCGTGCATGGGGCACCCCTGGTGGCAGTTTGCAGATTGTGCGTGAGGTTTTAGCCGAACCCTCCCCTTTATGGTCTAATATTGATGATGATAGCTTGGACTTGGGTGACCGTAATGTCAAGCAATGTAAGAGGAAGATTTGTGATGGTCATTATACTGCTGCGGTCAGAGTTCTTTCGTCTTCTGGTATTGCACCTTATGATGTTTCTACTCTCGAGGACTTGAAAGCTAAGCACCCTTTCCAGTCTGCTCCTCTTTTGCCTGATATACCTATTGATCATCACCACCTTGCTGCATCTCCCGCTATGGTTCTTGACATGATTAAGAGTTTCCCTCGTGGTACTTCTTGTGGGCGGGATGGGTTGCGCGCCCAACACCTTTTGGATTGTTTAACTGGTGCAGCTGTGGCTATTTTTGATGAGTTAGTCGCTTCTATCACCCAAGTGGTGAACCTTTTTCTTGCTGGTAAATGCCCGAGGGTGTTGGGTGAGTACATTGCTAGTGCTCCTCTCACACCCTTAGTCAAACCAGGAGGGGGTATCTGTCCTATTGCTGTAGGGACTGTTTGGAGGCGGTTAGTTTCCAAGGTTTGTGCGTCCATGATTGGCCATTCTTCGGATGGTTATTTAGATGATTTGCAATTTGGTGTTGGGGTATCGGGTGGAGGGGAGGCTATTCTTCACGCTGTGAATCGGTTGATTGAGGATCGGGGGGGGGGGGGTGAGGTTGGTCTTTCTATGTTGTTGGTTGATTTTAAAAACGCTTTCAACATGGTGGATCGGGCTGTTATGTTGCGCGAGGTACGGTTTCATTTCCCGGCTATTTCACGGTGGGTGGAATTCTGTTACGCCAGTCCTGCCAGATTATATTATGGTGAGCATACTCTTTGGTCTCATCAAGGTGTTCAACAAGGTGATCCGCTCGGGCCTCTTCTTTTTGCTTTAGTGTTACATCCCCTGGCATGTAAGATTAGAGACTCTTTTAATCTTTCTTTTCAAGCATGGTATCTGGATGATGGCACTATTATTGGAGATACTTTGGTTATGGGTAAGGTTTTGGAGTTGATTATGATGGATGGACCTAGTTGTGGCTTACACCTCAATGTTGATAAAACTGAGGTTTTTTGGCCAAATGAAGACCCCAGAAGCAGATATGCGGGTGTTTTTCCCCCCAATATTTCTCGCCCCTTACATGGTGTTAAATTATTGGGTGGGCCCGTTAGTGTGGATTTTGAGTTCGGTAGTAAGCTGGTTCTGAAAAGGGTGGCTAAAACCATTGAACTCATGGATGCTGTTGCTAAACTTAATGACCCTCAATGTGAGTTGTTGCTACTCCGTGCATGTGCTGGTATTTCCAAGTTGTATTTTTCTATGCGCACATGTTCCCCCCGGGTCATTGAGTGTGCTCAGGTTTCTTTTGATGCGGCACTTCGTTCTTCGTTGGAGCGTATTGTTACTGCTTCTGGGCCTGGTTTTTGTGATTGGCAATGGAGACTTGCCACCCTACCCTTTGCTTTTGGGGGGCTTGGTGTATATTCTGCAGGTGATGTCTTGAATTATGCTTTCCTTGCTTCTAGACTTCAATCTGCTAGTTTACAGACTAAGCTTCTTCATAGTTCTGGTATTGCAACTGCTGGTCCCTCTTTTGATGATGCTTTATGTACTTTTAATACGAATATGAATATTGACCTTTTGAGTAACCCAAGCGAGGTCGCTGCCCCCAAACTCATGAAGAAATTGGCAGATATATATTTCGATCGGGTTACCCAAACTGTTGAATCTACCTTCCATCTATCTCCTCGACAGATGGCGTTATGGAGCTCTCTAAAGGAGGATCATACTTCAGATTGGCTTAGGGTGGTTCCAATATCTGGATTGGGACAAACTATGAATGCCCGGACATATCGTTGTGTGTTGTGCTATCGGCTGGGTGTTCCTCTTTTCACTGTTCAGGTACCGTGTTCAGCGTGTTCTAGGGTTTTTACTGGTGATATTTATGGGGATCATGCTGTTTCGTGTGCGGGTATTGTTGGCATAAAACATCGGCATAACATTGTGCGTGATGTTCTTGTTGATATATGTTCTCGGTCTGGAATTTCAGCTCGTAAGGAGGTTGATATTGGGCTTCATGGAGATAGGGACAGATCTTTACGCCCAGCTGATATATTACTTTACTCTTGGGATGGTAGACTTGATGTATGTGTTGATATTACGGGATCGTCACCCTTGACGCAATCTGGTATGATTGATTTTATGCCAGGTCGTGCGGTTATTGAAGCCGCACAACGTAAACGTGTCAAGTACGAGGCTAAATGCGCGGATATTGGATATGGGTTCCTCCCCTTTTCATTCTCCTCTTTTGGAGAACTTGAGAAAGATGCAGTAACCCTACTAAAGCGTATTCGACGTTTCTCTATGACTCAAGACATTGGAGCACGGGCTGCGGTTCATATTTTTAATAGGATTAGTTTCGCTATTGCTAGAGGTGTGGGGGCCCAGTTGGTTTCTCGGCTCCCCACTAATTTCTTGTAAAATCCTATGAGTTTCTAATAAAGTGATGTTGATAATAAAAAAATAATAATAAAAAAAAAAAAAAAATAATAATAATAATAATAATAATAATAATAATAATAATAATAATATAATAATAATAATAATAATAATAATAATAATAATAATAATAATAATAATAAAGCGTATTCGACGATTCTCTATGACTCAAGACATTGGGGCGCGTGCTGCGGCTCATATTTTTAATAGAATTGGTTTTGCTATTGCTAGAGGTGTAGGGGCCCAGTTGGTTTCTCGGCTTCCCACCAATTTCTTGTAATTTCAATGAGTTTTTTTTTTAATGAAGTGATGTTTATAAAAAAAAAAATAAAAATAATAATAATAATAATAATAATAATAATAATAATAAATAAAATTGGCTTATGTTGTTGGAGCAATACACGATTAAAAAAAAAAGTTGCTATCATTTTCAGTTTCACTAAATATTTTATACGTTTTTAATACATTCTAAAAATTGTCCTTTTAGTTGAATTATCGTATGTTGCAACATTATTCGGTTAAAATTTTGATTACTTTACTTTGTATCCATAAATTGTACACGAAACAATTAAACAAAATATCACAACTATCATTATCTCGTGCTATAAAATTCCGTCGCTATACACGGATATCGGCCTAGTTTGGTTAATGGGTGTATAAGTGTAAAACCTTTTATCAAACACCGAACTTGAAGAAAAATCAGTTATTCTTACTAAATATTTTTATCAAGTAATAAATGATCAAAAGAGTCAACTTTTCAAAGCATCGTCCATAAAAACTGGAAAGTCACACATCATCATCGGTCTAACAAAACATCCCACTAACCAGTAGTATTTTTCTAGTTGCATGTTTTTAACACGTATTAAAAATCTAATAAAGTCGTCCAGTCATTTGGTGTACATAACATTTTTTATCAGAAAAAGTTTCTAAGCCATATTGTGATTTAAGAAATGAAAAGTTTGACTCTTTTAATCATTTTATCAAATGAGATACAGTAAGTTTCATTTACCCCCCCCCCCCCCCCCCCCCCCCCCCCCCCTTCTCTAAAAAAACCTAAACCAACACCTAAAATATAATAGATCGTAACTAAAAAAAGACAAAAATACACCGTTGGTCCCTAAACTTTCCAGAAAACATCGCAGGGGCCTCAAACTTGGGAAAATCGTCGTGGTGCGTCCAAAACCCAAGTTTTTGAGGCCGATTGCGTCTCGCGCCCCATAATGATCAGTTCAACGTTCTGTTATATGTCATAAAATTCCGTTATCCGTTTCGTTTGGAGGGTATAATCGTCTTTTTACCGAGTCGCATTTTTCTCTCTCTCGATGTACTACCCAACAGACGTATAATCCATTTTTCCGCCATTATGTCTAATATGAGTAGGTCGTGTACTCATTGCTCATCCCCAAACTTGTTATGGAAGCCTACCCACAAAACCCTAATACAATGTTATACATGAAATCTAAAATTGTAAGTGAGAACTCAACAACAACCAACCTTGGACCGACTTTATGGCAGATCAGAGAAGAGCCTTTCTTCGATGACTATGAGACAGAGCGAAATGGTGCAATCAGGAGATATGGTAAGTGTTTTTTGTTGATAATCTTTTACAATGACATGTTTTTTAGATTGTTTAATGTGTTTCCTTTTCAGGTAACATAACCGTAACAGTGTTTTTTTATGTGTTTCAACAACTGATCGTGCTGGTTCCTTTAGCATGAGGTTTCACCACAATGGCATATTCAAAAACTGACCTAGGAGAATTTATGAAGGAGGTAAGGAATGCCAGGTTGATTTTATTGAAATAAATGAGGTTACTGTAGATGAGTTTGATGCTCTAATGACCCAAATTGGTTATGATGAAGGACAGACCAATAATTACTATTACTTTGTTAAGCATGGTAGTACACTTGATGATGGTTTGTATAGCTTTCGTGAGCCTGAGAATCTTGAGTTACTGAAAGACATTGTCAAGGACCATAAACTGATAGATGTGTTTGTTGAAATAGGCAAGACAAGATTAGAGTTGTCTGAAATGTCCCCACAGTCTATTAAGACCGTATTTTTAGAGATGGATGAACCAACTAGAAAAGTAGCTAGTGCTGCTATCCAATCGTGTTGTAGACGATTGGTATTAGATGACATTGATAATGAGCCCGCACTTCAGCCATTTTTGGAATTAACACAAGTGCCTATGGACATCGATTATCTTGGCCAATCTAGTCAGTTGCCACACATTGATCCTGTTTTTTCAACACTAGACATGTCTTCCTTTGCCAGCCAACCTGTTGAAAACAGTGAGGGTGCATTAGTAGTTATGGATAAGGACAATAGTTTTCAGGACCTAGATAATTTTGAGGTTAATCTGTTCCGAGTGACTAAGGATAAGCCGGTAAAGAAAGTAGGAAGACCACTAGTTTATGCAAATAACAGCTTTCAGGAACCTGATGTGGATGTCACCCTATTCCAAGTGACTCAGGATAACCATATAGAGCAAGTAGGAGGAGCAACTGTGGGTGGCAATAACATGGAAGAGGAGGATGAAGAGGATATCACTCTGTTCCAAGTAAGTGACACTAGTCACTTAGGCAATGTAGCTGATGACTCAGTTGTGGGAAATGAAAAGGATAATTGTGAGGAGAATGATGTACAACTTGTGTTGGTCCAGGGGAGTCAGACTCCTGAGTTAGGCAACACAGGAATATCTACTAATATAACTGATGACATGAGTCAGACTCCTGAGTTACCTGTGATGGATGATGATGCCTGATTCCTCCCAAACCGGTCGTCTTTTATTTCTCTATCACGCAAGCCAACCACTCGTGAATGGTCAACCGTAATAAATGATAAAAGGCAAACAGCCTGGGAGAAGAATGCAAGTTTACCAAGGAGTATAAAATTATATCCTCAGGTCATTATGTCCTGATGAGGTGTGACATTCCGAATACTACGACTGTGTGTGATGTAATTATTATATATAAAAAAGGGAATCTGATTGACTAACACTGGAATGTGAATAGTAATAGCTCTGTCACAGCTAAATCAGTAAGAAACGTACAATCAGAAACCTAAAAATGTAAAAGGATTTACAAACGTACGTTTAGTTAAAATAAACATAAACGTACAAAACAAAACGAACAAACATTCCCAAAGAGGGAATTTGCATGCCTTAACGGCTTAAATGCAAATTAAATAAAAATAAAATAATTAACTATATTTTACAAACGTATTATAATAATAATAAGAAAACCTAAAAAAAACTAAAACGTATACGTTTACGTAACAATTACGTAACCGTATCAAAATAAAAAGTGAATCCGATCAAATACAAGTCCCACAAATGTGAAAATTATATTTTTGGAATCCTAAAAGGATAAGAAAATTATTAGAAATTTAAAATTATTTATTATACTATTATATTATTTATTATAAATTAAAAATGAATTTAATAATGAATTAAATAATAAGAAAATCTAAAATTAACCTAAATAAATGAAATAATGAATTTGAAAAATCTTAAATATTACAAAATGAATTTTAAAACTGAAAATGTATTTATTTTACAAGTATAGTATTTATTATTAATTATTTACTATATTATATTAACCTAAAAATAAGAAAAATAGAAAATAAGCCTAAATAAATAAAATAAAAACTTAGAAAAGTCTAAATTAATATAAAAGAATTTCTGAAACTAAAAATATATTTATTATACAAGTATTCTATTTATTACTAATTATTTACTATTATAAAGTATTAAAAACTAAAACTGATTTATTAAAAATATTAAACAAGTATAGAAAAATCTAAAACTTTTTACATAATTATAAAATAAATCTAAGAAGCTAAGAAAAATATAAAAAACTATATGTTATGTACAAAAATAAGCCAATAAGCAAATAGCTTCTAAATAGAAGCTATCACTTTCTTCAAAAATGGTTCTTTTTGTATTTTCTGTTTTCTGGATTATACTACTACTAATATTAAACATATTTAAGGAAGATGGAACTTTACATACCAAAGAATAAGCTGTTTCAGAGCTTATGACCACCTCAGTTAAGCTTTTAGGCTCACAGTTGGGTCATAAGCTTGAAACAAGCTTGAAAAAGCTTTACAAAAGGAAAACAAAAGAAGAGAAACATGTAAACATGCCCAAGGGACAAGTAAAAACAGATTTGATGCACTGGATTGCCCAAATACACCATATGCAAGCTTATGGTTTAGACAGTCAAGCCAAAGGCTTGACTTGGATGGAATTGAGGCTTGTTACAGCCTAGTATAAGCTTCACACTGAAAGATAAAGATAAAATATGGTTTGTACAAGTATTTTGAACATATATACACAAGCAAGTGGACTAGGATTGACTCATAAGCTAACATAAGCTCATAAGCTATTCTCATAACACTGCAGTCCCAAACACCCCTGCAACCTATTGTCTTAGCAAAATAAGCTCAGTGAACAAGCTTAAAATGCCAATTTAAGAGTTTGAGTAGCAAGTTGGCTTGGTTGGCTTTCCAAAAAGCCAAAGCTCACCTAGTGGGGGGCTTATGAAAATGGCTGGGATATACTCAGTATACACTGATTACTCAGTGTATACTGAGTAAATGGGACAAACAGTAAGCCCATTGCAACCCTATTGAATAAGCTGCAATGTGGCAATTAAGCTTTGAGACTCAAACTTGGGTTTCTTAGCTTCTAGAAGAAACCAATAACTCAAGCTCAGTCCTTATAATAAGCTTCTTGAGGGCTTATGAAGATGCTAGGAGTATGCTGGTTTCCCAGCATACTATCAAATTGGTGATAGGAAAAAGCAACTTGCAGCCTATTCAAATAAGCTTCAAGTGGAAATTGAGGCACAGGATCTTGTATAATAGTGGACAAGCTTCTCAAAAAGCCAAGCCACACATACTAAAGATCTCTGATGAGCTTGAGAGCTTGATGGAAATGGTGTAAGATAACTGAGTAATCAGTCATCTGTTGTGAGTGGGCAAA
Organism: Artemisia tridentata subsp. tridentata; assembly: GCA_021014915.2. Classification (NCBI taxonomy): domain Eukaryota; kingdom Viridiplantae; phylum Streptophyta; class Magnoliopsida; order Asterales; family Asteraceae; genus Artemisia; species Artemisia tridentata. Next base: position 360,388,406 of record CP139506.1, read on the forward strand.
CATCAATAAGCTCTTGAAACCTATCAAATAAGCTCTAATAGCTCAACAAGCTGTAAGACATAAAGTTGGGTTGCTTGGCTTTGTGAAAATCCAAAGCTCACCTCATCAAGCTCAGCTAGGAACTTTTTAGAACTTAGAAAAACAAGCCCAAATACACTGTTTGCTTCAGTATAATTGGCTAAGTGAACAAAAAAGGTGGTTGATTAAGCTAATCTATAAGCTATAATGGAAAAAATAAAGCACAGACATAAACATAGGGCATAGGGGCTACACAAATATGCCAAGCTCACAAGCTGGGATCAACTCCATAAGTTTATGCAAGCTTATGGAGTTGACAGCCAAAGCTGTGAACAGGGCAAAAACAGGCATAAACAAGTACTAAAATAAGCACTTAAATAAGCAAAGTAAAAATTAACAAAAATACTAATAGCAAGATTAGCAACAAAACTTAAACATACTAGAAGCACTAATCATAAAACCTACTAATGAATCCTAGGGAAAATTATCTACTTAATTCAAAAACTGAAAAATCAGAATTTTGACTTTATGAGTTACACTACTTAGTTTGACTAATATCAAATTAGATCTTAATCTACTGGTCTAATATGATATATAAAGTCACAAGAACATGAAATTATGCTAGATATCCTACTTATACACTACTATGATGATTATGGACTATTATGTAATAACAGACTACTCATAATAAAGGATTAAAAGTAATTTGACTTTAATCTAATGAATACTGAATTGCAAGCTTATACTAGACTAATATGAACCTAAGAACTTAAGTGAACAAAAATCAACAATACTAACACACTAAAACACAGATATGCAGGATTCTAGGATAAGACAATCTCATAGTGCTCATATTTAGATAACCAAGTGTCAAATTGACTTTCTTATATGCTACACCATTAAATTAAGGTTCCACTGAGTTTAATAGATCATATATACAGTACATCAAACAAGAACAACTACATACACAACCCTACACTCAGTTTAACTACCAAATCCAAACAATCCTTAAGTGAACTCAAATTGAACTTTTCAAAACAAGTAACTGTATAAACCAATTCTATCCAATCCAGAGGATCCAAGATGTCAAATTGGACCTTTTTCAACTTAAACAAGTAGTCACACAGCTTAAATCTATGATTATCAAAAATTGATCAATTGACAGTCAAAATGGATTTTCAAAGCACAACCAAATCCAAAACATACTAATCTAAGATTACACTATATTATCATTAACAAATAACAAATAAGCATGAAAACATGAAAATAAAAGCATATAAATAAAGAAAACAGTAAATTGCAAAATCTAAGAAAAAGGGCTTACAAGATGATCAAACTGAGACTGTGGAACCAAGGACCAAACCATACTCCTATAGCCTCCCAAGAGGCATCTAAACCCATGGACAATCCAGAATTACCATGCTCCAAGCTTAATTCACCATGTGAACTGATTTTTTTTTTTGGAATTTTCATTGATTTTCTGATTTTTATTCTATTATTGAAATTAAAAGAACTAAGCTGAATTAAGGTCTCTAAAAGCCTTAAGGCTTTGTCAGGAGCCTAAGTGACTTATTTGAGTCCATCAAACAACAAAGATTAACAAGAATTAAAAGACTTGAATTTTAAATGACAATTAAAGTGAAAACTGAAATTAAAAGATAACTAGAATTAAGACTGAAAATAAGGATTCATTACACTAATTTGATGCTGAGTACAACATTTAAAACATAAAAAGACATTTAATTTAAGAAAGCAATAAAGTTTAAGTTACACTACGACCATGGCTATTCCAAGGTAGTTAATCCTTTGCCTCTCTTTCTTCCTTTATAGACTCTTATTGTTCCTTGTCGACCTCTGAATCTTTCCCACCAATTTCCAACCTTTGGATTCTTGTAAATCATCAGAACCGTCCATTTGTAATTTTGGCGCCAAATTTCAAAGGGCAGGTTTTTGCATTTAAAGAATTGTGGGAGGTGGAAGAGTGAGGTTATGTTACTGAGGTGAGGTGGAGGAGACAATGGGGAAGAGTTGGTGAAGAGGTGGAATGCCAGGTGGAGATGGTGAGAAGATTGAGTTTGGTCTGTAAGGTGGAGGGAAGAAGGAGACGAGGGGTGGTTTGTTTGACCAGGGTCAAACCTGGGTTTTTTTTATTAAAGGGAGTGGGCTGATGATTATTGGGCTCGGGTAATATTAAAGGGTTTGTTTGTTGGGTTTTATATAAAAGGTCCGGTTGGTTTGTTTGTTTAAGTTATAAATCACAAGGACCAATTATGTAAAACTGCAAAGTTGAGGGGCCCATCATGCCAATATTCCAAACTCCTTCCAAGGACTAAACCTGCTACAAAACATTAGTACAAGGACCAAAGTTGTATAATTTCTCATTTTTATAACTTAAAGGACCTTTTATGTAACTTTTGGATTTTAGGGGTAAGTTTTGTAATTTCCCAAAAGTTATCAAATTGTTCCAAATTTTATTTCATGAATAGTACAAGGGTAATATTTGATAAATTCCAAGTTTTAAATACCCAGGGACTAATTTTGCCAATTTTGAAACTTGAGGGGTAAAAGTTTCCATTTTGTGTAAACTTTCATCCAGGGATCCTTTGTGACATTTTTGACTATCCAAGGACTAAAGTTGACTTTTCATTCATTTTGAACCTTTAGGGACTAGTTTTGCCAATTTGTGTAACTCCAGGGACTGAAAATGACATTTGTGTGAACTTTGCATGCTTTTCACTGTTTTTCAATCTTTTTGTTCCTGAGTCACATAAAAACACATTTTTATGAATTTGTAACATTTATAGGGTCATTTGTGTGTTTTTGGTCATTTTTGTGGGTTCAAACAGTATAAAAGATATGTGTAATTAGGCACATATCAATGCCTTTTACACTACTTATGCTTCTGACTCAGAAAGAGGTAACTCTGGGGTGCCAAGGGTTAGGTCAGAGTCTGTTCCTAATGGTGTTTATGAAACATTCTTTTACTTTGGTCAAGGCTTTGATAGTGCAAAACATGTGAAAGAGAAGGTAAGAGAGCATTCAATAGAAACAAAAAGGGAGTTGCTTTTTCAAAAGAATGACAAAAGAAGAATAAGGGTTAGATGTGTGGGTTGTGTTCCACTATCAGGCCCAAGTGAAAGTGCTGGACTAGGTATAGGCCCAGTTAGAGGTCCATTAACCAGAAACGGTTTAGAAGCATTGTTGGGTTTTGAGATTCAGCTGCTCTGAAATTCGTCTAAGTGTGATCACTGGTACGAAAACTGGTATTGGTCACGCCAGAAATGTGTGACGATATGCATATAGTCACACACGTTTTTTTCGTTGTGTGTCACCAAAGGTCGCGCCACCGTAGGTGGCATATGGTCACATTGTTGAGTTCGTGGACTTTTCCATCAAAAAAGAGTGACCAAAACCCCGAATATGTGTGACAAATTAGGCACAAGTTTTGTTGGATTAGTCAGTATCAGTGACCGTAAACACTTTATAGTCACACGAATGTTTTTTGAGAGTAACTATTGTTCGTCCTTTGGCGACATAAATCCACAAATGTGTGACATATATTTTCCGAAATGGTCACACAAGTTGGATCAAGTGTGGCTGTTTATTTTATTCTCGTACATTTAGTCACGTAAATATGTTACCGTGTGACAGTTCAAAATCGAGCATGTGTGACGAAAGGCCATATCTATACTAGTGGATACTACTGCTAGGCATAATGATTCTACTGCTAGTGTAATCATACTATTGCTGGATGGATACTGCTGCTAGTGACAAGAATACTAATGCTAGTGTAGTTTATTCTACTGCTTAAGTGATAAGTTTGTATACGCGTTTTGTTATTTATAGAATAGATACGAAAAGATATGTCTTGTATAGAAAGTTATTGTAAACCGTGTAGGACTCCTTAGCCTATAAAAGGAGGTCCTAGGGTTAGAGGTGATATACACGATTGTTAGAGTCGAATTCACTTCAAGGTTGTAAACCCTAATACTTTTGAGTATTCGTATATTAATATATATTGAAGTGTTTAGTGAGAATTCTATTGTTCATTAATTACTTTGTTCTTCTTAAGTTAAACATTATATTCCGCTTAGTGTTTAAGTTTGTTTCAAAATCAAGTCAGCTTCTATAAGATCAACTGCTCAACTGGGATCAACAAGTGGTATCAAAGCTTGTGATCTAGAAGCTCTGATCAAGAAGAACTCGTGTTTACTCAGATCTGTTCATAACAACTACTCAAGATATGGGTGACGAAACACACATGGTTACTGCATCAAAGGTGCCTATGCTCAAGCAGGGAGAGTATGAGCTTTGGAGGATGAGGATGATGCAATACATCAGAATGATTGACTACAACATGTGGGATGTTATTCTGAATGGTGATACTTTGCCTACAAAAGGTCCTAATGGGAAACCTGTACCCATTAAATCTGATGCAGACAAGGCTACCAGAAAGTTATTGATCAAGGCTCATAGTATTCTCATGATGGGAATACCTAATGAGTTTCAATTGGACTTCGGTCAATGTGAAACTGCCAAGGAGCTTATAGAGGCTATTGAGCAAAAGTTTGGTGGTAATGAAGCTACAAAGAAGTCAAGGAAGAATCTATTGAAGTATCAGTTTAAGAACTTCACTGCCACAAGTGGAGAAAGTCTTGATGGTACTTATAACAGGCTTCAAAAGCTTGTAAGCCATCTAAAACTTGTTGGGTATACAATTCCTCAGGAAGACATCAATCTCAAGTTTCTCATAAGTTTGGCACCAGAATGGAGTATGCACACAGTTGTATGGAGAAACAAACCTGACTTTGAGAAGATGAGTTTGGATAATCTCTACAACAACTTAAAAGTTTATGAATCTGAGATGAAAGGAACATCTACTTCATCTTCTGCTGCTCAAAACCTAGCTTTTCTGTCTTCCAACAACAAAGGCTCTCAAGAAACTCATTCTGCTGCTTATGGAGTTTATGCTGCTAGCACTAGTGGTTCTGCTGCTGGTTCTACCAACAGTGATAACATAAGTAATGCTGCTATTTGTGCCTTCTTGGCTGATCTTACCATAAATACTCAAGTTCTAAATCAGGATATGGAACACATTGATCCTGATGATCTTGAAGAGATTGATTTGAAGTGGCAAATGGCTATGTTGACCATGAGGGCTAGAAGATTTCTAAGGAAGACTGGAAGAGAGCTCAAGTACAAAGCACATAACAATATGGGATTTGACAAGTCAAAGATTGAGTGCTACAACTGCCAAAGAAAAGGTCACTTTGCAAGGGAGTGCAGAGCACCTAAGAAGAATGGAGATAACTCTAGGAAGGCTGCTGAAGAGACCAAGACCACTACTGCTTTAGTATCTTGTGATGGTCTAGGTGATTATGACTGGAGTGACATGGCAGAGGAAGAACCCAATTTTGCTTTGCTGGCTGAAGAAGGACCCAAAGGGCATAACTTTGCTCTTATGGCTTATGCTTCTTCATCATCTAGTTCTGACTCAGAGGTATTTAATGAGTCTAATGATTCTATTTGTTCATTTAAATCATGTTTAGATTCTGTAGAAGAGCTTAAAGCTAGGAATGAAAGTCTTAGATTGGAAATAGAAAGCCTAAAACTAGATAACTTAGGTTATAAAGTTGGCATTCAAAATGTAGAAAGAAGACTTGAATACCTTAAACAGTGTGAGTTAGAGTATGTTGATAAAATTAATATACTAGATGGTGAGGTTTTTCTTAAAAATAGTGAAATTAATTATCTTAAGAAAAAGTTAGAAGAAGCAGAAGAGGAAAGAGATGCAGCTATAGAAGAAAAGGATAAACATGTAGTTAGAGTTGAAAAACAAAAGTTTGCTTATGAGATGGTGCATAAATCTATTAAGAGTCAATTAATGAGAAAAGGCTGTGGAATAGGTTATAATGATGTAGCTCCCCCAGTGAAAAGTGCTTTTGCACCACCAGGAAAAGAATTGTCATTCATAAGTGAGCTGGATATTAACAAACCTGTAGGTGAAACTAGTGAGTCTAGTAATGAAACACCTAAGGTAGAGGATAAGAAGTTTTTTGATGCTCCAATCATTGAAGATTGGTTGTCAGATATTGAAGAGGAACAGGATGAGTCAACACTACAAGTTAAGAAGGAAGAAATTCCTAAAACATTTGAATCAAAGGTCAAACAGGTTAGGTTTGTGAAACCTGTGTTAGGACATGCTATCTCTAGGAAAGTGGTTGAATACAATGAGGTACCTAGAGAACAAATGAGAAGGTTTAATAACAGGCCTAGGGGAAATCAGAGGAATTTCAATAACTTAATTTCACACAAGTTAGGTAGTGACTTTAAGTTAGTTAAAAAGGCATGTTATAAGTGTGGTAGTTTTGAGCATCTACAGGAAAATTGTAAGGGTGAACCACAAAATCTTTTCTAAAAGGACTCACTCTCATGCTAACAAAAACATGGTTCCAAGGGCAGTTTTGATGAGATATGGTGAAACTAGATCAATTACTACTGCTCCACCAAAAAAGCCTTTTCAAAATAATGCAACTATTTCTACTGCTAAGGCAAAAGCAGTTTCTACTGCGGAGCCAAAAGTGATCACAGACACAGTTTTAGGAAAAATGATTAAAGAGCATGAGCCTGATTCTGATGATGAGTTACCTTTTCATTTTTAGCCAAAAGAGAAACAAGATGCATATGATAGTAAGGCTGCATTAAAATTGGTTGTTGATCTTGAAGAAGAAGAAAGGCAAATGGTTGAAGAGCAAAAGAAGAAACATGCTGAAGATGAAGCCAAAACACAAGCTTTATTGGATGCATGGGATGAGGAGAAGATTAAGGGTGATGCTGACATGGAATTATTAAAGCTTGTTAAAGAAGAACTAGCAGAACCATTGACTAAATAACAAATTGATCAAAGATTAAAGAAGTTCAAAGCAGAAAGGAGGAAATGGTATCTGGCTGATAGAAGAAAGAAGAAATTGCTCAGGGAACCAACTGTGAAGCAAAAGAGAAAATACGATGAGCAATACCTCAGGAATATGAAAGGATACAAGCTTGTCCAGTTGAAGCCATACACTGATGAAGAAATCACCAAGATGTATGAGAAAGCAAAGAGTGAAATTGATGCTTTCATTCCTATGAGTTCAGAAGATCAGGTGAAAAGTACTAAGCAAGTGGTGGAAACTGAGACTGAGAAAGTTGTTGAAACTGAGGTGGTAACTGAGAAGGAAGTTGTACAAGAAAAGGAAGAAGAAAAGAAAGAAGCTTCCAGCACTGGTATTAAAAGAACTGGTGGTTTTCAAAAGAGTGTTGGAAGAAAGAAAAGAAAAGCTAACCAATCACAAGCAGTGGAGCAGGGTTCTGAAATAGAGCATGAAAGTGAGGAGGAGGAATCTGAAGCTGATAAGGAAAGATTGATGGCTCTCACAGTACTTTCCAAATATAAAGAGCCAGAAATCATCAATGCAGTTCCTCTTACAGCAAAACACCCAATCATCTCATACACTTTTAGAATCAGGGATGGAAGTGAAGGCTATTGGGAATTCAAAAGAACCAATGGTTTATATTATGGGTTCATTAGATTTTCACAGATGCTTTACTTCATGGATAGAGATGATGTGGTTACCATCTGGAAGATATATAAAGAGAAATATGGTGATATAAGGCCAGATGATGTGTTTGAAAGGGTAATCTATTACAACCTGAAGATCATGTTTGAACCACATGATAGTGACATTGAGTGGTTGAAGCTAAGACGCAACACATTTCAACAATGGTATTTATATCAATCTTGTGGCGTCCATGCTTTAACAGTTGAATGAGTGGTGATCTATATGTTGATTGAAAAAGACTATCATGCACTTAACTCTAGAACAGAGATTGTTGGTCAGATGTTGCAGCTTGGTATGTTAAAAATACAGAAAGATTATAGGTATCAAAATCAAGCATATCAGTTGTTGAAGAAGTATGAAAATGTGCTTAACTCAAAACCGAGGTAAATGTGTTTGGAAGCATCCTCTGTTGGGAATTATCAAAGACAATACTTAATGAGAAGAACAGACTTAAGTCTGCTAAAGTTTTGTAGTTAAGACTGTTAGTTATAAGTTATGTAATAGTTGAGTCTGCCAGTACTAATGTTAAGTCTGGTAGACAGTATTCACATAGTTAAGTCTGTTTGACTAAGATAGTTAAGTCTGGTCATGTTTTATAGGAAGTTTGTTAGCTATAAGTTAGAAAAAGATACGTAGTTATATTTATAGAAGATACGTATATTCTTCTATAAGTTTTGTATCTAGGGTTTCCTTGGTGTATAAAAGGAACCCTACGGCTTATTAGTAATGTGTGAATTGTAAGCGTGTGTGATTGAAAGTAATAGAGTTACGAAGTTAGTTATATCTTGTGTTCTTCATTGTTAGTGTTAAGATTCCGCATTAGCATTAACAATCTGTGTTAGAGTTTCTCACTTAGATTGATTTGGATTTATCCAAGTTGTCTAATAAGTAACAAGGCTACTTAGATCCATAAAACCGTGGACCTACAAGTGGTATCAGAGCCAATAGAGGGACTCTGAGGTTGAAGAAACACAAAAACCACAAACACAAATTCACTTTACCCAACCCTGCACAATGTCTGTTAAAAGTGATCATTTTTCAAACCATACCAGTGAGGATGAGAGATCCAATCATGAAGATGAAAACCCTGAAAACAGCACATCCAAACCACAACAAACTATCTCTGCAACAACAACCATATCCAACATAAAACTTCCAATCCTGAAGAAAGAAGAATATGATCTCTGGGCTATGGAGATGGAACACTACCTGGAGTATATTGACAATGAGGTCTGGAAGGTCATACAGAATGGTAATTCGAAGAAAAGGATTCAGGTTGGTAAAGATGGAACGGTCAAGGTATTACCAGCAATATCTGCTGAAGAGATACGTGCTGATGAAAAAGAGAGAAAGGCCAAGAATATCCTATTGATGGCACTTCCCACGGACTACAAGAGAAGGTTTCATGGCATGACTGATGCCAAGGAAATTTGGGAGGCTATCAGAAAAAGATTTGGAGGGAATGCAAACTCCAAGAAGATGAAGAAAGCTATTCTTAAACAGCAGTTTAAAGCTTTCAGTGTATCTAGTTCAGAGGGATTGGAAAAAGGCTATGACAGGTTTCAACAACTTCTTTCACAACTGGAGGTTCATGGTGCTCCAGTATCTGATGAAGATGCCAACCACAAATTTCTCAGATCACTACCAACTGAATGGTCAAGTGTGACAATGACCATGAGGTTGAAGGAGGAAATTGACACCATGTCAATGGATGACCTGTACAACAATCTTCGGATGTTTGAACAGGACATCCAAGCAAACCCAAAAGCATCTTCAAGTTCTAATAATGTTGCTTTTGTTTCTCAAAGCAAGGGCAGCACTAACAAGGATAAGTCTGGCGATTTTAATTCTGGTGGTTATGCAACTTCTTCAAGCAGCAGAGTTGCTCCTGCAGGCTTTGCAGATGAAGTAATTCATTCATTTTTTGCTAAGCAACCAGAAGAAAAGGACTTCATCAGTGAGGATCTGGAACAAATAATTGATATTGAGGTTGAAGAGATGGATATCAAATGGCAAATTGCCATGATTGCTCTCAGGGTCAAGAAGTTTCAAAGGAAGACTGGAAGGAACATTAGGTTTGATGGGAAGACTCCAGTGGGGTACAATATGAGAACTGTTGAGTGCTACAATTGTCACAAACATGGTCACTTTGCTAGGGATTGCAAGGTGCAGATGAATACTGATGGGAACAGGAAGAAGAGGTCTGACTCTCAAGATGATGACAAGCCAGAGAAAAGTGAGATGAGTATGCTGACACTGGAAGCTGGATCTGTGAACTGGGATGAGCATACAAAACTGGAAGAAGTGACAAACCATGCACTGATGGCTATTGGTTCTAGTAATGAGGTATCATTGTGCTCGAAATTATGCATTGATTCTTATAATCATCTTAAAGCTTTATGTGATGAACAATTAAAAGAGATAAGTGACCAAGATGTAAAAATTATTGCTTATACTAAGGCTGTCAAAACTTTAGAAGCACAAATAGTCACCTATCAGAAACAACATACTGCTTTAAATGAAAAACTTTACTTTCAGGCCAATAAAATATATGAACAAGATGAAAAACTTAAGAGATATAGAAGAATTGGCATGAAAGCACAAAAAGAAAGAGATGAATTGCAAAAACGTGTAGACAAGTGGAATAACTCGAGTAAAAATCTGTCTAACTTAGTTGATTCTCAAATGAGCTCCACTCGTAAATCTGGCTTAGGATATGAAGAGGAAATGGACAGGTCTATATTTAAGTGTAAAGAGGATGATTTTGTTGGGAAACCTACATACAATAGGTTCATAAAAACTGATGATTATAAAGGAGTTCCACATCCATTAAGTGGAGATTACACTCCTCTACAAAAGGAAGACCTTGATGACTCTTTGTTTGTATATGGTAAACATGGTCCTCAATATCCTGAAAAAGTCAACTCAGATGACAAATCAAGTGAATACTCTACTTGTCAAACTAATGACAGTGAAGGATTCATTAGAGATGTCTCTGAGCAGTCTGAATCAGCATTAGAGAATGAACCAAAAGAAGTTTCTGAGTCAACACATAGTGAACCAGTTGTGACAACACCCAAATCTGTCACAGATAAACCTATCTGTGATACTCACATAAAATCTCCTAGGAAATCTGTCAAAAGTCAAGAGTCTTCAAAATTAGATAGGATGAGAAGAGAGTACAGGAATAACTACACTTTTAGTCCTAATAGATGCTTAGTCCTAAGAGATGCTTCACATCTTCATGCTGTGAAGAGAATCTTTAGGTATCTAAAGGGCAAACCCAATTTGGGTCTTTGGTATCCTAGAGAATCAACTTTTGACCTGGAAGCCTATTCAGATAGTGATTATGCTGGAGCAAGTCTTGATAGAAAATCCACAACTGGAGGTTGTCAATTTCTGGAAAGAAGATTGATCTTTTGGCAATGCAAGAAGCAGACCATTGTGGCAACATCAACAACTGAAGCTGAATATGTAGCTGCTGCTCATTAATGTGGTCAGGTTTTGTGGATTCAAAATCAAATGTTGGATTATGGTTTGAACTTTATGAACACTGTAATACACATAGATAATGAAAGCACTATCTGTATAGTTAAGAACCCTGTGTATCACTCTAAAACTAAGCATATAGAAATAAGGCGTCACTTCATAAGGGATTGCTATGAAAAGAAACTCATAAGAGTGGAAAAGATACACACAGACTTAAATGTAGCAGACCTAATAACCAAAGCTTTCGATGGACCTAGGTTTAATTACTTAGTGGTTAATATTGGAATGGTAAACCCATAGCTGCATTTAAGGGGAGGTTACATTTAAGGGGAGGTTAAATGTAGAGTTTGTACAATAACCAGTACTTAGAATTTCTTTTATTCTGGTAGCCATAGATTTTAATTCTGGTAGTTGTTTAATTCTGGTAGCTTTAAAAGTTAGTTCTGGTAGTTTGTGTCTCTCATTTTGATTGTTAAATCGATTATTTGTATGTTTTTCTTGGTATTTGGACTAACTTTTGCAGAAAAACATGGATTGGTGGCGTTCAGAAGCCTTGCAAATGATCTCTTTAAGCATTTGTCTGATATTTTGGTTAAGTCTGGTGAGTCAGTGGTTAAGTCTGGTTGACCACTTTTAATTCTGGTAGTGCAAAAATGTGATAAATTTTATTACCGTTAGGTCTGGTCAGTCATAAAATGATTTTTCTTATAAAATAATACCGTTACTCATTTTTCGGGAAAAGGGGTATATAAGGATAAAATTTGATCAATTTTTTCACTTTTATCCATTATTTACTTCCAATTTTAAAGAGATCATTATTTTCGGCCTAAGATACTCTGTTTTCACTACAAATACTCAAACCCTAATTCATTCTCAACCAGCACTTAATCATTCTCTCATCAATGGCTTCTCTAAAGTTTTGTGACAAGCACAACCAGGTTGGTTTCTTGAAGAAACCAAACAAAAGTGAAGGTTTCGAGCAGATTGTGGATTTCTTGAGAGGTTCTTACATTCGGTATGCTTTAACTCATAATCCTACAATCTTTGCTTCCCTAGTTAAGCAGTATGGGGGTCTGTTACCTCTGAAACTCTTGCTGATGGGACATCACAATTAAGGGCAACAATAGATACACATGAATTCATTATCACTGAAGCATCCATTCGGAGTAGTCTTCAATTGGATGATGCTTTAGGGGATTACATATTGCCTAATAAAGAACTTTTAGAGGGTATAAGAACTATAGGCTATCCCACTGATGGTACTTTTACATTTTGGAAAAACTTTTTCTCACCCCAGTGGAAGTTTTTACCTCATCATTTGCTCCATTGCCTAAGTCCCAAGAGTGGAGGATGGGACCAGTTTGGAAGCAACATTGCTTCTGCATTGGTCTGTCTTTCAATTGGAAGGACTTTTAACTTTTCCAAACTCATTTTTGATGGAATGGTAGCAAATGTCACTAGCAAACGTAAGTTTTTGATGTATCCACGTTTTCTGCAAATGATATTAAATTTTGAAACAGAAAATAAAGTGCAGATTTATATAAGTGTGGCTTTTAAGGATAAGATTTTTGCCAATATGAAAAGGGGCTTTTCTGGGCAACATTGGCCGTCACTACCTGCTATGCTTTCTGGTACAACTAACATTGCAAGTCCATCTACTGCTGAACATGTGGAGCCAACAAATGAGGAGGCAACCCAGGAACCACAAAGATCACCCACACCACCACAGAGGTCACCTACACCCATACCACCTTCACCACAGAGATCACCTTCACCCCCCCAGCAAACCCAGGTTCCAAGTCCTATTCAGGAGGAGGAATCCACTTCCATGACTATGGAAGGTCTTCTACAAATAGTGCCTGCTTTAGTTCAAAGAGTATCAGACTTGGAAAAGGCAAACAAGGCTTTGAAAGGGGCTGTTATTACTTTGGTCAAGAAGGTCAAGAAAATGGAGGGTATTATGAAGATAAAAGGGGTTACTTTTGGTGATGAGGAGAGTGGAGATGAAAATTCTTCCAAACAGGGGAGGAGTTTGGATAAAGATCAAGGATTTAAAACACCTTCTCAAGCCAAGTCTGTTGGTGCTAAGGATATAAGTCCAGATGCTATGGAAGCAGCAGAAACTCTAGCTCAATCTTTAAGCAAAATTCAACAAAAGAAGAAGCTAAAGAGAAAACTAAGGATTGAAGAGAGTGAAGATGAAGAGGTTAAATCTGGTGAAGTGATTAAGTCTGATGACCAGGTTAAGTCTGCTAGTGAAAAAGATAGTTCTGCTAATAAGTCTGCTAATGAAGTTAATGCTGCTCAGTCTTATGGCACACAAAGGGAAGGAAAGCAGATTCTGATTGAAACTCCAAAGCCTAAGAAATCCAAAAGGAAAGAAAGGGAGGAGGCAGCAAGCCTAGCAGAGATAGCTAGGATACAGGCACAAGAATTAGCAGAAAGGGAAAGATTGGAGGAGATCAAAAGGAAAGATGAGCTGCTTGCAAAGAGGTTATCAGAAGAGTCTGCAGATCCTTTGATGTCAATGATTGAAAGAGATGATGAGCTAAGAACAAAATTTGAGGAGCTTAAAAAAAATTCAGGGGTTGACAACAGAGGAGAGAGCAAAAGAACTAGCAGAATTCATAAATGCTAGAAGGGATTCAGATACTTTGGGAGACTTTATGGATAGGATAAAGCTGACTCAGAAGAAAGCAAAGATTCCTAAGAAAATGTCTAAGGCAGAACAGATGCATTCCATGAAGGTGTATCTAAAGAATATGATGCATTCAACCCTTGCTGAGATGAAAGGAAAATCGTATGAAGATATTCTACAATTGTATCAAAGGGGTTATGAAAGAGATCATGGTTACAGACCCATTGACTATGAAGATTCTTTGAAATGGAGCTTCAAGAAACAGAATGTAATAGAGTCTGAACCAGTTAAGTCTGCTGAGAAAATGGTTGAACAAGCATCTGAGGTGGAGAAAGCATCAAGTCAAGTAGTGAAGAAACCGGTTGTATGGACAAGAAGAAAAAGTATTGCAAGAAGAAGCAAGACAGCAACAAAGAAAGGAATGAAGTAGGAAGAAGAACCATCATCTGAAGAGTTTACCATGGGAACCATTCCTGAAAGCTCTAAGGAACCAACTAAGATTGTCAAGTATCAAATCATTAGAACTGGTGTGAGGGCTGTTTATCAAATCATAAGAGAGGACAACACTGATGTGGTGTATGTCAACTTCCCAGGGTTGTTGAATGATGTGAGTAGAGAGGATCTCAAAGAGCTGTACAAGTTGGTGAACATCAAACATGGAGACACTAGACCTGAGGAGGAGTTTGAAAGGGTCTTTTGGGGGGATTTAAAAGTTATGTTTGAGCCACCATCAAGAACTGATGAGATTTGGAAGTTGCCATATCAGCAAGAAGTTGTTAGATGGAGATATTTCCACAGTTGTAAGGTACATTGCTTATCTCTACAGGCTACTCATATCTACATGCTTGCAGAAGTGGAATATCCTTTACCACCAAGGGTCTGCAAAGCTATGCTGGAAAAGAAGTTAAATGCATATGAGAAAGATGAAGTATATGAGCAGATCTTGGATTTGATAAAGGAACAGTCTCTAACGGAGCCATATTGGGGTGTTTGAATGGGTTTGAAAGAATTTTCAAGTGTTAAGTAGGATTATTGGAACTTCCTATTTGGTGAAGGTGCATAGCACTAACACAACAAATGGTTATCAGTCCACCATGTCTAACCCACATAAAGACTGGCTAATCCAGAGCAAACGGCTCTAGTAAAGATATTCCAAATCCGTTTATGGCTGACAATTTGCCAAAAATTGTATGGTATTCAACTCACCATATCTGAGATAGTGAAGAGTTGGCTAGCCCACAAGAGTATGGCTTGTGGTAAAGGCTGTGGAAAACCATAACTGGTAATCAATTCACCAAGGTGAGGTGCATTTCACCAAAGAATTGGCTAGTCCAAAAGCAAACAGTTTTCGGTAAAGACAAAACAAATCCGTTGATAGTTGATGGTTTGCTAAAAATCATATGGTTATCAATGTACCATGGTCTTACACACCCAAACAATGGCTACTCCAGTAGTAATGGCTATCTGGTAAAGAGACATCAAATCCATTAATTTTCAATGATTCACCTCTCACAGGAGTTAACACACCTGGAAGTGATGAGAATAGTATGAAACTTAAAAGAATTTGATGTACAAATGGTCATGGTTGCTGTAAAGATCAGATGGTGAAAAGATTATTAAAGTCAAAGTTGCTGCACAAGTTAAAGTTTTGAAGTATTAGAGATAATTCCAAGGTTAAATATTCAATCCTCAAGAGCTTATTCAGAAGAAACTTGAAGTTCATGAAGCATGAAGATCAAGTTAGGGGAGGATTGTTGGGAATTATCAAAGACAAGACTTAATGAGAAGAACAGACTTAAGTCTGCTAAAGTTTTGTAGTTAAGTCTGTTAGTTATAAGTATGTAATAGTTAAGTCTGCCAGTACTAATGTTAAGTCTGGTAGACAGTATTTACATAGTTAAGTCTGTTTGACTAAGATAGTTAAGTCTGGTCATGTTTTATAGGAAGTTTGTTAGCTATAAGTTAGCTATAAGTTAGAAAAAGATATGTAGTTATCTTTATAGAAGATACGTATATTCTTCTATAAGTTTTGTATCTAGGGTTTCCTTGGTGTATAAAAGGAACCCTACGGCTTATTAGTAATGTGTGAATTGTAAGCGTGTGTGATTGAAAAGTAATAGAGTTACGAAGTTAGTTATATCTTGTGTTCTTCATTGTTAGTGTTAAGATTCCGCATTAGCATTAACAATCTGTGTTAGAGTTTCTCACTTAGATTGATTTGGATTTATCCAAGTTGTCTAATAAGTAACAAGGCTACTTAGATCCATAAAACTGTGGACCTACATCCTCCTAGTGAAAGTTTAAGCATAAAGGAAACTTGATGATTTTGGAAAAAAATATCAAGTTTAGGGGAGGATTGTTGGGTTTTGATATTTAGCTGCTCTGAAATTCGTCTAAGTGTGATACTACTGCTAGGCATAATGATTCTACTGCTAGTGTAATCATACTAATGCTGGATGGATACTGCTGCTAGTGACAAGAATACTACTGCTAGTGTAGTTTATTCTACTGCTTAAGTGATAAGTTTGTATACGCATTTTGTTATTTATAGAACAGATACGAAAAGATATGTCTTGTATAGAAAGTTATTGTAAACCGTGTAGGACTCCTTAGCCTATAAAAGGAGGTCCTAGGGTTAGAGGTGATATACACGATTGTTAGAGTCGAATTCACTTCAAGGTTGTAAACCCTAATACTTTTGAGTATTCGTATATTAATTATATTGAAGTGTTTACTGAGAATTCTATTGTTCATTAATTACTTTGTTCTTCTTAAGTTAAACATTATATTCCGCATAGTGTTTAAGTTTGTTTCAAATTCAAGTCAGCTTCTATAAGATCAACTGCTCAACTGGGATCAAAAAGCATTAATTGCAGGCAAAAATGACCCTTCCCAAAAACTCTGCCCATGGATGTTGCTTGTCGGCAGGGATAGTGAAAAAGGTGCTTGGATAGTCAGAAAACATAATAATCAACATACATGTTTGCAATCAAGGGCATTCAAAAATTTTGACCTTAACTTTATCTCAAAGCAAATAACAGAACAAATTCAAACAAATCCACGGATTCCAGTGAAGTCTGTTCATTATCAGCTTACCAACCAGTTTGAGCTTCAAGTGTCAATGCAGAAGGTTTTAAAGGCCAAAAGACTAGCAGTAAGAAGCATTAGGGGGGAATTCAAGCTACAATTCACCATGTTGAGAGACTATGTTCAAGAGTTGCAGAAGAGGAACCCTAATACAATAGTTGTGATTCATGTGGAACGGCCTGCAGAGGAAACTCTCCCAACAAGAGAATTCAAGAGACTGTATGTTTGTTTAGGTGCATTGAAGGAAGGATTAAAAGGCTGTCAAAGACAGTTGTTGGGGATAGATGCTTTTCCTATTGATGGTCCTTTGAAGGGTCAACTTCTAACAGCTGTGGGAATTGATAGCAACAATGGTATATACCCATTAGCTTATGATTTTGCTGAATCAGAAAACACATCATCATGGACTTGGTTTCTTCATTGTTTATCTGATGATCTTGAACTTGAGCAAAACTCAATCTTTACTTTTGTTAGTGACATGCAAAAGGTACTACCTTAAACTTGTAATGATTTCAATTTGCTGTGTTTTAAAACAGATACTAAAAATATGTGTTTTTGTGCAGGATATTATTGCAGTATTAAAAGAAGTTTTTCCAAATGCGTAACACAGATTTTGTCTTAGAAGCATTCATGAGCATATGAAAGTTCATTGGAAAGGTAGGGCCTTCAAAGACCATCTGTGGAGATGTGCAACAGCCTCAGCTGTTGTACAGTTTGAGAAAGCTATGGATGCTTTAAAGATATTTAGTCAACCTGCCCATGCTTGGTTAAGTCAGATACCACCAATCCATTGGTCAAGGTCACATTTTACATGTAAATCATCTATCCGTGTAACTTAATTGGTATATGTTAAAAGAATATTGAAACGTATAAGTAATACTGCTTTATTTGTCTTGTTTAGGGAGACCTCATTCTGATGTGTTACTTAATAACATGTGTCAAGTGTTTCATGGGAAAATAATTGAGGGTATAAACAAACCAATTATTACAACCTTAGAATACATCAAGGAATATTGTATGAAGAGGATAATGCATGTTGTGATGGTCATTGATAAACGCAAATAAGTACATTTTATTATCATCATTTATCCTATTTTACTTGTTTTATTATATTATTTATGAGAATCGGTGCTTTAATGTTTACTTTAGTGATTCTCAGGTTAAAACAAGTAATAGGTGAAACTTGGCGATTTTGGACTAATTATGGAGCTAAATGATCAAGATTGGAAAAGTCTACTGAAACTCAGAAGATGCGCCGTATCTCACTCAACAGATACGCCGCAATATCATACTTAGATGAATTCGAAGACCATTTCCTGATTTTGAAGAATGCGCCGCATCTGATTATATCATGCGCCGCATATGAAACTTTGGTCAACGAAGAAGAACCAACTTGTTCTACTCCAGATACGCCGCATCTCATTATCAACATGTGCTGTATCTCTACCGAGACTTCACCAGATACAATCCAAGACAACTGAAGGACATGCGCCGCATAGAAATACAAGTTACGCCGCATCTGAAGACGGTGTACGAACATTCCAGAATATATTAATCTTGGACCCCACGCGAAGTTAAGTAGATGCGCCGCATCTACTTACTCAATGCGCCGCATCGAACCCTCAGACAGAAACTATAAATACCCCAAGACCTAGACGAATTTGGTGTGCATCATAACCCTAAGGAGACGAATTCAGTCGAAGAAGCAACACAAGACACACCCTAAACAGAGATATTAGAGCTGTAAGAAGGTCCTGCATGTATTCAATTCATTAAGTAGTTTTGTTTTATTGTAATAGTACGCTTTAATTCATCAGGATTAATGGCCGGTAGTATGTGAGTACGCAAAATCATATGCCCGCCTTAAAATTGTTTTCCCATCAATTAAAGTTTATATGTTTGATGTCTTTGGTGAATTTATATTAGTGCATTGATAACCTCTGTGTCTAGCTGAGCACTGCATGGGCTGCCATACCCCTTCCTCGCCTACTTAATCTGATGTCTTTGGAATAGATAGGATAGACTTAAGTGATCATTAGGAGTTTACTCGCCGATGTAATGAAACCAACGAGAAAGTCCAAAATAAATACACTTCATATAAAACTAGCAATAAAACAAGTGACAAGCTACTTAATTATCAGGACAGGTCTTCTTACAGTCTCTATTATCAATCTGTGTACGTGTATGCTATTCGCTGATTCGCGCTCATTAGTTTAATTTACTGTTTAATAAACCAAATCGTGTTAGTCTCTCAGACTAAACCCCCCTTTCGTAAGATTAGACTGTAAAGCTAACTTAGGATATTAAAATACTGATTAGGATAACTAGATAATACGTTCCACTCTTAGTGATCGACACTCTACTTACCATTATATACAAACTACCGGGTACACTGCTCGTTAAGTGTGTGTGTTATTGATAAGTCGGCTAAATATAAATGTAAAACTTGAGTAGGCATTAACACTGCTAAACCGCAACGACACATCACGCGCATCAAGTTTTTGGCGCCGCTGCCGGGGAGTGAATTGTTATTATCTGTTAAACTGATTAATATTTTAATTAGGTTTTTAGATTTTTTAGATTTTTAGATTTTTAGATTGCATTCATTGTATTTTTCTGCATATTTATTGCTTTTTGTGTGTTTTTCGTTTTTTGTTTTTTGTTTGTTTTTCTGCATTGTTTGCTATCTGCTGTATTTTGCTGATCCAAACGATGCGGCGCATCTGATTTTTCAGATACGGCGCATTGCGTTTTATTTTTTTATATACAGCATCTTATTTAATAATTCGAGTGCGACGCATCTATCCCCTAGATACGACGTACTTTGTTTTTAATCAGAAATTTTTCGAAACCCTAACGCCAATGCGACGCATCTGTTTTCACAGATACGGCGTATTTAATATTTAAATTAAAAACAGTTTTCGAATTATTAAACAGAAGCGACGCATCGATTTTTATCGATACGGCGCATCTACTGAATCAAAAATCTTGTATTTTGAATCGTAACGAAAATACGACGCATTAGTTTCTGCTAATACGGCGCATTTAATTTTTATAAATATAATCGATTTTTGATAATTAACCAGATACGGCGCATTCTAATTCAAAAGCGGCGTATCTACTTTTCTGAATAAAAGTCTGATTTGATTTTAACGAAATACGATACGGCGCATCCTACTTTTAGGATACGGCGCATCATCTGCAGATATCAGCAACTTTTATTTTTCGTATTCCGTTTTCGTTATTAATTTTCTGATATCCTACTTTCTTGAACATATCCTACTGATGCTTTTGTGTTGATTTCAGGAAGTGCATGACCAGGAGCTCTGATAAAGAACTCGCCAAACCTTTCGACGAACCTGAAAAAGCTTTCCATTCTCTTAGGAAACTTTTTAACGCAATAAGCTTTGATCATTCAAGTTCATTAGAACTTGATTACTTTTCTGAACAGGAATCTTTGAACGAAGAGGAAGTAACAGGAGCAATGACGGAACCAACCATGGAGGAATACATGAACAAAACACGAGCTGACTACATATCGGGAGTTGCTAAGCCGACATTTGGTGATGATACCAAATTCGAGTTGAAGGGTCAACTTCTCAAGAAGCTAAGAGAAAATGCTTTCAGTGGATTGGAACATGAAGATGCTAATGATCATGTGGAGAAAATCCTCGAAATTGCAGATTTAGTTACTACTGAGAAACTGAAAATTGACCAAATTATGCTTCGAGTTTTTCCTATTTCTCTTACAGGAGCTGCAAATAGGTGGCTAAAGAATGAACCTACTAGTTCAATCACAACATGGGAAGAATTGAAAAGCAAATTCCTTAAAAGATATTGTCCACCTGCTAAGACTGCTAAAAAGATGGAGGCCATCAATAACTTCAAGCAAGAGTCTGATGAAACTCTTTATCAGGCTTGGGAACGATTTAAAGAATTACTATTGAAATGTCCTCAACATTATCTAACCCCTATGCAGGAGATAATATTGTTTTATCAGGGATTAGACGTGCCTACCAGACAAATCTTGGATTCTAAAGGAGCTATACCTCAAATGAGTGCAGCTAATGCTAGGAAAGCTATCCAAGAAGCTGTAGACCATTCTCAGAAATGGCACGATGGAACCTCTACTAGATCTAAGAGCAGCACTAATTTTGATGGATTTGCTGCAATCCAAGTTCAGTTGGACAAGCTTAGTAGAGAGATGAAGAAAAGAGATGAATAAGCCTATGTTGCGCAAGTTGGTTGTGAAATTTTCCAAGGACCTCACTACACAAAAGATTGCCCATCAAAGAAAGAAAGTGAGACGTTCGAAGAAGCTTACTACACACAATTTGGCCAACCTTTCCAACCATCAGGAAGATTTAGAGCAGCCGCTCCAGGATACTATCAAAGGGACAACGGAAATCCATCATATCAAGAAAGAAGGCAAACTTTAGATGACACTTTGAAGCAGATTATGGCTGACTCTGCTAAAAGACATGATGAGAATACTGCTATGATCAAGGAAATCCGATCTTCAACTGACACTGCTATCAGAAATCAAGGAGCTTCGATCAAGGCATTAGAACAACAAATTGGTCAAATGAGCAAAGTGCTTCAAGAGAGGGGACTTGGCAGTTTACCTAGCTCAACTGAAACTAATCCTAGAGATCATGTCAAAGCCATCACAACTACTGAAGAAGTTATGCCTAACATACCCTTTCCTGGAATATTGATTAGTGATGATGCAAGACCCAAGTTCTTCTTTAACTCTTCAATTAGTTTAAGGAGATTGCTTAAAGAAAAGATAAGAATTGAAGAAGAGATCAAGGCAACAATGAAAGAAGAGTACTCTGCAACCAAACAAAATGCCTTACCTCACAAGGAGAAAGACCCAGGAAGTTTTACTTTACATTGCTCTATTAATAATATATTTTTCAATAATGCCTTAGCTGACTTAGGAGCTAGCGTTAGTGTTATGCCCTTTAAGACCTTTACCTCTTTAGGTTTAGGTAAATTAGCTCCTACTAAGTTACTTATTGAATTAGCTGATAAAACCGTGAAACGACCTGAGGGAATTGCAGAAAATGTGCTAGTAAGGATCGAGAAGTTTGTGTTCCCTGTAGACTTTATCGTATTGGATATGCCTGAGGATATTAAGATACCTCTAATCCTCGGACGACCTTTCTTGTCTACTGCCCATACTAAAATTGATGTCTTTAAAAGAAAAATCTCATTAAGGGTAGGAGATAACAAACTAGTCTACAAATGTGAGAATCCTATCAAAAGCATAATTATGAATGTTTATATGCTAGGATTAAGAGAACGTATGGACCTCGACCTGGAAGCTAGACTTATGGGAGAAACCTTAATACATAGTGAATCGCTTGAGACCTATAATGGAGACTATATTGAATTAAATGATCTTAACGAACCATTAGGGATCAATGATCGATTTATGGAGGATTCTAAACCCAATATTGACGATGGAAAGATTATGGATATCCCTAGGGTTAATGTTATCAGCACTAGGAATTGTGATGAATTTGAAGGATATCCTAGTTTTTGTGATTACGGTAGAAAAATCCATGTCGATTGCGCTTATAATCTACAATTTCCTTGCATGATAGGTTTTAAACAAATAGATGCCAACTTTTTCCCCATTTTGCCTATTAACGTAATGTCAAGAGCTTTCTATAATTCAATCATGAGTAATAAAATTGAATATAGGGGAAAAAATGTAGTTGGGATATTTATGAATGTTCCTATCTTTGTTGGAAATTTTACTATTGTTAGAGATTTCGCTATTGTAGAAAACATGGATGCCTATCGTGACATCGAGATGGGTGATGTAATTGTAGGAAAACCATTTTGAAAAGAAATTACTATTAACGCAAGAAGATTTGAAGGAAGAATTACCTTTCAAAAGGAAAATAACGTTATCACTTACTTAATGCCTCGTGCTCACCCGAGATTCAAAAATGCCCCTAACAAGTTTTGCTACGAATTTTCACCATTTCTTTTTGTAGATGATAATGATATGCAGAATGGGATTGAATATCCATACCAAAAGATGAGAGAATTCTACAAAGGAGTGTTGAATTTAGGACCTGAATATGTCCGTGATGAGTTGGTAAGCAAATGGATCACAAACGGACATGTGGGCGTTAATCGAACAAAATAGGAGCTGAAGATGAGTCTAACTTGAAGACTCTGGAATAAAGAAAAGTGCTTACCGGGAGACAACCCGGATTTATCTTTTATTTTTTTGATTTCTGTCGAGTCTGTCAGACCTGCATTAGATGCGGCGCGTCTCCATCATAGGATGCGGCGTATCTACTGCATTGGTCATATCCGTTTTTATTTTTCTTCTGCACTTTATTTTATAACTTGAAACATTCTGTCAGTTTATTTAATGCGGCGCATCCCTGGTTAAGGATGCGACGCATCTTATTTTCTGATTCGTACTTAATTCCAGGCTCGACGCGGCGCATCCAATTCAATGGATGCGGCGCATCGACTGACATGACGATTTCCAGAATTTTTATTTTTATTTGTTTTTTTTATTTTACTAACTACTAATGTATTATGCAAGATTGAACCTTCTTAATTCAGGTGTGTTACTTAATGGTGGTATTTACATTTCTGTACTTACTGTGGAGACGTCATTCATGGAGGTTTGAACGCCTTATCGTCACAGAAAGTTGATTTTTGCTCATAAACGAATAATGGAGGATCAAACCGAGCAAATCTCAGGGGAGTTCTCCGTTCTAATTCTTTTTATGTCCTATTTTTCATTTCAATAACAAACAACGAGGACGTTGTTTAACTTAAGTGGGGGATAGGAGAATTAGAACGTTACTTGTCCTAAACTTTTTCAAAATATGCTTAAAATGCACTTAATATGCTTAAATTTAAAATTTTTCTAGCATGTTTTTGTTTAAGTCTAAATTACATAGCCGCACACATAACCTTATTTTTGCCTAAAATCAAAAACTTTAGTGTGCTGGTGACTTGTAAACTTTAGAACTTGACTTGTATACTATTCGAGACCACCATAATGAGTATTATTGATATAATTGGAGTGACTTGTCTAACTTGGTAAATTTCTAGGATTACACCCAAATAGCCTTTATATGTTATGTTTATTAACTAACTACACTGGTTAGTTAACCCCCGTATAAAACCCTTTTGTTACTCTCATTTTTAGAGTAAGATACCCCTAGAAAAACCCTCAGAGCCATTCCTTTCGTTTCTTACACCTTGATTAATTGTTTCGTTACACCTTTAAACCTTAGCCTACCCTGTAGATTAAAGTCCGTGGTTAGTTGCTTTAGGAAAAGTGTGTTTCCTTACATTACCTGTGTTCGCGTGCGTAATTCATTATCTTGGTTAGGTCGGGAAATTGCACAATGCAATGGAGTGAAAGTAAATATTGTGTATATTTTTATTTTTCGTGTGTTTACTACTTTCACTATTTTTATATCTGAAGTCTTGAAAAGTATGGAAAAATTATCCAGATTTATTGATTTGGTGATGTAGTGAAATTTTACACCATTAGTTAAGAAAAAAAAAGAAAAAAAAAAGAAAAAAAAAAGAGAGAAAAGTTGGAAGTTTGTTAAACCAACTAATGTAAAGTTATGTAAGTGGTTCATATGGCCACTATTTGTTATATTATATTTATGGATTTAATGGGAGTTGGCCGTTATGGGAACGCCAACTAAGGTTTATTCTTTGATTAAGAGTTTATTGAGTATAATTCGTGTTTACCTAAAGCGTGAGTTACATGAGTCATAAAAGCGTGAGTTATTCAATGATATGAGTCTTATTCATGGGATGGTTGGGAAGTAATTAACCACACATTAGGACTTAATCTATTTGTTTTGTTTATTTTTATTTTACACCAATTTATATCCTAAATGTTATCCATACCCAACCGTATTGTTGTATTCGTTGTTAGCTTTCGAGCATCCGGATATAATGATGGCTAAGTGAGAATATTAAATGTATGAATAAGGTAGTGACCATCCGAGTTTTAGATTAATCAAATAACGCGCCAGCGATCTAGAGGGAGTCTTGGTGACCATCCGTTATGCAAATAACGCGCCAGCGATCCATGATAAACTCTAGTGACCATCCGTTGTTTGATGCGTCGAGGATTCGCGCCAGCGATCTACTAAGTTTATACAGGAGATGTTTTAACAAAGCTAGGTTTAACCCATAAGCCTCTTAACCCTTTTTACCGCTTTAGACTTGTTACTCCTTAGCTTTAGTGGTGGAGATGTGAATTATAGTCAAGCTTATGATAGAATATTCGTCACAACTAAGCAACTAAACGATTTAGAATTGTTTTATATTGAAAAATTATTTTGTTCCTACTTCGTTAAATGTTTGGTTGTGTGATTATGATTGAAACGAATACGTGCTTAATTATTAGAAATAAATCCTAATACCTTTTAGGATACATTTTCATAAGATTAAATCTAAGGTTTACTTGGGGACAAGTAAAGTTCAAGTGGGGGGATATTTGATAAACGCAAATAAGTACATTTTATTATCATCATTTATCCTATTTATTTAACTTATTTTATTATATTATTTATGAGAATCGGTGCTTTAATGTTTACTTTAGTGATTCTCAGGTTAAAACAAGTAATAGGTGAAAATTGGCGATTTTGGACTAATTATGGAGCTAAATGATCAAGATTGGAAAAGTCTACTGAAACTCAGAAGATGCGCCGTATCTCACTCAACAGATACGCCGCAATATCATACTTAGATGAATTCGAAGACCATTGCCTGACTTTGAAGAATGCGCCGCATCTGATTATATCATGCGCCGCATATGAAACTTTGGTCAACGAAGAAGAACCAACTTGTTCTACTCCAGATACGCCGCATCTCATTATCAACATGCGCCGTATCTCTACCAAGACTTCACCAGATACAATCCAAGACAACTGAAGGACATGCGCCGCATAGAAATACAAGTTACGCCGCATCTGAAGACGGTGTACGAACATTCCAGAATATATTAATCTTGGACCCCACGCGAAGTTAAGTAGATGCGCCGCATCTACTTACTCAATGCGCCGCATCGAACCCTCAGACAGAAACTATAAATACCCCAAGACCTAGACGAATTTGGTGTGCATCATAACCCTAAGGAGACGAATTCAGTCGAAGAAGCAACACAAGACACACCCTAAACAGAGATATTAGAGCTGTAAGAAGGTCCTGCATGTATTCAATTAATTAAGTAGTTTTGTTTTATTGTAATAGTACGCTTTAATTCATCAGGATTAATGGCCGGTAGTATGTGAGTACGCAAAATCATATGCCCGCCTTAAAATTGTTTTCCCATCAATTAAAGTTTATATGTTTGATGTCTTTGGTGAATTTATATTAGTGCATTGATAACCTCTGTGTCTAGCTGAGCACTGCATGGGCTGCCATACCCCTTCCTCGCCTATTTAATCTGATGTCTTTGGAATAGATAGGATAGACTTAAGTGATCATTAGGAGTTTACTCGCCGATGTAATGAAACCAACGAGAAAGTCCAAAATAAATACACTTCATATAAAACTAGCAATAAAACAAGTGACAAGCTACTTAATTATCAGGACATGTCTTCTTACAGTCTCTATTATCTATCTGTGTACGTGTATGCTATTCGCTGATTCGTGCTCATTAGTTTAATTTACTGTTTAATAAACCAAATCGTGTTAGTCTCTCAGACTAAACCCCTCTTTCGTTAGATTAGACTGTAAAGCTAACTTAGGATATTAAAATACTGATTAGGATAACTAGATAATACGTTCCACTCTTAGTGATCGACACTCTACTTACCATTATATACAAACTACCGGGTACACTGCTCGTTAAGTGTGTGTGTTATTGATAAGTTGGCTAAATATAAATGTAAAACTTGAGTAGGCATTAACACTGCTAAACCGCAACGACACATCACGCGCATCAGTCATTGAGAAGAGTAATGGACCACTAACACCAACTGCATAACACATGTTAGATGGTACTAAGAAGGAGGTTGTTAGGTATAATGTTTTATGGAATGGGGGAGATAAGTTTCAGGTTAGTGGACCATGGGGAGACCAATGTGTGGTTAATGTTGTAGACAAGTCTTGTACTTGCAGAAGATGGGAGATAACAGGTTTACCATGTAGACATGTTATTGCTACCAATTGGAATATGGCTTTAAATGGACAACAAGTAGGAGTTGTGAAAACATGGGCTCATCCTTGTTACTATCTTAACACTTGGGAAGCAACCTATAAACACCATGTCTCCCCCATAACTAGCAATGAGCATTGGGAAAAATCAGTTGTGCCAACAATAATTGTTCCACCAAAACTTCAAACAAATGCAGCTAACTCAACTAGTAAGAAGAGAGTACGGTTAGCTCCTGAAATTGAAGAGATTGTGAAGATTGGTAAGCTGTCTAAGGCTTGGAAGAGTGTAAAGTGTAGTGTTTGTGGCATTGCTGGACACAACCGAAAAGTATGTCTTGGCTATGGTGGAACTCAAAGTAGTCAAATTGGCCGTAAACAAATAGTTCAAGTGCTAAGGGAAAAGGTAAAAAAGTGCCTCAGAAGGTTGCATAAAAGAAGACACATCATACAGCTAACAAAGTGGCAGCCGATAAACAAGCTGAAGGTACATGTGTTGTTGAAAGTCAAGATGATGCAGTTGAAGGAACTTGTGTGCAATCTGGAAATCAAGATCAAGCTACTTAGGATGTTGCAACAGATAGAGAAGGTGAACTTGCATGTGATCAATCTAAGAGCCAAGATCAAGCTATTGATGATCCCAACATACATGATCAATCCCAGTGTCAGTCCCAGCAACATGATCAATCACGGTCTCAATCTCAGCCTATTGCATGAATAGTGACTAGGCAGCAGGCTGCAATGGATATAATGATGCCATCACTATAGATCAATCTGTTATGCTAATGAACTAGACAATATTTCTTTATGTTTTCTTTGGACAAGTTATGCACTCTAATTATCATGCTTTGAAAAGTATGAAGTTTTATGCATTTGGAATTATATCCATTTGCATTATCTATGGAACCATGTTCTGTATTTTAATTGTGTGCATAATTTGCATCTTCTGTGGACTGTATGTTATAGCAAAGTCTATGACTGCATCACCTTTTAATGCAACTTGATAAAGGCAAAAGTAACCAAAGTCAAAACTTCATAACAATGTTGACAATTAAAAGTCAAATCTAACAAGATTTGTTGATATAAATAATGCCTAAAAACATTATTAATCTTCTTGATATCTCTATATTTTGATAATCACAAAATGCAAAATCATTAAACATAAACTTATTACATAAACAAGTATTTAGTTGTAAATATTCATTTCTACAACTTAATCACTCAAGGTATGAATAAACAAAATGCCTAATGCATTATATGATCAAAGGAACATTTTCTTAATCACTAGATTATTTATAAAATGACACAAACATTTTATATCTTTTACAAAATCATTTTTGGTAATTAAAGGAAAATGTTTAATCCATAATAAATATATGAATTCAAATTTTCAACCAAAAATGGTAAAAATGTTTCAGGAAAACCTTCCCCACAAAAAGACAAAGCTGGGCAACGGATATAAGGGGCGGCCCCCTTAATTATTAAGGGGACCGGCCACGCTCCTCAGCTCCACAGCTTTGCCTATAAATACAGAACTATTCCTAGACTTTTTCCTCACCTTTTGCACTAAAAACTTTCTGTTTTAAATCTCATTTCATATCTTCAAAAACCCTTTGATCATATAATTATAAGCTTTTGTTTCAAGTGATCCAAAGCTTCAACCTCTCAAGTGCAAGAGAAGAATACTTCTATCCTTCAAGACTAGAAGTATTACAACTTAGTATCATCTTGTTACCTAAGTTGTTAGTTTATTAAACTTTGTAAATCATTCATTCATTTGTGTATAAGGTGTGTATAGTAGGTGATTAGATTAGTATAGTAGGTAAGTAGTGAAGAAGGTGTGTAAGTAGTTGTGGTGTAAAGAAGTAGTGAAGAAGGTGTGTAAGTAGTTGTGGTGTAAAGAAGTAGTGTACAAGTATAGTGAAGTTGTGAAGTAGTTGCGGTGTAAAGAAGTTGTGAAGCCATCATAAAGAAGTCGTGAAATAGTGAAGAATTAGAAGTAGTGAAGTAGTGAAGAAATATTAGGCGTGAACTAGAGAAGAAGTAAAAGTCGTGAAGAAGTGAAGACATAGAAGTCGTGAAGAAGTGAAGACATAGAAGTCGTGAAGAAGTAAAGACATTGAAGTTGTGAAGAAGTGAAGACATAGAAGTCGTGAAGAAGTAAAGAAATAGAAGTCGTGAAGTGTTGTGAAGAAGTTATGAAGAAGTCGTGAAGAAGTTGTGAAGAAGTTGTGATTGAAGTTATGAGATTGGTTCTAGCTACGATTAGAACTCGACATTTAGCTTTGTGTCGTTAAACCGGTGTAAGCGACGTTGTGTAAGGTTTTCTCCGCCATAAGGGAGCTTGTTGAAGTAGTGAAGAAAACTCTCAAGCTAGGTGCTCGGGGAGTGGAGTAGGGCAAGGAAGGTGTCCTTATAGCCGAACCACTATAAATCCCTCGTGTCTCGGTTTGATCTTTCCATCTCTTACTTACTTCTTTATTTATATCGCTATTACTTTCATATATATAGGCATATATAATTGTTAGTAGTAATTAGAAGTTGATTTCACATAAAGATCAAATTAAAACTCCATTCATAAAAACTAAACTTTTATAACAAATCTAAAAGGGTATATATATATACAACTAATATTATTGTTCAAATATTATTTGTCATATAAACTCGAATCTAATTTTAAAAGTAAACAAAGGTTTTCAAAATAAAATCAAAAAGACGTAAAACTATTCAACCCCCCCCTTCTAGTTTTCCACAATTGGTATCAGGAGCCACGTCAAACAAGATTTTTAAAATATATTGTATTTTAAAACTTGAAACGATCTATGGAATCGGAAAAATATTTAGAATGGAAATCTTTGCAAAAACCACCACTATTTGAAAATTATCATTTTCTTGAATGGAAAAACAAATTTGAAAATTATGTGAAATCAATAGATCTAGATCTTCTACATGTCATTTCGATTGGTGATTTTCAACCTACAAAAATGGATTTTCAAAATAAAAATGACCAGTTCAAAACAAAGTATGACAAAAATAATAAAGCTAAAATTATTATTTATAAAGCCTTGCCGAGAGTTGAATATGAAAGAACATTCTTCTGTCAAACGGCTAATGATATTTGAAAAAGTCTTTTAAACTTTCATCAAGAAAAATGTCAAGCAAAGGATGAGGAATTAGTTGTCCTAGAAAATTTAATAGATAGATATTTAGATATAATAAATACAAGTGCTACTAGTTCAAATGTTTTCAATGAAGGTATTAACGATGAAGAACACATGAATCAAATCCGAGGAGAACTCATTAAGGAATCATGGAATGACTCGGACGAAGAAGAAGATCACTATCCAGTATGTGAAGATTGTAAATTAGATAAAACTCCAAATAAGGTACAATCCCTAACCGAACACTTTTGCTATGACAAATTCATTTTAGAATTTTCAAAATTAGAAAATGAGTTTAAACAATTTTGCAACATAGATCTAAAAACTAATTCTAAATATGAATCATCAAAAACTTTTGAAAGTAATTTTGAAAAAGAAATAACATTAGAAGATAAAATGTCTAGACTTGAAAGTAATATTGAAATTGATTTAGAATGCAAAACTTGTCAAGAATATAAGCATGAAATTAAAAGACTAAATGAAAGAGCAAAAATATTGGCTAAATTTGAAGAAAGTTCCAAATCTCTTAAATACTTACTAAGTTGTCAAAAGCCTTTCGAAGATAAAACCGGTTTAGGATTTAGTTCAGATAACTCATCAACAAGTAAATCAAAACAAATTAAATTTGTAAAACCTAGTAGAGAAATTTAGAAAAAAATTTATTTACAATGATTATAAATGATATGAGTCAAGAAATTCAATGTTTGTACGTTAAGACAAACTGTTAAGGAATTCTTGTACTCCTTGGCGACATCCTCTCCATGAGCATACAAATGCAATGGATGTCTTCAACTAACCATCTCGGACCCATGAGTATCTGGGTACCAAGTTGTTTTTAATGATTAGGTCATAAACGCACAAAGGATAGAAACTCCACTTTACGTCAATTTACTCTCATTCGAAACGTGCGCATGAAGACTAATGGATTATCTAATCTCGAGAAATCTACAAAGTAATTTTAATCAAGTTAATTACTTCAATGGCTAAAATGGAATCTATTATCAACGACAACACAATCTCGAAGTTAAATGAAGAATAACAAGTTTTGGCCGTGAAAGACCTCTTAAACTCTTTCGTCTAATCAAGCAAATTTGGTAGACAACCTCATGATAAAAGAATCAAGTGAACTTGATTAGTACGGCTAGTATGGAAGGAAGTATCTCACTTTAAGACCTTCAAATCATCTCATCAAAGCTAAGACATCAAATGATTCAAGCACAAGACATGTTCGGATCAAGACACTTTGGTCTAATAAGGCGTTAGAAGTTTGCTATGCTATACTATCATTCCTTGGCCATATTGAAGATTCATCTATCATTCACAATTTTATAGAAGAAAAGCTGGACATAAGGTACGTTTTCTTTTTACAATTTATGAGTTGTTACTTCATACATGAATGTAGTCTAGTTAATCTCTTGCCTTATGAAATGCTTAGTTTGATAGATTGCATTGCCTTTACACTCTTAGTCATATCCACTTTACAATATATATAAACTAGAAACCCTTTTAAATGCTTAGTTTGATAGGTTGCATTGCCTTTACACTCTTAGTCATATCCACTCTACGATATATATAAACTAGAAACCCTTTAGTTAGCCCCCTTAGTATTAAATGAAGTGTTCGATATCGAACTCGTTCATTATCTAGCCTTCTCAAAATGAATATGGGAATCTTCTATGTTCACTATTAGAAAACTCATATAGATAGTAAAGTGGATTAAATATCAACATAGAAGTAGAATTAAAATATAACCTATAGATGAAATGAGCTATTATAGTCTATGGCATGAAGGTAGATAATGTGCAAAATCAAAGGAGCCATATATGTATATATCTCATTCTCGCATCAAACATATAGAATCTAGTCATCACTTCCTTATGATCGTAGGATATATAGAAAAGGGTAGCATGTGACAATAGTCTTAACCAATTCCCTTGTGCATGAGATCTTTTACAACCATCTTTTAAAATCTATAATTAAAGTTTTTTTTATATTTGCAAAAACTTTACATTTTGAAAAAATGATTTTTCAAATGATTATGCCATTTTCCTATTTAATATATTTTACCACCTCAACCTTCTTCCTAAACTTTTGTCCATAATTATGTTTTTATCAAAGCCAAAGATTGAAAAACTTGTCTTCTTTCCTCATAAAAACCTTTTGAAACAAAACCAAATATATTTCATTAAAATAACTTTCACATCTACTTAAAAACCTAATTTTAAACATTGTTGAATAATGCTAAAAACGCTTATTTAAATCGTGCATGGTGATCTCATATCTGTCATCTATATTTGTATATATGACATTTATAAGTGAACTAAATCGAATCTGAAAAACCATGGTTTACCCATTAAGATCTCGCTTGGTACAAGTCTAGAAGTCCATGCTATCATAACTCCCTATTCCCTTGCACATAAACACTCATTAGGATTAATTAACTCGCTTATTAATCTTCCTAAAAATAATATTAAGGATTACTTGGTGTCATGTATTGTTTTCTTGTCCATATATATATTACTTGCTTAATGAATAGGTTGCATGCTAGATAAAAATTGTTTGTATGCTAAATGTCTTTAATAAATATGCTTTGCATATATAAGTTATTAAATGCTAAATTGCCTCAAAAATTGGACTTGCTTGAAACTAAACCTAAAAACACAACCTTTTCTACAAGTTTCTGCCAAAAACCCATTTCAGGTAACCTGAGAATCAACATATGGGCAGCCCCCTTAATTCATAAGGCGGCCCCCTTAATATTTAAGGGGACCGGCCATCTGATGGTCGGGGTCACTATTTTCTTTTTCACTTTTTAGCCCATTTGATGAGGCGAAAAGTGTTACGCTTTTAGGGGGTCATTTAAGCCTTAAGTCGTAATAATTTGGTCAAATATTGCCTCAAATCGTTCCTTTTGTCATTTTAGGTACTTTGGAGAGGAAATCTGCAAAAGAAAGCATTTTGGACGTTTTTGGAGTATAAAAGTGAAGAAAACGACAAAGTCTCAAAATATGCTGGAAACAGTACCTGACGGCGTCACACCTTACCAGGTGACGGCGTCAAGAGTTGACAAAGAGGTGGATATGAAGATTACACATGATGCGCCAGAAGGGAATTTTGTGATTAAAGAGTGACGGCGTCACCCTTTGTGACGCCTAGGTGGTCACATTGTAAGTTAACAAGAGACGGCCCAGAACACTCTACCACCTGACGACGTCAAGAGTAGATCTAGGCCATCAAGGAACCCTAATCACGGCGAGGTGACGACGTCACGAGCTATAAGGTGACGCCGTCAAGTTGTAAAATCTATATATAGTTTTCTAACTTTCATTCATTTGTGTGAAACTTTTGGGTGAAACTTTTGGGAGAACTTTAGGGGTAAACCCTAGGTCGAATTTTACTATATCTTCAAGGGTTTTTCACCCTTGTTTCATCCATGCATAATTAAAGATAAGTCTTCCTTCAAATCAATCAATATGTCTATGTGTTGTTTGATTATATCTTATGCTTGTCTTTACATTAACATGCTAGGCTAGGTTTTTCTTGTGTTTGCTTAGATGTAATGAAACCTAGCTATTGATTATGGGTTGATGGTGTGTTAATAATTGTGTTGGATGGGTGATATCAATGTTAGGCTTAAGAAAACTGGCTAACTTCCTATTGGTAACTTGCTTGACGTCTTAAGAAACATGAATCGGATGTGTACTACGATTAATTGGTTGTGTTTAATGCATAAGTGAATTCTAGTGATGCCATGGTTTGGATACTAAACGTGTCGCCATAGGGTGAAGTAGGAGCTTATAGAGTTGGGGAAAGACGTACACGCCCCACGAATGGTATTAAGGAATACAACCCGTCATCCACACAATTGTAACAAACTAATCAACCGATAAAAGATAGCTAGGGAGTAATGAAATCTAAGTAAACACACTTTTCTCTATATTAGTTTCACAACATTTTATTTTATTGTTATTTTATCTTTATTGCATTTGTAGTTATTTTGGGTTAGTTGACTAGCAACTAATCCACTCCTTCCAAAACCGAGATTTTTACCGCTTTCATAAAATATAAAAAATACAAAAAAGAATCATCCCTCACCCTTAGACCAAATTAGAGTAGTTTTCAATCCTAACGAACACTATTCCCCAAGTAGAACGATCAATCCCCCGGTACTTGCCACTACACTATACTACATCGGTCAGGTACACTGCCTGGTGGGGATTGCAAGCTTCTCAAGATCCCTTGAGAGGTAAAACCTTTTGCAAGGTTGCAAAACCACGCATCAAGTTTTTGGCGCCGCTGCCGGGGAATAGTTATTGTTTAGGTTGAATTGTATTTCTATTAGGTCTACTCACTAGATTCCTTTCTAGTGAGACTTTTATTTTCTTTTTATAGGTTTTTCTTTAGTCTATCTCTTTTCTTCGTTCCTTTGTTCGTAACCATTACCATCCGCCATCATGGAAGGTGGTAATATCCTTGGTCCCAACAACCCACCACAACAAAACCAACCTCCTAGAGCCCGCACTTTAGGAGAGTACTCCCGTCCTAGCCACCAAGGCTATCGAAACACCAATGAGCTCATTCAAGGAGCCAATGTGTCTCCCTTGCGATCCGACACCATCCGGTTGGTGCAAAGCGGATGTGCATTCCATGGACTTCGTTCCGAAGATCCAAATCAACATCTCAAGGACTTCCTTAAAATCGTAGATTCCATAGACCTTGATGTTGAAACTCGAGAGACGACCCGATTGCGTCTCTTCCAATTCTCTCTGCGAGACCAAGCTAGTCAATGGCTTGAACGTCTACCCGCAGGATCCATCACCTCTTGGGATGATCTCACCACTCGTTTCCTTGCTCAGTTTTTCCCACCGGGAAGAACCACCAAGCTAAGGAATGATATCTTGATGTTCCAACAACGTCAAGGTGAAACCCTCTACGAGGCATGGACTCGATTCAAGGACTTACTTCAAAAAGTCCCCCATCATGGCATAGATCTTTGGCTTCAAGTCCAAATCTTCTATGACCACATCAATCTCTCCACGAGGCAAACCATTGACCAAGCGGCCGGTGGTAAGCTACGTGATCGAAGTGCGGAAGAATCATGGGAACTAATAGAAGATCTTGCTCTCTATGACAACGAAAGTTGGAATGATCCCCGTGATTTGAACAAAACGGTCAAGGAAATATCTTTGCCTTTGAATAATTCAAGCACTCTCGACCGTAGGATCATGGAACTTGAGGACCAAGTCAAGGTTCTCATGAAATCCTACGAAGCTCCTAAACCTTCAAGCCAAGTGAACAAAATCACTTCTTCATGTGAGTATTGTAGTGGTCCCACGACACTCGTGATTGCATGGAACTCCCCGAACAAGCTTTTGCGGACTACGCATCCTCGCGTACCAACGAAGCGGGAGACAAGTGGTACACTTTCAAACCCGAGCCAAACCCTTACGGTGATTCATACAACCCCTCCTGGAGAAATCACCCGAACCTTAGGTGGAAGCAAAACCAAAACCCTTCTCAAAACAATTCTTCCAATCCACTTAATCGTTTCCAATCAAACGGTTCAAACTCGAACCGTACTTTCAACAACAATCCTTCCAATAACTATGGTAGTACCAACAACTTTGAAGGATTGATGTCCAATTTTATGGCATCTCAAGAAGCTCATTTAGCAAAGTTTGAAGCCGATTTCAAACAAAAACAAGGCGAGATGACAAATAAGATTGACACATTGTTGAAAGTTCTCAATGACCGAGACATGGGAGCACTCCCAAGCAACACGGCCAAGAACCCAAAACTAAACGTTAACGCCATCTCATCGGTTTCATCCCCTAGTTCTTGTCCACAATACTATTCTATCAATGCCATGAGCACGTGTTTCAAACAAACCCAAGTTCTTCAAAAAGACCACGAAAGTAAGATATCCAACACTAAATTGGTCAACAACATAGTCGAAACACCGCCCGCTCAAAACCTTGATGAAGAATTCAAGGAGCTCCACCTTGAACGTCCGGTTATTGATGTCTTAACCCGTGCCCCCTACTACAATGCCCTCTTAGAAAAATATGAGGATAGACTTAAGTTGGGTAAAAATGGGACCGCTTTCGTTCAAAACAAACTACCTAAGAAACTTGATGATCCGGGTATATTTGTTTTACCCTGTAAGATAGGGAACTTCGAAGCTTTCGACACACTAGCCGATTTAGGATCAAGCCTTAACCTGATTCCTTTATCCCTTTACACCACCCTTAAGCTAGGAAAGTTAGAAGAGACGGAAGTGATAATTGGCTTAGCGGATGGAAGTGTTGCCCACCCGGTTGGAATGGTCAAAGACATAGTAGTTCACATAGGAAGATTAACTATCTTAGCGGATTTTCATGTCCTTGATATGGTTAGTGACACTACATGCCCATTGTTAGTAGGAAGAGGATTTTTAGCAACCGCTAGTGCAATGATTGATTGTAAGGAATCTAAGATAGCGGTAGGAGAAGGAGAAACATGGTCGGTCTACGATGTTAAGAAGCATAGCTACGATACTGGGGAAGAACCAACACCTCATTGGCTAGATATGAATAGAAGACCATCTAGGTACGGACCTTGGATCAATGGAGACTTCATAGGACCTCAACGCCCATTTTACCTAGAAGAGGAATTTGTGAACCGAACACATACGGTAGAACAACTCTTGGCTAAGGACACCGAATTGGACCCCTTTGAAGACCCTCTAGTTTTTAGGAAGATGATTGATTTCCTAGGAGTTTTACCAATTAACCTATGAATGAATAGGTGGAAATGCGAAGATAATGACCATAAGTGGAATTGGGACAAACCACCTAAAGATGGAGACGGGTCATGGCATATGAAGATGACATTATATGACCCGGATGGAGAGAAGTTTGAAAAGATATACCGTACTGAGCGAACCAATAGGAAACTTCAAACCAAATTCAACCCTAAAGATGTCCTCGATGAGGAGCTCACTTACATAGGGTAGAATGACTTTGAGTCTAGCTACAAGACTCATAAATAAAGAAAAGCGCTTCTTGGGAGGCAACCCAAGCTTTATTTGTGTGATTGTTTGTTTATTTGTTTTATTTGCTTCCGTATGTGTGTTTTATTTTTATTGTTTATGGTTCATGTCTCAAAATGAATTGTGAAAATGCTTTATTTTATTTTTAACTTCGTCTTAACTACATATAAAGGTATTTTGCAAAAAGATAAGTGTAAGGGAAATCCAAATTTGTTTCAAAAGAACGAATGGAACATGAATCATGATAATATTAAATTAGCATACATATTAGTACTTGTTTGAGTCAAATGCTTGTATCGAGTCATAATGAATATTTTGCAGGAATTCCAGGGAGTAAAGAATGAGATTTTTCCAGAAATTTTCTGGAAACTTAACATAAAATTTCTGTCAGCTCAATTCTGACGGCGTCAGTCTTTAAAACCTGACGACGTCAGGTACTAATTTTCTGGCATAATTTTGCAAGTTTTGTTTTTCTACCGGAATTGTAAAGTTTTGTTAAATCTTTGATTTATAAACTCCAGGGATCTGCAAATATTCATTCCACAAGCATTATATCTTTATTTGCTTTCTAGGATTTTATTATATGTAGATTTTACCGCCGATGTTATGCAAGGTTTCTTGTTTGTTTTCTCAGGTTTAACAGGTTATATTGGACAAGAAGATGATTTATATTTCGGAAGGGAAGCTTTGTACGTTCATTTTCTTGGAGGAGGATCTAACCTGTTACCAGATTATCCACACTGAACGAATCAGGGGAGTATTTGTTTCATTCTTTTACCTTCTTTACTTTTACAACTTTCTATTTGAACATTGGGACAATGTTCAGCTTAAGTGTAAGGGGGGGGTAAATAATGATACCTTAGAGAATGCAATTACACTTGATTTTTGTTTGTTTAATGGTAGGTGTGTAATAAAACTGAGAGAAATACTTGTTAGTGCAATTTTAGCGCCAAATTTAAAATTTTTTACAACATATAGGAGTGAAACTTTAGTCTTAATGAGCGTCTCATGGATAGGAGTTATATGACTAGCACAAAAAAACCGTACCACTCGAAAATTTCCACCCCAAATATTTGAGGTTCGCCCCTAGATTTGTTAGGAAAAGCATTCATTGTTGGTGCTTGTGATTGTACCAGTAGTACTTAGATTCTAGAACTTGCGTTAGTGATTCATCCCGAGACCACAAGTGAGACTACATTCGTGTAGTAGGATTTACTACGTGATAAGAGGCATTAGGATAACCCTTGTTTTACACCTGTAATATAATTACATTGACTTCATTGGTCAAGTAATTCTCCCACACCTTTGCGATGTACTCATTTTTAGCACACGACACCCCTAGTATACCCCTCAGAGCCTATCTTTTTCGTTTCTAACTTTAAGCATTTTACTTAAAGGAAGAATTTGTTTACAATCCACCCCCAAATGTACACCCAAATCGCCTTAGCCTACCTTGTATGCACTCATTTTTAGTACATTATTGTTACAACATTTGTTTAAACCCTTTGTTAATTGTCTAATTGATTACATGGTTGCTAAGTCGAGTCATATCTTGTATATATTGTTTTGGGACGATTGGGACTCATGGGTAAAGTACTAGTGTTATGGAGTAGGGGAAGAATGTCAATTATTACCCCCAAATGTGCGTAAATGTTTTAAAGTACTCCAAGTGTTTTGATTATCTTAATTCGAGTCATTAGAATAGTTAATTGTAAAGTATGTAAAATTTCAAGTGTAAGGGGAGAACCGAGGCCCCTATGATGTATTATTTTGGATGGTAGGGCAAGAGTGTATGCAAAAAAAAAAAAAAAAAAAAAAAAAAAAAAAAAAAAAAAAAAAAAAAAGAC
This sequence comes from Artemisia tridentata subsp. tridentata, assembly GCA_021014915.2. Lineage (NCBI taxonomy): Eukaryota > Viridiplantae > Streptophyta > Magnoliopsida > Asterales > Asteraceae > Artemisia > Artemisia tridentata. Next base: position 360,427,447 of record CP139506.1, read on the forward strand.
ATACGAACTACCATCCCGTTTCCTTTTATGTTATTTTATGTTTTTGTTATTTCATAGTTAGCTTAAGTTGAGTCGAGTCTTGGCTTAGCAACGCCGCATTGTGCATGTAATTAACCAAGATAATTAACTTGCCACCAGTAAAATATCCTTTATCCAACAAAACCGTGTTTATCATATCCCTACACCCAACATTATAACCCTTAGAAAGCCCTCTATGATAGTTTATCTTAGGTGCTTACGCCTAGTGGTGGAGGTTTTTGATCCTTTCCCAAGCCTATGGTAATCTATGTGCTATGACAGGTAGTGAGAGATATTTTTTCATTTTCATTTGTGATATATACTTTTATAACACCCGAGAGATGTGAGTATCTAAACACTATTTGTGAGGTGCTAGTATATAATCTCCGTGCTTATTTTGATTGAAGTGGAACGATCATTTGTTGTAATTACTTTTATATTAGTGTTAAATGACCCTTAACTTGTATTTTGATTAGAATAAAAGCTCATTTACTTGAGGACAAGCAAATCTCAAGTGTAAGGGTATTTGATGAGGCGAAAAGTGTTACGCTTTTAGGGGGTCATTTAAGCCCTAAGTCGTAATAATTTGGTCAAATATTGCCTCAAATTGTTCCTTTTGTCATTTTAGGTACTTTGGAGAGGAAATCTGCAAAAGTAAGCATTTTGGACGTTTTTGGAGCATAAAAGTGAAGAAAACGACAAAGTCTCAAAATATGCTGGAAACAGTACCTGACGGCGTCACACCTTACCAGGTGACGGCGTCAAGAGTTGACAAAGAGGTGGATATGAAGATTACACATGATGCGCCATGATGCGTGTCGCGTGTCGTTGCGGTTTAGCAGTATTAATGCCTACTCAAGTTTTAAATTTATATTTAGCCGACTTATCAAACACACACACTTAACGAGCAGTGTACCCGGTCAGTATGAATATAATGGTAAGTAGAGTGTCGATCACTAAGAGTGGAACGTATTATCTAGTTATTCTAATCAGTATTTTAATATCCTAAGTTAGCTTTACAGTCTAATCTAACGCAAGGGGGTTTCAGCCTGAGAGACTGGCACAATATGGTTTAATTAAACAGTAAATAAAACTAATGAGCGCGAATCAGCGAATAGCAAACACGTACACAGATAGATAATAGAGACTGTAAGAAGACCTGTCCTGATAATTAAGTAGCTTGTCACTTGTTTTATTGCTAGTTTTATATGAAGTGTATATTGTTTAGTTCTTTCTCGTTGGTTTCATTACATCGGCGAGTAAACTCCTAATGATCACTTAAGTCTATCCTATCCACTAAAGATTAGATAAATAGGCGAGGAAGGGGTATGGCAGCCCAAGCAGTGCTCAGCTAGACACAGAGGTTATCAATGCACTAATATAAATTCACCAAAGACATCGAACATATAAACTTTAATTGATGGGAAAACAATTTTAAGGCGGGCATATGATTTTGCGCACTCACATACTACCGGCCATTAATCCTGATGAATTAAAGCGTAATATTACAATAAAACAAAACTACTTAATGAATTGAATACATGCAGGACCTTCTTACAGCTCTAATATCTCTGTTTAGGGTGTGTCTTGTGTTGCTTCTTCAACTGAATTCGGCTCCTTAGGGTTCTTGATATTCGACTTTGGTATTCTCCTTTATTCGTCTGACATGCGGTATTTATAGTTTTTGTCTGAGGGGTAGATGCGGCGCATGTAATAAGGAGATGCGGCGCATCTACTTTTCTTCGCGTGGGGTCCAAGAATAATATATTCAGGAATATTCGTACACCGCCTTTAGATGCGGCGTATCTTGTTCTTTGTATGCGGCGCATGTATCTTGGATCGTAACTGATGAAATCTTGAGACTTTGAGGTAATGCGCCGTATCTATTGAGAGAGATACGGCGCATCTTCTGAGCTCCAGCAGACTTTTGACTTTTTGCTTGTTTTGCTCCGTTATTAGTCCAAAATTGCCAAGTTTCATCAAATGCTTGTTTTAACCTGAGAATCACTAAAGTAAACGTAAATGCATCGATTCTCATAAATAATATAATAAAACAAGTCAAATAAATAGGATAAATAATGATAAATAAATGTACTTATTTGAGTTCATCAAATATCCCCCCACTTGAACTTTACTTGTCCCCAAGTAAACCATAGATTTAATCAAACGAAAATGTATCCTAAAAGATATTAGGATTTATTTTTATAGTTAAGCATGTATTCGTTTTTGTCATAATCACACAACAAAACACCTCACGAAATAGGAAAATGAAATCACTCAACTAATCTATGTGGTAACATTTAAGTAATTCGCTCAATTGCTCGGTCGTGACGAATATTCTATCATAAGCTTGGCAAGTATACACATCTCCACCACTAAAGCTAAGGAATAACAAGTCTAAAGCGATAAAAGGGTTTATTGGTTAAGGGTTGATCATTCTTTTCAATCTCTATCGATCTCAAATTCCAGAAAAGGCGACAAAATCACAAATACATGATCGAATCCACGACCACGATACTTGCAATTGCTCAAATCCTTAACTCGAATAGGCTAAAGATAGGACCAAGTAATCTTTACCAATAATATTATATCAAAAAGGGCGACAAAATCAAAAATACATAGCCGAATCCACGACTACGATACTTAAGATTGCTCAAATCCCTAATCTCAATAAATCAAAGGTTAGATGGAGAATGATATAGGGTATGGATAACATTTGGGATATAAATTGGTGTAAAATAAAATAATAAAAAAAACAGATAAATTAAAATCCTAGATGTGGTTAATCACTTTCCCAACCATCCCATGAATAAGACTCATATCACTGAATAACTCACGCTTTAACACTTGAAACACACGCTTTAGGTAGACACGAATTATACTCAATAAAATCTTAATCAAAGAATAACCTTAGTTGGCGTTCCATAACGGCCAAGTCCCATTCAATCCATAAATATACAACAACAAATAGTGGTGATATCTCCCACTTAATACAAAACTATACATAAGTTGGTTAAAATAAACTCCAACTTTTTCTCTTTTTTTTTTTTTTTTTTTTTTTTTTTTTTTTTTTTTTTTTTTTTCAAACACAAACATAGATGTGTAAAATTTCACCACATCACTAAAACGATAACTCTGGATAATTTTTCCATACTTTTCATAACTTCAGAAATAACGGTAATAGTGAAAGTAGTAAACACACGAAAAATAACAAGACTCAAATTATACAATATCTACTTTCACTCCAATTGCATTGTGCAATTTCCCGACCTAACCATAGATAATGAATTACGCACGCGAACACAGGTAATGTAAGGAAACACACTTTGCCTAAAGCAATCAACCACGGACTTTAATCTACAGGGTAGGCTAAGGTGTAAAGGTGTAACGAAACATTATAACAAAGGTGTAAGAAACGAAAGGAATGGCTCTGAGTGTTATTCTAGGGGTATCTTACTCTAAAAATGAGAGTAACAAAAGGGTTTATACGGGGATTAACTAACCAATGTAGCTAGTTAATATCACAAAACATATAATAGGCTTTTTGGGTGAAATCCTAGAAATTTACCAATTTAGACAAGTCATTCCAATTATATAAATAATACTCATTATGGTGGTCTCGAATAGTATACAAGCCAAGTTCTAAAGTTTACTACAAGTCACCGGCACACTCATATTTTTGTGGAATTTGGGTAAAATATTGGGAAACGGAATAGGCTTAATCCTCACAATTTGGAAATAAGGGTTATGTGTGCGGTCATGTAATTTAGACTCTAAACAAAAACATGCTAAAAATTTTAAATTTAGATATATTAAGCACATTTTAGCATATTTTGAAAAAGTTTAGGACAAGTAAGTGTTCTAATTCTCCTATCCCCCCACTTAAGTTGAACAACGTCCTCGTTGTTTTTGTCTAAGATTAATAATTGGAAAATAAAAAGAATTAGAACAGAAAAACTCCCCTGAGATTTGCTCGGAATGATTCTCCATTATTCGGGTAAGAGCAGAAATCGTCGTTTTTGTGGATAAAAATTTTTAAGCTTCAAAGATCATGTATCCACAATAACTGTAGGAATCTATAATACCATCAAGACTAGAACACACCTGAGTTAAGAAGTTCAAACTTGCATAATACATTAGTAGTTAGTAAAATAAAATGTAAAAAATAAAATTGAAAAATCATCAGGTCAGTCGATACGCCGTATCCTATGGGAAAGGATACGCCGTATCGAGCCTGGAATAAATACGAATCAGAATAAAAGATGCGTCGCATCCTTAACCAGGGATGCGCCGCATTAAATAAACTGACAGAATGTTTCAAGTTATAAAAAAATGCAGAAAAATAAAATAAAGTACGGATATGACCAGTGCAGGAGATGCGTCGCATCTCAGGATTGAGATGCGCCATATCCCCTACAGGTCTGACAGACTCGACAAAATAAAAAATAAAAGATAAATTTTCCGGGTTGTCTCCCGGTGAGCACTTCTCTTTATTCCAGAGTCTTCAAGTTAGACTCACGTTCAGCTCCATAAGTCGTCCTTGCTACGTTCCATCCTTCTTCTATCATCCGAAAGATGTTCTCGTAAAGCTCTGCGACATTTTCTTCCGTTCGACTTGATCTAACATACTCCTTGGTTTTTATCGCAACATATTCCTCATCAGGTCCCAAAGAGTATTTGATGATATTGAATTTTTCAGAACTTATCATGGGAGGTTCATTATAAGGAATACCAAGTAGTTGACATTTTCTTTTAGTAAATTCTTCTTCTTCTTCATCAACAAAATTGGCATAAGGATCCTTTTTCAAATAGTCATCAAGTTCATCAATCAATTCTTCACGTGACTCATTGTCATAATAATCTTGAGTCTCGTCCCACTCTCTTTTCAACTCCCATTGTGAACGTTGATCAAGTCTTGTGTAGTCATCACACTTCCTATGCACCCAATCCCAGAAAGTAGTATTCGATGCTCCCCTAAGTTCCTTTAAGTACTCGATTCTCCCTTTCTCTTGCAAAGCCTCCGCTCTACGCGGGGAATCTTCAACCATTTCATACCAATCATAGTCCTCAAAGAATACATCGTTTCCAACACGGTTCATTCCAATTATACTTCCCCCATTGCAGGTTCCGTCGTTCTTATAATCACATGTTGGCCATTTACTACTTCCATCCACGAAACGGAAAGGTTCACAAGTGTGGTCAATATGCTCAAACTCCCATGGTCTATCCTGCACCCATGGAATTTGATCATTCCATTCATAATACCAGGTATTCTTGAATTCCTCATAAGTTTTGAATCCTGGTAGATCTCCAGTGAGCACATCAGTATCTATTTGAAGAAGGTAGTTAAATTCTTTGAATTGTTTGCATAATGGTGTCTCATAATTAAGCAAATCAATTTCTATTCCGAATAATTCTTCAATCCCTTCCATGATTGTCGAATCTTCACATGACGATCCATTGTCGCTTTCTACCTCTTCATCTTCCCCTCTCATCCAATATACCCATAATGCATCTTTAGTAGCTCGATCCATGCCCTTATGGTTATTGAATTTACCAGCTAACCAATCCGAAAAATCAACGTTATTAGGATCGTGGTCAACGTCAAAGCAAGCTTTGCCAATCATATTCCTCCTTATTTCCATGAACTCATTAAACTGTTCCTTAAAACTCCTTGTTAACCATGAGGTCACAATCCGTTTGATTTCATATACAGGAGCTAATTTAGGATCATCGTATTTAAGTTCAAGCCATTCTTCAAGGGATATATCCATCAACCTTACCAACCTGCCATGAAATAGTATCTCCGACATAGCATAAATTCTTTCATCGTCCAGATAGTTCTCACTCAATCCCCAGTACTGTTCGGAATAAGGCATGTAGGAGATTTGTATAGGTTGTGTATTTCCTCCACCATAGCTTTCGTTACCTGAGTTCATGTACTCAATTCGGAATTTCCCATCATTCTCTTCGATAGTAGTCCAAGCCAACCCTTTAGATTCAATGATGGGCCATAGGATTGACAGTTCATCTTCAGTGTAGCTCATCAGTAAGTCATAAGAGAATATCCCCTCCTCAACATTGCATAAGCGTCTGAATTCCGTAAAAGTAGCTTCCAGAGGAGATTCCCAAGAAAATAGATCAGCATCAATCCTAAGTATACTGAAGTTTACATCTTCATGAACTTCCTTTGAGTAGAGAGGTATGTTGGTGCGGGGTTTTTCACCGTGCTCATCTTTCATAGGTTCCTTAGCAAGATATCCGTTCATCGACATGTCTTCCATAGCAAAACCTGTTATCATAAGTAAAATCATAAGTAGGATTTGTTCGCTAGAAGAGAAATTAGTGAATTTAGAAACGGATATAAAGAATAAAAAAAAATTGCTGATATCTGCAGACGATGCGCCGTATCCAGAAAGATGGATACGCCGTATCTAATCACGTTAAAATTTAAATCAGTCTTTTATTCAGAAAACAGATACGCCGCTTTTTAATTAAAATGCGCCGTATCTGGATAATTATCAAAATTCGATTATATTTATAGAAAATTAAATGCGCCGTATTAGCAAAAGCCAATGCGCCGTATCTTCGTTACGTTTCAAAATATAAGATCTTTGATTCAGTAGATGCGGCGTATCGGTAAATACCGATGCGTCGTATCTGTTTAATAATTCGAAAAATGTTTTTAATTTAAATATTAAATACGCTGTATCTGTAAAAACAGATGCGTCGTATGGCATTAGGGTTTAGAAAAAATTTTCTTATTAAAAACAGGATACGCCGTATCTTGGGGAAAGATGCGTCGTATTCGAATTTATTAAACGCGTTGTATTTTATAAAAATTAAACGCAATACGCCGTATCTGTGAAAACAGATGCGCCGTATCGTTTAGGTCTGCACAATACAACGACAGCAGATAATACGAAAAAAATAAAAACAAAAATAAAAAACAAATAAAAACAAACAAAAACAAATAAAAGCACACAAAAACAGAAAATATGCAAATAATACAATGCAATCTATCTATTATACAAAAGGGTTAATGGTTAAAATCAATTATACTAAAAACCTAATTAAAATACTAATCAAATTAACAGAAAATAACAATTCACTCCCCGGCAGCGGCGCCAAAAACTTGATGCGTGTCGCGTGTCGTTGCGGTTTAGCAGTATTAATGCCTACTCAAGTTTTAAATTTATATTTAGCCGACTTATCAAACACACACACTTAACGAGCAGTGTACCCGGTCAGTATGAATATAATGGTAAGTAGAGTGTCGATCACTAAGAGTGGAACGTATTATCTAGTTATTCTAATCAGTATTTTAATATCCTAAGTTAGCTTTACAGTCTAATCTAACGCAAGGGGGTTTCAGCCTGAGAGACTGGCACAATATGGTTTAATTAAACAGTAAATAAAACTAATGAGCGCGAATCAGCGAATAGCAAACACGTACACAGATAGATAATAGAGACTGTAAGAAGACCTGTCCTGATAATTAAGTAGCTTGTCACTTGTTTTATTGCTAGTTTTATATGAAGTGTATATTGTTTAGTTCTTTCTCGTTGGTTTCATTACATCGGCGAGTAAACTCCTAATGATCACTTAAGTCTATCCTATCCACTAAAGATTAGATAAATAGGCGAGGAAGGGGTATGGCAGCCCAAGCAGTGCTCAGCTAGACACAGAGGTTATCAATGCACTAATATAAATTCACCAAAGACATCGAACATATAAACTTTAATTGATGGGAAAACAATTTTAAGGCGGGCATATGATTTTGCGCACTCACATACTACCGGCCATTAATCCTGATGAATTAAAGCGTACTATTACAATAAAACAAAACTACTTAATGAATTGAATACATGCAGGACCTTCTTACAGCTCTAATATCTCTGTTTAGGGTGTGTCTTGTGTTGCTTCTTCAACTGAATTCGGCTCCTTAGGGTTCTTGATATTCGACTTTGGTATTCTCCTTTATTCGTCTGACATGCGGTATTTATAGTTTTTGTCTGAGGGGTAGATGCGGCGCATGTAATAAGGAGATGCGGCGCATCTACTTTTCTTCGCGTGGGGTCCAAGAATAATATATTCAGGAATATTCGTACACCGCCTTTAGATGCGGCGTATCTTGTTCTTTGTATGCGGCGCATGTATCTTGGATCGTAACTGATGAAATCTTGAGACTTTGAGGTAATGCGCCGTATCTATTGAGAGAGATACGGCGCATCTTCTGAGCTCCAGCAGACTTTTGACTTTTTGCTTGTTTTGCTCCGTTATTAGTCCAAAATTGCCAAGTTTCATCAAATGCTTGTTTTAACCTGAGAATCACTAAAGTAAACGTAAATGCATCGATTCTCATAAATAATATAATAAAACAAGTCAAATAAATAGGATAAATAATGATAAATAAATGTACTTATTTGAGTTCATCACGCCAGAAGGGAATTTTGTGATTAAAGAATGACGGCGTCACCCTTTGTGACGCCTAGGTGGTCACATTGTAAGTTAACAAGAGACGGCCCAGAACACTCTACCACCTGACGACGTCAAGAGTAGATCTAGGCCATCAAGGAACCCTAATCACGGCGTGGTGACGGCGTCACGAGCTATAAGGTGACGCCGTCAAGTTGTAAAATCTATATATAGTTTTCTAACTTTCATTCATTTGTGTGAAACTTTTGGGTGAAACTTTTGGGAGAACTTTAGGGGTAAACCCTAGGTAGAATTTTACTGTATCTTCAAGGGTTTTTCACCCTTGTTTCATCCATGCTTAATTAAAGATAATTCTTCCTTCAAATCAATCAATATGTCTATGTGTTGTTTGATTATATCTTATGTTTGTCTTTACATTAACATGGTAGGCTAGGTTTTTCTTGTGTTTGTTTAGATGTAATGAAACCTAGCTATTGATTATGGGTTGATGGTGTGTTATTAATTGTGTTGGATGGGTGATATCAATGTTAGGCTTAAGAAAACTGGCTAACTTCCTATTGGTAACTTGCTTGACGTCTTAAGAAACATGAATCGGATGTGTACTACGATTAATTGGTTGTGTTTAATGCATAAGTGAATTATAGTGATGCCATGGTTTGGATACTAAACGTGTCGCCATAGGGTGAAGTAGGAGCTTATAGAGTTGGGGAAAGACGTACACGCCCCACGAATGGTATTAAGGAATACAACCCGTCATCCACACAATTGTAACAAACTAATCAACCGATAAAAGATAGCTAGAGAGTAATGAACTCTAAGTAAACACACTTTTCTCTATATTAGTTTCACAACATTTTATTTTATTGTTATTTTATCTTTATTGCATTTGTAGTTATTTTGGGTTAGTTGACTAGCAACTAATTCCGCCCATTCCTTCCAAAACCGAGATTTTTACCGCTTTCATAAAATATAAAAAATACAAAAAAGAATCATCCCTCACCCTTAGACCAAATTAGAGTAGTTTTCAATCCTAACGAACACTATTCCCCAAGTAGAACGATCAATCTCCCGGTACTTGCCACTACACTATACTACATCGGTCAGGTACACTGCCTGGTGGGGATTGCAAGCTTCTCAAGATCCCTTGAGAGGTAAAACCTTTTGCAAGGTTGCAAAACCACGCATCACCATTTCATCCTATAATTCCCAAAATTCACAAACATATTTTGTCCTAAACCACCCACAAAAATTTATCTTCCTAAACCATATCATCCTTACACTATAAATACCCTTCTCCATCATAAACACTCATCCATTCAAACATGTCAACTCCCAACAACCCAAGATCCAAGCCTTCAAGAGTTGCTAGGATCTCCGTAAGACCCGTTTGGAGAAGAAAGCTTGACACTTGTCATAACTCCAACTCAACAAATGATGTTGTTCTTAATCAACCAACACCTAAGCCTCATGTTCACTCTAATGAACCCTTTCACAAACATAACCAATCATTCATCCTTACTCCCAAAAATACACCTTCATCTCACCCATATGATTCATGTGTAGAGCATGCTCAATCTCAAACCAACTATCCCAATCTCATTCATAACACATCACACCTTGGTCAACCTACAAATGCACCATCCACAACACCCTCTACTCTTGGATTATCCTCTCCTTCCACATCTCCATCTTCATCCACCCATGACTACCCAAGCTCACAAATGTCTCCACCACCAAGAGTATCACCACCACCTCCTATCAACTCACATGCTACTCCTATGTTGCATGTCGAAACACCCATCCCAAATAACAACCACACTCCACCATCATCACCTTCCTCCGAACACTTGAAGTTCATTGAAGAACTCAAGGAATCCCATGAGCTTAGTGCTCTTCTTACTCTACACCTTGCCCAACGCAACTTAGATCAACCTCCATCTAGCTCTCCCTCATCACCCCACAACTTGAACCAAGTTGAGAAACATGTCAACAATTGTCCTTGTTGCATCTTTCTCCAAAAACAAACCATTGCATTGAATGAACACTTCACTTGGATTGAGTATCTTCTTACTAGATCCCATCCAACACCCTCACTTGAACAACATCAAAACCCTCAAGCAACATCTTCCACTCCAAACTCTCCACCTCCAATCTCTCCACCACCAAACTCTCCAACATCCATGCTACCAAAAATACACCTCCATTAATCCATCTTTCTTACCCTTAATCAACCACCTCTATTCCAAACATTCCACCATCAATCATCCAAGCATACTCTATGCTCACATCCTTTATTTCTCAAATAAAATTTTTCAAGGTTTTATGTTGCAAGCAAGTCCGATGGTTCTCTTTGGCAAATTAGGATTTTCTACTTATTATATGCTCTAAGTATAATAAATGTTGTATCAATGATTATGTTATTCACATAATCATTTTGTATTAATGAATGTTTTGTTATGTGTTCTTAATCTTTGATTGCTATGCTTGTTGTTCTTATATTTCATTTATGATACATATATGCTTGTGCTTCTAATATTTTTCTTGCAAGTATTCCATATCTCGATCCCTTGGTGCCCTCGAACGAGGGGGAGCATACATCAAGGGGGAGCTTTAGTTCTCGTCTAAAATTCTTAATTGAATCTAGTAGACATAACCTTTTTTATTCTACAAAAAGGGGGAGAAGTGAATATAAACTTTTTGGGTTTACTGAGTTTAAGTTTTTGGGTTTAACCTTGTCCAAAAATAAATTTTTGGGTTTAATGAGTTTAAGTTTTGTAATCATCAAAAAGGGGGAGATTGTTGATATAAATAATGCCTAAAAACATTATTAATACTTCTTGATATCTCTATATTTTGATAATCACAAAATGCAAAATCATTAAACATAAACTTATTACATAAACAAGTATTTAGTTGTAAATATTCATTTCTACAACTTAATCACTCAAGGTATGAATAAACAAAATGCCTAATGCATTATATGATCAAAGAAACATTTTCTTAATCCCTAGATTTTTTATAAAATGACACAAACATTTTATGTCTTTTACAAAATCATTTTTGGTAATTAAAGGAAAATGTTTAATCTATAATAAATATACGAATTCAAATTTTCAACCAAAAATGGCAAAAATGTTTCAGGAAACCTTCCCCACAAAAAGACAAAGCTGGGCAACGTATATAAGGGGCGGCCCCCTTAAATAGGCAGGCGGCCCCCTTAATTATTAAGGGGACCGGCCCCTAATTAAGGGGATCGGCCATGCTCCTTAGCTCCCCAGCTTTGCCTATAAATACAGAACTATTCCTGGACTTTTTCCTCACCTTTTGCACTAAAAACTTTCTGTTTTAAATCTCATTTCATATCTTCAAAAACCCTTTGATCATATAATTATAAGCTTTTGTTTCAAGTGATCCAAAGCTTCAACCTCTCAAGTACAAGAGAAGAATACTTCTATCCTTCAAGACTAGAAGTATTACAACTTAGTATCATCTTGTTACCTAAGTTGTTAGTTTATTAAACTTTGTAAATCATTCATTCATTTGTGTATAAGGTGTGTATAGTAGGTGATTAGATTAGTATAGTAAGTAAGTAGTGAAGAAGGTGTGTAAGTAGTTGTGGTGTAAAGAAGTAGTGAAGAAGGTGTGTAAGTAGTTGTGGTGTAAAGAAGTAGTGTAGAAGTATAGTGAAGTTGTGAAGTAGTTGCGGTGTGAAGAAGTTGTGAAGCCATCATAAAGAAGTCGTGAAATAGTGAAGAATTAGAAGTAGTGAAGTAGTGAAGAAATATTAGGCGTGAACTAGAGAAGAAGTAAAAGTCGTGAAGAAGTGAAGACATAAAAGTCGTGAAGAAGTGAAGACATAGAAGTCGTGAAGAAGTAAAGACATTGAAGTTGTGAAGAAGTGAAGACATAGAAGTCGTGAAGAAGTAAAGAAATAGAAGTCGTGAAGTGTTGTGAAGAAGTTGTGAAGAAGTCGTGAAGAAGTTGTGAAGAAGTTGTGATTGAAGTTGTGAGATTGGTTCTAGCTACGATTAGAACTCGACATTTAGCTTTGTGTCGTTAAACCGGTGTAAGCGACGTTGTGTAAGGTTTTCTCCGCCATAAGGGAGCTTGTTGAAGTAGTGAAGAAAACTCTTGAGCTAGGTGCTCGGGGAGTGGAGTAGGGCAAGGAAGGTGTCCTTGTAGCCGAACCACTATAAATCCCTCGTGTCTCGGTTTGATCTTTCCATCTCTTACTTCTTTATTTATATCGCTATTACTTTCATACATATAGGCATATATAATTGTTAGAAGTAATTAGAAGTTGATTTCACATAAAGATCAAATTAAAACTCCATTCATAAAAACTAAACTTTTATAACAAATCTAAAAGGGTATATATATATACAACTAATATTATTGTTCAAATATTATTTGTCATATAAACTCGAATCTAATTTTAAAAGTAAACAAAGGTTTTCAAAATAAAATCAAAAAGACGTAAAACTATTCAACCCCCCTTCTAGTTTTCCACAAAATTCATAAGTATCTGCATAACCATAAGGTAAAATCAGCAAAAGAACACAATTCATATCCATGTAGGAGACAAAGTTACTACCATTCAAGAGAATCTAAAGTTAAAACATACAAGATAATAGTTTGGTGAAGGTTCTAACACTACCATGATGGCCTAACAAGTAATTACATTTTCACATAACACAAAAAACGGCAATCATACATTAAAGCTAAAAAATTAACCAAGTGCATAAACAATCAAGAAAAATATCCAACTAAGCACCAGGTAAATCTTCCACTTCCACACATCACCTTGAGCAGCTTCTAAACTTGCCTCGAGGTCATTTCTCCCCCTCAAAAGGCCTGGTATCATCATTCTTGAACGAGCACACATTTCAGGATCATACCATCCTATCCACCGACAAGAAGACCCCTAACATGATATGTGGTCAAGTTAATGTATATGCTTTTAATTGGTGCCATTAATATGGATCATGATATATGATATGTAATGGCTATAAATGTTTTAATAATTGTTTGATGGAATATAAGGTTAATATAAATAGAAATTCTCAGCTTCTTATTAAGTTGAATTTTGTAGCTTAACCCATTTTACATGTTAGAGTTAAAACATGACCCAAATGGACTCATTTAGCTTGCATTTTTAGGCCTACGAAATCATTTGAAGCACTAATTTCTATAAAAATAATACCCCAGCACTTTGCGTTTGTAATGTTACTCAGTTTATGACATTAAGCCCATTAAGATAACTTTCACATACATTTATTTAGTTAAAGGATACACTACAGTATTTGTAGACAACATGTGCATAATAAGTTGATGTTTATACCATGGGCTTAAACATCATAGTCTCTTATTTAAAAGACTCATATAGAGACACAAATGAAAGGATTTACGTATTGTATGCATTGATCTAGAACAAGAAAACCTTAAGATGTGTAGAAATGTGATAATTGGTACTTGCTTATTTTTATAATGCATTGGGAAGTTAGTAACATATACGAAGGATAATTGCTTCCGTTTATAAACTGTAAAATAAGCACGTTAGAAATATGTTTTTGGAACTGCTTATGTAAATATGGAAGTTATTGGAAACTGCTTATTTGACTATAAAGTAAGCAGATAAACACAAGTAGTTGCGGCTTATACTAACATAATGTACTATGCTATGTTTACAGGTTCGTCAAACATCTCAGTTTGGTGTTTCTTTTATCCAAAATGTTCAAGCGAGACTTTTTAAAGGGTGTAACAAGAAAGGTCTGCAAAATTAGAAAAAATTAAATGGTGTTTGGCATTACCTATTTTAGTCCAAATCTGTTAAATCTGCAAGCAGATAAGCAATTTCTGGAACAACTAAAAGAATCTACACTCTGTATGCCATGAATGTGAAATTTTTCAGGTTATGTTAAGCATCTCTAAGTAGCTTAGATTTGTGTTACTATTGCTATTGTAGATAACTAGAAGTTGGATTAATTTGCATTTTGTTAATCATCGAGTTGACAAATTATTAATGGAAAATATGAAGAAAGAGGTGATAAAATATGTCCAGATTCTTGCAGAAGAGATGTGAAGGTACAAGTTGAAAGTGGGTGAATATGAAGGTCATGTTCATATCCCTACTCCATGCTCAAGATCAAAAAAGTCTTATGGGCTGATCGATTCTATATGATCACCAATCATCTACATTAAAAAACTTTGTTGAAACATGAAAACCATTGTTACAATTGTTAAATATAAACATGTTATGTTTTTCAAAAATGTTAAGTTATCACGTGTAATATCTAATTTTGTGAAGGGACCGCGATTGCTAATGTAGGAACGGGAACATTACTTGATATTAGCCTCATAAGAGGAGTTGTTGGCATTCTTACGACCACACTGCTCGCAAGCAAATTAGGGTCGCAACTGTTACCATAGTGGCAACCTACTGCATTACTTCTCTTGCTACCAATGTGAAAAGAACCAAGTGTAAAGAGAATATGTTTTGTATTTCATTGTTCCTTAAAATTTAGATTCAACATGCATAAATACTATGTATATAATATATTTATGAACCAAAAAAACGTGAAGTTTATGAACAGAAAAAGATAATTGTAAATTATTAGGCATCTGTGTTAGAGAGGGGTTAATTTTTGTTCATTAATCAACAGCCATCTTATGGCGATTCAAAGTAATATGTAGAAAATAAAAGGATTGAAGGAATTATTGACTTTCTATAACTCACAAGATGGTTATGCTGCAATGATGCAAAACAAGAGCATGATGGTTAAATATTTTTCTCATAATCAATTTGCATTAAGCTCCTTAAATGGGAGTTTATGACACATTTTAAACTAATGTTTTATTTATTTTAGAGTGTGGTTTGTATGGTTACAAGATGGGCGATAAGCCGCCGCGTTGCGGGCGGGCCTTTTTTTTGGCGAGATAGTTTTCTATAAATAAGGCAGAATGTTTTGGCCGAAATAAGGCAGAACTGAAGTAGTTAGAAAATAAACATCACATTGTCTGATCTTTTAGTAACCAAACTGAAATACTACTTAAAACGATCATGTAAGGTTTATTACAAACTTCTGTGTATAATTTGACTAACATACATTTTCAGAAGCATACTCTATTGTGTGTCGGCCAACTAATTGAAAAGTTAATAGATAAGTATAGCGACACACCTAGAAGTTTCCAGAGAACGACACATTGCAACGTCCACCCGGCAACAATAAATACCGGTTGGCGGTTACTAATAAATAGAAACAATGCATTGACTTGTGTAAAGAAATGAAAGTAACGATGTACATGCTTTCTTCTTGTGGCTCAACGTTGTTTTCAATTGCATCATCAATTAATTGGCGGCCTGCAGTTTCTGCCTTTTCTTGCTCTAGCAATGCTCCTGCAATTATTGGACCCTTGTAGGGTTATACTGCAAAGAAGATATGCATGTGTAAAAATCATTTGTTGTAGTGTGTATATTTAAAAGTAATGGAATCATAGAACGTTTTATCTATGTATACCTCAGTCTATCTTTTAACGCGTTCCAGCTTTTGATGGCGGCGAAATTTTCCCGTGTGGATTAATTATTGTTGACTCGGCAATTGCTTGCACGACAGAGGCTGTAAAAGACAAAAGATAAGATACTCTTAACCTGAAAGAGATGACTAAGCAGAATGTATGAATGCAATCTATAAATGAAAGCATTGTAAAGTGTTTACGTTCATCAAGTTCCATACAATAATTTGCTACTAAAACCTTAAACTGATATTTATACCGCAAGTCATAAAAATAACTGCTTAAAAATGAGAGGAAGACAATAAACTTGCCTGCAAATGCAGCAAAAAAATCTTGAATCTCTGCACTCCAATTGAATCCATGAATTGAATCATATACCCCTGCATAATTTCGTGTCCAAAGCTGCTGCCCAATTTTCCAGACAGCAGCCACCTCTGGGCGACGCGTTCAACAGCCAACGTAGTGCCACAGGGTTGATTCCAGTTAGTCTCAATGAGAGGGTGTTTGTTTCAATGAGGGGGTGTTTGCTTCGGCTTATATAGGCAGCTTATGGGTTGGTTGGTTTTGGACATATGTTTCATAAGTTCATTTTTTTGTGCTTATTTTTACACTTTTCCACTTATATAAATTTATTATGTCATAATAAACTTACATAGGAAAAAAATTGCAAAATAAACCATAAAAAGTGAACTTATGAAACATAAGGACTAAACCAAATAAGGCATAAGCCGGCTATATAAGCCGAAACAAACACCCGTCAGTGTACAGAAAACCCATTCTGCACCTGTCTATTTAGAATTCTAGGTGGAATATCTATAGCTTATAAACTCTAACGACTTGTATCGATAGTTACCATTACTAAATCAAAGAAAAGCAATACCGCGTTGTTAATGCTCAACAGCTATAAGGATTGCATTTGCAGTTGTCTCTACACTTGCTGTTGCATCCGGCCTCTGCAAAAAAGGTGGTCTCACTTCCCTCGTCATACCTACATACACGTTCATCAAATTTCAATGTATTAGGGAGACCAGCAGAGTAAAATTTTTTTCGACATATTTCACATAGTGAAAATTCTAAAACTAAATTAATATGATATCTTTAAATACTAATCTCAGGTGTTGGTTGTTTGAGATCTAGAATTAGCTATAAGTTTATGACCATGGCTAAAATGATACCTTGTCATAACATAAAACTCTTTATTTAAAAAAAAAAAAAAGCCTGTGATAAGATTATACCTTGTCTGTCAATGTTGATGGTGCGTACACAACCACCTGAGCCTCATTTCAGCGGACTCATTTGAGCCCCATTTCAGGACCCTCGTTGTTAATACCTGTCACAACCACCCTACTCATCTCCTAAACCCACCCGTTTCATACCTCATTTCAGAGCCCGAGCAAGCCTGTTTCAGGCCAGCGTACCCACTTCAGGCCCGTTTCAGCATAAAAAGTAACCCACTTCAGCTGGTAAACACACCCATTTCAGCATCCAAACACACCCATTTCATCCGCTTTTTGAGCACTGAAACTCACCTGTTTCAGCTTTCAATTCAGCGTCCAAAATGATACCCACTTGAGCTCCGGAACCCACCTGTTTCAGCTTCCGTTTCAGCAGGCAAAGCTACCCATTTCAGTACACAAACGCATCCATTTCAGCGCTGCCTCAGCCCCCAAATGAACACGTTTCAGCCCCATTTCAGTCCTGACTCCTGAGAGGCAGAGACCATGACTTCGAAGTATCTCCATTCGAACTACGGCTGCTATTCTGTTGAATCCTGGTAATACCTATTGTAATGACAAATTAAAATTAGTATACATCAAATAATTGGATGTATATAGCATATGGGAGATTGCTAACATATTTATGAAACAACCACCTGTATATATGAATTCATGATTTAGCATACCCTGAATCAATAAGTTTTGTTGTTGATTGATGAAAATTGATATAGAAGGTCCTCTTTTTGAGGTTTATGCACGTGAAATAGAGTAAGGTATAAAATAAACATAGCTGCACACGAATTTAGAAACCACATACCGATTTGCAGGTACGCGTAGCTACCTCCGCCAACCTGGTAAAACTTTCCTTTTCTATTGTCAATCTATGAATAAATCTACTTTGCGGGTGTCAGCTGCTGCAACTATTTTGCATATCGTTGTTAATAGCTGTCACAACCACAAATTATTGAGAATAAAAAAGAAAAACTACAACTAATGTTTTTGTATCAGCTAAGGTTGCAGTGGAAATGCATTTTTAGCAATAAAGAACAAACAACGAAAGTAAAACCAATACCTGATTCATGAGGTATAATTGAAGCTACTTATTTCGGTTTCGACACTCACCTATTCACCCTCACAGCTTCAAACCTCGAAAAAATTCGCACATGCAAAATCAAAACCGCACAAATCAAAACTTTCAATCTTTTATATATAAAAAGCTCGAAAGGGAAATAATTTTAAGTCAAATTATTAAACCCCAATTAATTTTTAATGGTCAAATAATTAAACCCTAATAGATTAAAAACTTAAAAAAATATATAATTAGACTTACTATTGATGGTAGGAATGAAGACGACGGAGTAAGGTTGGCCGGAAAACCCTTCCTCTTTTAAGCAATCATTCTCCCAGAAATTTTTTGCCACCAAAAGAACACCAAAATCGAAACCCAATTGATGAGCTGTTAGCGTATCTTGAAGGGCAAAAGAAACCCAAAAAAGAATCAGGAAACAACAATCGTGATTGTTTGTGATGATCTTAGTGTGTGTGTGAAAGAGTACTCCCGAAGATTCTAGGTATCTCTATCTGCACCATTATTTTTTTTCTTTTTCTTTTGTGTATATAAAAAGTGGAGCAGCAGGGCTAAAGGAAGCGGGTTGGGCCACGGGAAAAGGCTAACAGCATTGGCCGGTATTTTTGGCGGGAAAGTAGGCAACAAAACGTCGACGTTATAGGACAATTGGATAAGGCTAATCCAGCATTAGCGTCACTCATATCTCAATCCCATTCAACCCCACTACAGCAAAACACATCTTGCACACGAACACCATCCATCTCCGCCGACCTAAACACAGAAAACGCAAAACCATCACCAACAATTCAAACACTAAATACACACATCAAAACCGAAACTGTGAACATATATTCAGTTTACTACCACATAGTTTTTCGCAAACTGTTGTTACCCAGCATTGTACAAAGAACAGACAGTAGTCAAAAAGCGATTAAAAAAAGTATTTTTCTCAACTTCAGAATCAGGACAAACTGATCCCACATTCGTAGTTGCCCTTTTGTGGGCCGGTTCCTTATTATTGACAACACGGGTTTTGTCCCGCCTATTACCTGCATTCTGTAAAAAAAAGGAAAGTTAAATCCATAAGCACAAAATGTGGATATTGAAAGCGATAAATTAGAAAAGAAATATACCTTTTGTAGTTTTTCTTCCAAGCTAGTAAAGAAGGTTTAATGAACACTAAGATGAGGCTCAGATCTGCATTTTATTTGGGCAACATGGCGCATCCGCTATGGCTGCAACCACATAACAGGCCTGGTTACCAAGCCAAGTTGCGGGAATGCGCTAGCCACACTCATGAAATAGTTAATACGCAGAAAGTTCATCATTGCCCACACGTTCATGATATCAGGCTTTCAAATATAGGCTCAGATAGGGCAGCAATTAGGAAAGAATGGACGCACCCGTCATGGCTGCAACTCTAACAGGTTGCCGTGCCAAGATACGGGGAATCTCATTTTTAACATGACCCGTTAAAACTCATCATAGCCTCGAGATAGCAATCTAAATTAAATTGCAAAGAAGTATACGTCGCATTCCATGTGAGTTAGTCACATCTGCAAGCCTAATGCAGCCAAGCGTAACCAACAAATCGATAGAAACAATAAGCATTCTATATTGTTGACCATGGCTGCAAACATAGTTGTTTGCCGTGCCACACACACTACGTACTGCATGGCTGCAAACCAAGTGAGTTGCCTGCCAAGATATGAGTCCAGCCCCCATGGCTGCAAACACGTTACCGTGTTGCCCTGCCAAGATAGGGGCGGATAACTGGATAAGGCTAATCCAGCATTATACACATCGATCCAAAAGATATTCGTGCATATCAAAGAGACAGCTTTCAGCCCCATATAATAATTGAGGCGATTAGATGCTTCTAGGTTTCTCGATCTGGATCATCATCATATAGGAAATATAAAACGGGCCACAGCAGGCCACCACAGGAAGAACACAAAGGGGAGTTAATTGGGCTAACGGTGTGGGCTGTTTTTTGGCGGGAAAAAAGTGGATGAAACGGCACCGTTTGGGTTGTGGTTTAATATATATAGTTGTTACCCAGCATTGTACAAAGAACAGACAGTAGTCAAAAAGCGATTAAAAAAAGTATTTTTCTCAACTTCAGAATCAGGACAAACTGATCCCACATTCGTAGTTGCCCTTTTGTGGGCCGGTTCCTTATTATTGACAACACGGGTTTTGTCCCGCCTATTACCTGCATTGTGTAAAAAAAAGGAAAGTTAAATCCATAAGCACAAAATGTGGATATTGAAAGCGATAAATTAGAAAAGAAATATACCTTTTGTAGTTTTTCTTCCAAGCTAGTAAAGAAGGTTTAATGAACACTAAGATGAGGCTCAGATCTGCATTTTCTTTGGGCAACATGGCGCACCCGCTATGGCTGCAACCACATAACAGGCCTGGTTACCAAGCCAAGTTGCGGGAATGCGCTAGCCACACTCATGAAATAGTTAATACGCAGAAAGTTCATCATTGGCCACACGTTCATGATATCAGGCTTTCAAATATAGGCTCAGATAGGGCAGCAATTAGGAAAGAATGGACGCACCCGTCATGGCTGCAACTCTAACAGGTTGCCGTGCCAAGATACGGGGAATCTCATTTTTAACATGACCCGTTAAAACTCATCATAGCCTCGAGATAGCAATCTAAATTAAATTGCAAAGAAGTATACGTTGCATTCCATGTGAGGTAGTCACATCTGCAAGCCTAATGCAGCCAATCGTAACCAAGAAATCGATAGAAACAATAAGCATTCTATATTGTTGACCATGGCTGCAAACATAGTTGTTTGCCGTGCCACACACACTACGTACTGCATGGCTGCAAACCAAGTGAGTTGCCTGCCAAGATATGAGTGCAGCCCCCATGGCTGCAAACACGTTACCGTGTTGCCCTGCCAAGATAGGGGCGGATAACTGGATAAGGCTAATCCAGCATTAGCTTCACTCACATCTAGCAGACAAACACCAGAAACCAAAACCACATTGGCAGCAAACCCTACGCAAACCATGATTTTTGCAACCAAGACACCGCCAAACCCATACCTGTCAAAAATTATAAGTCAAATGTCATCCAATAAACGGTCACCAACAATACATCTACAAAGAACCAATAACCAACCACATGGAATAACCAACCACAGGGAATAACGAAAGCCCAAAAATGACGTTTTTCAATGAATCATTTTATATTATCAATCAGCAGGCAATCGGCAAGTAAACCCTATATAAATGAAAAGGCCTAAATCCAAATGACCACAAAACCCTATATAAATGAAAAGCCCCAAACTTGCTTACATGAACCCAAAAATTAGGGCTTTGAATAAACCCTGTATAAATCAGCAGCCAATCAATAAACCCTGTATAAATCAAATGCCCCAAAAATTAGGGTTTTCAATAAATCATTTAATTAACAACAGTTCTTACCACCGGAATCATGCATCAGCAGCCAATCGGCCACTAAACCCTGTATAAATCAAAAGGCCGAAAGTTGCACACATCGATCCAAAAGATATTGGTGCATATCAAAGAGACAGCTTTCAGCCCCATATAATAATTGAGGCGATTAGATGCTTCTAGGTTTCTCGATCTGGACCATCATCATATAGGAAATATAAAACGGGCCACAGCAGGCCACCACAGGAAGAACACAAAGGGGAGTTAATTGGGCTAACGGTGTGGGCTGGAAATTTGGCGGGAAAAAAGTGGATGAAACGGCACCGTTTGGGTTGTGGTTCAGCTTCCGTTTCAGCAGGCAAAGCTACCCATTTCAGTACACAAACGCATCCATTTCAGCGCTGCCTCAGCCCCCAAATGAACACGTTTCAGCCCCATTTCAGTCCTGACTCCTAAGAGGCAGAGACCATGACTTCGAAGTATCTCCATTCGAACTACGGCTGCTATTCTGTTGAATCCTGGTAATACCTATTGTAATGACAAATTAAAATTAGTATACATCAAATAATTGGATGTATATAGCATATGGGAGATTGCTAACATATTTATGAAACAACCACCTGTATATATGAATTCATGATTTAGCATACCCTGAATCAATAAGTTTTGTTGTTGATTGATGAAAATTGATATAGAAGGTCCTCTTTTTGAGGTTTATGCACGTGAAATAGAGTAAGGTATAAACATAGCTGCACACGAATTTAGAAACCACATACCGATTTGCAGGTACGCGTAGCTACCTCCGCCAACCTGGTAAAACTTTCCTTTTCTATTGTCAATCTATGAATAAATCTACTTTGCGGGTGTCAGCTGCTGCAACTATTTTGCATATCGTTGTTAATAGCTGTCACAACCACAAATTATTGAGAATAAAAAAGAAAAACTACAACTAATGTTTTTGTATCAGCTAAGGTTGCAGTGGAAATGCATTTTTAGCAATAAAGAACAAACAACGAAAGTAAAACCAATACCTGATTCATGAGGTATAATTGAAGCTACTTATTTCGGTTTCGACACTCACCTATTCACCCTCACAGCTTCAAACCTCGAAAAAATTCGCACATGCAAAATCAAAACCGCACAAATCAAAACTTTCAATCTTTTATATATAAAAAGCTCGAAAGGGAAATAATTTTAAGTCAAATTATTAAACCCCAATTAATTTTTAATGGTCAAATAATTAAACCCTAATAGATTAAAAACTTAAAAAAATATATAATTAGACTTACTATTGATGGTAGGAATGAAGACGACGGAGTAAGGTTGGCCGGAAAACCCTTCCTCTTTTAAGCAATCATTCTCCCAGAAATTTTTTGCCACCAAAAGAACACCAAAATCGAAACCCAATTGATGAGCTGTTAGCGTATCTTGAAGGGCAAAAGAAACCCAAAAAAGAATCAGGAAACAACAATCGTGATTGTTTGTGATGATCTTAGTGTGTGTGTGAAAGAGTACTCCCGAAGATTCTAGGTATCTCTATCTGCACCATTATTTTTTTCTTTTTCTTTTGTGTATATAAAAAGTGGAGCAGCAGGGCCTAAAGGAAGCGGGTTGGGCCACGGGAAAAGGCTAACAGCATTGGCGGTATTTTGGCGGGAAAGTAGGCAACAAAACGTCGACGTTATAGGATAATTGGATAAGGCTAATCCAGCATTAGCGTCACTCATATCTCAATCCCATTCAACCCCACTACAGCAAAACACATCTTGCACACGAACACCATCCATCTCCGCCGACCTAAACACAGAAAACGCAAAACCATCACCAACAATTCAAACACTAAATACACACATCAAAACCGAAACTGTGAACATATATTCAGTTTACTACCACATAGTTTTTTCGCAAACTGTTGTTACCCAGCATTGTACAAAGAACAGACAGTAGTCAAAAAGCGATTAAAAAAAGTATTTTTCTCAACTTCAGAATCAGGACAAACTGATCCCACATTCGTAGTTGCCCTTTTGTGGGCCGGTTCCTTATTATTGACAACACGGGTTTTGTCCCGCCTATTACCTGCATTCTGTAAAAAAAAGGAAAGTTAAATCCATAAGCACAAAATGTGGATATTGAAAGCGATAAATTAGAAAAGAAATATACCTTTTGTAGTTTTTCTTCCAAGCTAGTAAAGAAGGTTTAATGAACACTAAGATGAGGCTCAGATCTGCATTTTATTTGGGCAACATGGCGCATCCGCTATGGCTGCAACCACATAACAGGCCTGGTTACCAAGCCAAGTTGCGGGAATGCGCTAGCCACACTCATGAAATAGTTAATACGCAGAAAGTTCATCATTGCCCACACGTTCATGATATCAGGCTTTCAAATATAGGCTCAGATAGGGCAGCAATTAGGAAAGAATGGACGCACCCGTCATGGCTGCAACTCTAACAGGTTGCCGTGCCAAGATACGGGGAATCTCATTTTTAACATGACCCGTTAAAACTCATCATAGCCTCGAGATAGCAATCTAAATTAAATTGCAAAGAAGTATACGTCGCATTCCATGTGAGTTAGTCACATCTGCAAGCCTAATGCAGCCAAGCGTAACCAACAAATCGATAGAAACAATAAGCATTCTATATTGTTGACCATGGCTGCAAACATAGTTGTTTGCCGTGCCACACACACTACGTACTGCATGGCTGCAAACCAAGTGAGTTGCCTGCCAAGATATGAGTCCAGCCCCCATGGCTGCAAACACGTTACCGTGTTGCCCTGCCAAGATAGGGGCGGATAACTGGATAAGGCTAATCCAGCATTATACACATCGATCCAAAAGATATTCGTGCATATCAAAGAGACAGCTTTCAGCCCCATATAATAATTGAGGCGATTAGATGCTTCTAGGTTTCTCGATCTGGATCATCATCATATAGGAAATATAAAACGGGCCACAGCAGGCCACCACAGGAAGAACACAAAGGGGAGTTAATTGGGCTAACGGTGTGGGCTGTTTTTGGCGGGAAAAAAGTGGATGAAACGGCACCGTTTGGGTTGTGGTTTAATATATATAGTTGTTACCCAGCATTGTACAAAGAACAGACAGTAGTCAAAAAGCGATTAAAAAAAGTATTTTTCTCAACTTCAGAATCAGGACAAACTGATCCCACATTCGTAGTTGCCCTTTTGTGGGCCGGTTCCTTATTATTGACAACACGGGTTTTGTCCCGCCTATTACCTGCATTGTGTAAAAAAAAGGAAAGTTAAATCCATAAGCACAAAATGTGGATATTGAAAGCGATAAATTAGAAAAGAAATATACCTTTTGTAGTTTTTCTTCCAAGCTAGTAAAGAAGGTTTAATGAACACTAAGATGAGGCTCAGATCTGCATTTTCTTTGGGCAACATGGCGCACCCGCTATGGCTGCAACCACATAACAGGCCTGGTTACCAAGCCAAGTTGCGGGAATGCGCTAGCCACACTCATGAAATAGTTAATACGCAGAAAGTTCATCATTGGCCACACGTTCATGATATCAGGCTTTCAAATATAGGCTCAGATAGGGCAGCAATTAGGAAAGAATGGACGCACCCGTCATGGCTGCAACTCTAACAGGTTGCCGTGCCAAGATACGGGGAATCTCATTTTTAACATGACCCGTTAAAACTCATCATAGCCTCGAGATAGCAATCTAAATTAAATTGCAAAGAAGTATACGTTGCATTCCATGTGAGGTAGTCACATCTGCAAGCCTAATGCAGCCAATCGTAACCAAGAAATCGATAGAAACAATAAGCATTCTATATTGTTGACCATGGCTGCAAACATAGTTGTTTGCCGTGCCACACACACTACGTACTGCATGGCTGCAAACCAAGTGAGTTGCCTGCCAAGATATGAGTGCAGCCCCCATGGCTGCAAACACGTTACCGTGTTGCCCTGCCAAGATAGGGGCGGATAACTGGATAAGGCTAATCCAGCATTAGCTTCACTCACATCTAGCAGACAAACACCAGAAACCAAAACCACATTGGCAGCAAACCCTACGCAAACCATGATTTTTGCAACCAAGACACCGCCAAACCCATACCTGTCAAAAATTATAAGTCAAATGTCATCCAATAAACGGTCACCAACAATACATCTACAAAGAACCAATAACCAACCACAGGGAATAACCAACCACAGGGAATAACGAAAGCCCAAAAATGACGTTTTTCAATGAATCATTTTATATTATCAATCAGCAGGCAATCGGCAAGTAAACCCTATATAAATGAAAAGGCCTAAATCCAAATGACCACAAAACCCTATATAAATGAAAAGCCCCAAACTTGCTTACATGAACCCAAAAATTAGGGCTTTGAATAAACCCTGTATAAATCAGCAGCCAATCAATAAACCCTGTATAAATCAAAAGCCCCAAAAATTAGGGTTTTCAATAAATCATTTAATTAACAACAGTTCTTACCACCGGAATCATGCATCAGCAGCCAATCGGCCACTAAACCCTGTATAAATCAAAAGGCCGAAAGTTGCACACATCGATCCAAAAGATATTGGTGCATATCAAAGAGACAGCTTTCAGCCCCATATAATAATTGAGGCGATTAGATGCTTCTAGGTTTCTCGATCTGGACCATCATCATATAGGAAATATAAAACGGGCCACAGCAGGCCACCACAGGAAGAACACAAAGGGGAGTTAATTGGGCTAACGGTGTGGGCTGGAAATTTGGCGGGAAAAAAGTGGATGAAACGGCACCGTTTGGGTTGTGGTTTAATATATACGAGAATGGCACCGGCCGCCGCGTTGCGGGCGGGCCTGTTTTTTTTCTGTTGTATTTGGTTTTTGATGCCTTAACGGCCATCAAAAACATCTTAAATCATTATTATGGAAATGGCCAAACTATCAACATATCATGAGAACAGGCACATAACGCATTAAATAGCTCATGCTTTTTTATATGAATACAGTACCTCATAAAAGTTCCTTGTACCATTCGTTATGGTTTCATAAGTTCAGAGTTTGGTAGAATGTAGCAAGAAAAGATACAAAGCTTGACTTCTGTTTGTTAAATTCTGAGTTCAAATATATACAGGTCATATGACCTCCAAGCCAGTATTGTTTTGTCAGGTTAACAGACCCTACACATGCTGCAAAATGATCAATTCATCACTAATATTATGGGTATATAACAGACTAAGATACCGCACATGCAGTGAATCTGTATATGCAGGGTAAATGAACGATGAACATGAAATGCATTCATGTTGATGATAAGAAAGCGTTATCAAATTTTTATTCAAGTAAAAAGGCTGGTTTTGAAAACATATCAGCAGGAAAACTAAAATTCAATACTGAAAACATAACATCATCTTAGGTGTGAAGTCACCTCTTGACATTTGTTCTACTTGCTTGACAATGCCGAGCCTTGCTTCTGTTCTGGAGATTTAGCAAGCGGCTCCTGTGAATTCAAAGAAAACAGAAATCGTAAGAATGGGCATACATCAGCAGCAACTTCAATAACTCGCTAATCAAAACACGCAGTAAAAATACCATTCCTTTTATGCCATGTGTATCAACATTGATACATATAAGTTAGTCATAAACGGCTTCACTAAACCTGATGCAAGCTTCTTAGTGTTCCCATTACCCGAAACATACAATTCACATCTGCACAGAAAAGCAAGCAAAATTTCAGTACAAAATCAGAAAAGGAAAAACACCTAAGGGAGTGTTTGGGATTGCCTATTAAAAGTGCTTATCTGCTTAAAATTAGCTTTTAAGTGCTTGTTTTACAGTAAAGTGAGCAAATAAGCAGTTTTATACTTTTATCCAAACACTATTTTTTTGGTACAACGGTGAAAAATATATTATCCAAACACTCTAAAGATATAAGAAACCAAATTTACCTTGAACGCCTTAGTGAAAGCTTGGAGTTCCCGAAAACCGGATCTTTTCACCATTTGAAACTTCTAGAGTGCTTTAGTTGGGTTAGCCTTCAATTGCACCTTCCTAAAACATATATTCAAAAAAACTGAGGTGTTAAAACTTGTGCGCACACATGTTCGCGATGGACTAAATCAGTTTAGATTGAAAAAATAAGGAACATCCAAACACAAACAACCCATTTTGACCCATTACCCAGCACGCCCGTTCTGCCTTTCTTCTGCTTCTAACTATGATTTTAACGACACATTCAGATCTACAGTCATTTAGTACTCAAACGTGTTATTTCAAAAAGCAATAAGCAGTTCCAAACACCTTCTTAATATTAGATGTTGAAATTAAATTTTGTGATGCAACATACCTATGACTTGGACGAAGTCACCTAGAGTTTGCTTCTTATATATCAGATTTGCTCCCAATTGCATAGTACCATTAGAGCTGAGCCTGTTCAAACTGTTGAAGCCTGAGATGACGTTGTCCTTCGTTTAGCGACTCCTCATATCTTCTTCTGCCTTTTACATTTTCCTTTTAGGCCCTCTCATACCCAACTTTCATTTGTTCTTCCTCTTTGCCATTGCAGCCTATAATGGACCTGCTGATAATATGGGGAAATCAGTCATAATAAACATGTAATTCAACTGAAAATAGTGGTCTACATAGTTGTACTTTCGTTACCTACCTGACACATCAAGAGTGCGAACGTGCACGAAGGATTGCACCATCCCGTATTCGAATGTTTCTAGCAACTTGGTACCTAATCCAACGGAATGAAACCATTAACGGTACGTGTAGCATACATACCTTATTCTTAACGGCTGTACCATTCCGTAAGCCAATAATGAACGTGTAAGCTCTTATTTGCAAAATGCTTGAGCCAGCAAAGTGGTAGGAAGCAACGATAAAGCCATAAAGCTTGAATATAATGAAAGAAACTATTGTTTAATTATCAATGCTTATTTATATAGATCATCTATGTGTTGTACAAAGGTAAGACGTACCTGCCTTTTCACTATTTTTGCTTCTTTCTTCTTAAGAGAAGCCTTGTTGCCAAGATAAAAGGCATCAGGATCAAATGCAGTCTTTCCTTCTTCTACGTTGTACCTATGGAAATAGCATGTACATATTTCAGATGGTTGTTATCATTGCTACTTCTGTTGTGGCAAACTCTTGAAATTTACAACAATCGATAATATCATAGGATCCAAATGAGGCGTATATGATCACTTTTATAAACTCGATAATTGCATATTTTTTGTTTAGAAAAGGCCAGCATACAATTTGAGCACTCAGTTCAGCATAAAACTAAAACTATGCCGAAACAGTTGGAAAGGGTTGTTTGGCATCTGTTTCAACTTCATTAGCTGACTTTGGTTAGTCTGTATGATGATCAACTTCATTAAGATAACATGAACAGCATGATCATCAAATTGCTATTGCATAAGAAACTAAAAAAATATAACATGATGCTTACCTTCCGATTCTAAAAGGAAACCCTTTTTTGTTCATCAATTCCCCATTATCGAGCCGATCATTTTTCCTATAACAAAAGGACAACACATAATGATCTAAAACCCAAAACTCATCATGAAAATCACAAAACTCAAATTTTGAGCTAACCTTTTTACTAAAATCAGTAAATGATCATATATCAGAGTTTTAATTGAAAACTGAAAATGGGTAGTCAATTTCTTAACTTCAAGGTAAATCCATATTCCAAAATCACTCATATCACATTATGTCAATCTTTAACAAAAAAAGCAGACATTTACTTATAATCTCTCTATCTATGCTATTAAGGGTTATGACTTACCGGGTTGAAGAAGCCGCCAAACTTTTGAAAAGAGTGTTATTAAGGCCTCATCGCCCCAGTTCAGATGGATCCACTTTGAAACACTTAAGCGATAGAAAACAAAAGCATTCAACGCACGAATAGATAATTAAAAAGTGACGTTGAATCACTCCAATCAATGCCCGACCCATTTTTAATTGAGACTCAGCTTATTACTCAGATTATTTATAAAGTTATAAGAGTGGGCTAAAGAATCTGAAATCAACAAAGTAAAGGTAAAAGAGTTTGATTACAGAAGCATAGGCACAGGTGAAACATTGTTGCTATATGAAACTATTATTTACCTTGAACAAATAGCTCATAGCTGACTATACCTCAAGATAATCCGCACGCTCGATGCTACTATAAGCGCACCTTGTATAGCTCGCATAAAGAAACCCATCATTAAAGGGTTTTCGTTTGCATTTATAACAATTTATCAATGCCATGACCCTACTGGTTCAATATTAGTATGCAACTTAAAGTAAGGTTCTACTAATTAGGTACCTCATATGTAACTTAAGTAGACCGAATCATAGATTCCTCGAAGCACAGTGTCAAATACACCCAGACTGGTCTCCCGCTGCAATAAAATCTGAGATAATGACCATTTTACTATATAGTAGATTATTAAAGATCATGTCACAGGTAAAAGAAGCAAATACTATAAATAACTTTATAAGATTAAATGAAATAAATTTAGTATTGTTTTGGAGTGCGCAAAATGTTGAAACACTATATTTACGTGCAAACAAACAATAATTTATATCTAATGTAGGCAAGAGAAAAGTAGTCACTCTATGTGGAAGCAAAAAGTAGTAGTTACTAAAGTGCTGCCTATGCCACATTTTTTCTGATTAAAGATCTATGAATAACTTTACTTATGTTCACATAGTTGTTGTCTGCAATCTGCCTGTTGCAACGTCAGGTATTTTCATAAACAAATAGATCAAGACATACCATAATAGGTACTCATACAAAGCCATTTAGAGTCCCAAATGTTGCTCAACGTAATAGCCTCATAAACCAAAAAAAAAAAAAACCAAAATCTAAAAACTTATGTATTCTTGCAAGACAAAAAAGACTTTTTGGCAATTTCTAATATTGTTGAGACATTTCAAAATTTTAAACTTAAACTGAGAGATAATGTAGAATACTTACACAGGCCTAATAAGTGGTTGTTGTATAGCTGTCCGCTTATCCCTGAATCTGTTGCTGTGATGCGGTCTCACTTGTTGCACTTGCGTCGGATTTGCCCCGCCTACGCACGGACATTCACAACTTTAATCATATTTGCAGAGATCCATCACAGTTTCTAATAATCAGTGCAGCGAAATAATGAGATAGAGCATTCGTCATGTCCCAACCCGTAGAGTCATCATTGCCTCATGAAACTGCAAATTACACACAATTCATGGCAGCAAATCTAATTATTTGCCCCGCCATGGCTGCAAATACAATAATGTGCCCTGCCATGGCTGCAAATATGATTATTTGCAATGCCAATATAAATATCTCCACACATTGAATAGCATGAGTTAACAATAACAAACCCCTTTTATTATTAGGAGTATTGCTGGAGCGGGTTGCAAAATAAAATGGATCATTTGCCCCGTTGCTGGAGCATTGGTTTTAACCATGGTGGCCATTTTTGATCTTCATCATTTGCGTTTTTTTGGTTTGATTTCTCGTTTTGAAATGTTTTTTTTAGAGAAAGCGGTGTGAATCTGTAAATGTGGAATCCATAGTTAGAACGAATACTGTACATGTATTAGTAATATTATCTACATGTACCTATTAATATTGCATCATTGTTGTCTGCACGTGCAGGTACTTGCTAGTATAAGCCGATTGGGCAGGGTCTGCATCAAACGGTTCCTCTCACGTGATAAACACATCGTATACCACCATGTAACAATATCATTTAAGCATCCAACTCACGCTGATAAGAAAGCATACATGTGCGTGACTGCATACACGTGTCATCACGACCGCAATCAGAGACATGGACTCTCACTGCAAGAACAATGCTAACAATTATAACCGTCCATATCCAAAAAAAAAAAAAAAAAAAAAAAAAAAAAAAAAAAAAAAAAAAAAAGCGTGCACGCAACTATAACAGACACATGAAAGTCCCGAAAACTAAAGACGTCCTATGATAGACACGACCAAGTCCAATCCAGAAACCAAAATTTAACGCGAGCGGCATACACGTCATATACATAGACAAAAACTACGTCTGAAATATGGCAATATTCTAGAGTATCGCTATTATGGCAATGATGATAAGAACATACGTCCGAAATATGGCGACATTCTAGAGTATCGCTATCTCACGTAAGCACTAACCTAGTATGCCCTCTGTTTTGGTTCTTTCGGTTTATCGTTATAGAGACCTATATTCTTACCTATGAATAAAAAAAAAAATCGTTTTATGTTAGTCCATTGATCTTTACAATTTGTATTTGGTATATGACACACCTACTAAACTATCTTCTATCAACTATGTTAAATAAGGTACGGTATGCATATTTGCATATATCACCTGGCATGTATAAGATGCTGTTAAATGTCAAATATGTTAAAATGCAAACATTTTATGGACACTAAGAACTACAACAATAACATTAGAAGTACTTCATTATTTTCCAACAACGATAATATTAGAGCTTGAATAAAAGTCGGACCACCTGATTAAAATGGATTAGAAATTAGAAATAAGTAGATAACTGACCTCAGGCCATTGTGCGTGCGCGGCTATTATTCCCATGTGAACTGGAAAAAGTAACGCCTATTTGTCTGAGTGCACCTATACTGGTCGTAACTGTTAGTGAATGAATATAAATGCTGACCTGAGATCTACCCCTGCAACAAATTGAAGGACCATCATATTCCCATAATCTAAACTTCATATAACCGTATGTAAAACTTACAGTAACAGGTCAATAGATGGTTATATTCATTTACTTTGCAGCGGCTAAAGTAGTTTCAAGTTGTCCACAAATTCTTCTGTAGCACTGAGTTTAAGCCGCTCTCTTCTATCTAACCATGTACCCTGAAAAAGTCAATAGAACAGAAAATCAGTCAAATTAACACTATATAAGAAAGAAAAATACAGGAGTACTAACCCGCAAGCTGTTCCACAGTGACGCTCAACAACCCTCCATACTATAAACAGTTGGGCTCAGATTAGTAAATGGGGACCGGGTCATAGAAACATTTGAGTTTCACCATGGCTGCAAAAAAGACTCAGTTGCATAGTAATCGTTTATACCATGCCATCCGGTCATTGCACCGCCAGGTTACATTCAATTTTTCAATGACCCATTTCATTTCCCTCAAATTATAACAATCCTCATAGCCCATTCATGTACTGTTATTAGTCAGAGATCTGCCGCATATTCAGCAAAAGCGGCAACGACAACATCAAATAGAGAAATGTAACAATGAAAGTGAAATGAATTAGGATCCGAAAAAATAAAAGACACCAACAGTGGCTGCAAACTTAGTATATGTATCATGAATAAGCCATAAGCAAAATCAAATAAGCGCATAGGGTGGGAAGACATGTTCATCCGAACACCCCCTAACAAAACAACCAAATTACCCAAATTCAAAATCTTCATTCAAAGCCATAAGCAAAATGAAATAAGCTCATAAGCTGGGATAATAAGATCATCCAAACACCCACTAAAACAAACATGAGTGAATCATCAGCCAATCAAACGTCGGTAAATGCAAGGCAGCAAACAAAAAATCTACAAAACACCTAAGATTTATAAATAAACCTGAAATTAGCAAAACCCCCAAATTATAACAAAACCCTAATTTCCGATTAGATTTTATATAAATAATTTTATACCTTTTTTTTTTTGCTTTTGATTGATGACCTAAAACGAATAAATTGAACATGAAGCATGCGCAAACAAAAGCTCCCAACAAAGCATAACTCTTGTACCATGGTTGTTGTACCAGGAAACCCCAAAATAAATCAAAACCCTAACTCCTCCATACCCTTTGCCACCATAGTCGGGTGTAGTCGATATTCGAGATGTGTGTGAGGCACAGCAACTATAGGCAACAGATCTTCGGAGGAGTGGGTGTGGATTAGGTTTGGTGGATGAATGAAGCTGAATGTCGAAGCGTCGGGAGTATTAGTAGCATAAACGGGCTGGATTATGAAAAAAGAGGCCGGAAAAGGAGGAAAAGAGGCCGGAAAAGGAGGCCAAAAATGGCCCAGAAAATTTGGCGGGAAAAGCCCCATTTAAAACGGCGTCGTGTGCACGCGGTTTAATATAAACTTATAATACTATTAATTGGTATCCTGATGTATATCAGTATATGGTGTGTTTTTTTTGGAATCAACAACACCATAAAACATGTATTACGCCTTTCAACTTCAATGTTTATGTATTGGATCAAACATCATCGTCAACGTATCTATTTTAAAGCTTGCGCATACATAATCTCGATTTTTACTACTAATATCTTCAATCAGAAAGATCTATTTAGTAAAAATCTTTATCTGATTCAGGTAGGATTACTGTAGGAAGCCCAAAACCATACAACAAAAATAAATGGGCTTACACAATGGGATGGCGACATGGAGTAGAATTTGTTATGATGAAAAAGCTTGAGGATGCAAAAATGACAAACCGGAGGCATGGCTTTGTAATGGTACAAGGTTACAAATAGTTAGAATGGGGGTAAATAACATTGAGGCAAAGATAATATCCGGTGGTAAATTAGGGACAGTTGTCGTTATCCTCGCATGAATATTAGCCCATCCGATAAGAAGATGCCCTTTTCAGCTGAATATGAGACAATTTCCGATATCTATTTGTTTTGCCATGACAATTAACAAAAGTCAAGGGAAAACATTATCTAAGGTGGGTCTTTACTTGGAACGACCGGTTTTTTCACACGGACAACTATATGTAGCCGTATCAAGGGTAAAGAGCAAGAAGGGCCTTAAAGTCTTATGTTGTGACAAAGATGACAACCATTGCAATCACACAACTAACGTCGTGTACAAAGAATTCCTTCATCGACTTTTATTTTTTAATTTTTTTAATTTTATCTTTTTATCTTATTAAACAATACACTCAACGTCATTTACGTTGCATTATTTATCTTTCAGCATTAGCATTATACATTTAGCGTATTAAATTTTTACATCATGTTTGTACTACATTTTTATGTTTAATAGTAAAACTTTTAGCTAGCCGGCCAACGGCCGGACCTTAGGCTAGTTACTATATATATGATATTAATTTTAGCATAGCTATGCCAAATTCCCTATATATATTATAGGGCAACATGTTTGGCCAAAGTTGGCGGAAAAGAATAAAAAAATAAAAAAATCGACAACCAAAATTATTTGTTTATTCGAATATAAGAAAAAAAAAAAGAAAAAAAGAAAAAAAAAACTTACAAAACACACCCTGAACTTCTTAATATTTATGACCTTTTTATATAACAAACTTTATTTGCCAAATATCTAACAGATATCTACCGGTTTATTGAATAAAAAAAATACTGGCAAAAAAGCCTCTCGATAACGAACAAAACAAGCCCAATATTGATATGCTTTTGACGTACGTACGGTTTTATAAAAAATGTTGAAGTTTAATATATATATATATATATATATATATATATATATATATATATATATAATATATATATATATAGTTTCTAAATAAAAGAACTTTCAAAATGCACCCTTAACCTATCAAATAACTTTAAAATTATCCTAATTTTTTTTTAAAACTATAACGGTCAAAATTAGCCCCGCCGTAACACACTGGTGCCGGACACAACATTTATTCCGAAAATGACGTCGTACGACAACTACAAATACAGCTTCACACAACATTTGTTCCAAACAAATACAACACGTGTCGGCAAAAAACATACCACGATCTTACAACGAGAAACCCCACCCAAACATGAAACGTAAATAATTATCGCAAAAGTTCATCGAAAATTCCCGCTGCAACGCAGCGGGCGCCTTCCCACTTGCTTAGTTATCATACACTAACTAACGACGCGAAATTACATTTTTGTCAGGGACACATATTCACACAGTCAATATATTGAGTTAAAATGTATTATGAATAAGTTTAGTGTCATAGAAACAGAAAAAGGATCAATATAAGAGCAGGAGGTGCAGTGAGCAGGTTGGGTTCGTCATTTGGGGTCCACCGGCTGCCACATCACTTTAACAAACCTCCACAACTAATCTCCCTCACTAACAACTAACTTCAACTTACTCATTTGGGGCCCATCGCTTACAACTTTATTTTTTTTATTCATTTCATTTAATAAACTAAATTCATTTCATTAATAATTAAAATAAAATACAACACAATAAATATTACACACAACTAAAAATAACGTAACGAAAAAAAATACGATACGAAAAAAAAATACATCAAATTATAACGAAACTAATTATTCGCATTCTGTTGTTGGATTTGTTCCCATTGATGTCGTTGCCAAACATGCTCGATGAGACATCGTTGAAGCTTTGCGTGTGTGAGTTTATCGTGTAGTTCTTTGGATTTTTTCCTTTGCACTTCGCAACGTTCAATCCATGTCTGTTGTAAATTTGGTTGCGGAGGAATATACATTTCGCTAGCTTCGGGTATCGCAAATTTTTTATCTTTCAAAATCATGTTATGCATTATGATGCACGAGTACATGATTCTCCGTAACTTGCCCACAGTAAATTGTCGCGCCGGATGGGAAATAATATGCCAACGTCCTTGGAGGACACCAAAAGCTCTTTCGATATCTTTTCGAGCACTTTCTTGTCTCGCTTTCCATGCGGCATTTTTTGGGTTAGTTGCAACCGTAAATGATTTGACAAAAGATGCCTACTCTGGGTTAATTCCGTCAGCTAGATAATACACATGGTTAAATTTACGTCCGTATACTTCAAACGGAACCTCAGGACCGATGTCATCAAGCAGGTTGTCGAATAACAGAGAATTTTTCAAAACGGTAAGATCGTTATTCGCACCCGCGACCCCAAAAAATGCATGCCAAATCCACAAGTCGTATGAAGCAACGGCTTCAAGCATTATAGTTGGATACTTTTTATCACATCTATGAAATTGGCCTTGCCATTCTTTCGGACAATTCTTCCATTCTCAGTGCATACAATCAATGCTTCCCAACATTCTCGGTATTTTATGAACCATGTTATGTGCGTGGTATAAGTTGCGAATGTCATTCTTGTCTGGAGTTCTTAAAAACTTCTTACCAAACAACTGGATTATGCACATAGTAAAAAAATCTAGACAATCGCGTGCACAGTGTTCACCTATTTGTAAATACTCATCTAATGCATCAGGTGCTATCCCGTAAGCCAATTGGCGTAGGGCACATGTGCATTTCATAATCAAACTAAAACTCATTATACCCGCAGCATTGGGTCGGACTCTAAAGAAATCAAAATGCTTGGGAAGAGGATGATGAGTTTGAATATACGTTTCAATACCTTGTACTATTTCTAAAAATAGTTTACGGCTCATACGATAACGACGCCTAAAGTTATCATCCGTATATTTTGGTTCGTCACCAAAATAGTCGGCCATTAGACGTGCTTCAGCAGCTTCACGTTCACGGGGGATGTATCTACTGCGGCGTGAAGGACCGGCTTCTTTATCTTGCAACGATTGCTCGTACTCAAACTCTTGGACAATCATCTCTAGCTCCGTTATCTCTTCAAAGTCACTAACACCGGAAGAAGATGATCCGCTCATGTTTTTTTCTTTTTTGTGTAAGTGTTTTGAAATGAAAGTAGTGTAAATTTGATTGAAATGTGTTAATATCTTATAGTGTGTAATATGTGATAAAAAAAAAAAAAAAAAAAAAAAAAAAAAAAAAATGTGATTTAAAAAAAAAAAAAGGCAAACGGTAATATATTTAAACGTTTTGCAACGGCTCCATCTGACAAAAGTAACTTTCCAATCTTCGTCATGCAGACGAGTAAGCTCAAAGTGGCGAGATTAGTTGAGGGGTGGGGTGCAGTGGCGAGGCATAACGAGCCTCCACGGTGAACCGGCGAAGCAAAGTGGCGAGCTGCACCTCCCGCTCTAACATATCAAAACTTGCAGCATGAGAGTGACTAAACAATCTTTTATTGCATTTTATTTTGTATATATGACTATTATCATTGAATCATTAGCACGTTTTAAAGTTCCAATGTGTTTAACTTTTTTAACCGTTGCATTTGCAAAAGGCTAGTTTTTACGTTACCGACTAATAGGAAATGAACTCACATACTAGCAATATAAAATATATATATAATAATAAAATATATAATACACTATATATAATATATATATATATATAATAGAAATATATAACAACATAAAGAAGTACCCGATTGGTAATCGACCAGATACACGTACACTTGCAGCAAATGTCCACAAGCATAAGCGAATAGATATCAAAACGCATCAATGAATAATGAATATAGAACCTGCACTCATGACGAAAAACCATAAAAGGAGCTCTGCACGGGAATATAGTTCCCTGTCCTTAAAGGTTTTTACGTGCTCTATTCGCTGCGAGCCTCCGTACGTAAACACCCCAGGATTCGATGCAGACCTGTGTTGTATGTCGTCAGCGAAACAGTCACAACACAATGCATTTGGCGGAGCAGAAAACATGACTCGAGTACGTGGTGGGCAAAGTTACCAAACTACAACCAAGATTATACTTGAGGCAATATGAGAAAGACTTTTTTCAAGTGATAGTTTTTCTTAAATATGTCAAATTCATTAAGAGAACAAAAGACCTATTTATAGATCATTTTGGCAGTTGAAAACTTCTTTCCCTCAATATCAAAGGTCCGGTTTTTGTTGCAAGAATATATACGTGGGTTTCTTATATGAAGAAGTTGTTAGAGTTACGGATATAAGTTAAGTGTAGCATGACCGGACTCGAACTCGAGACTTCGGGATTGCACACTTTACGTATGAGTTTCAATTAATAATAATTATTGTATTAGTTACGAATAATTATTAAATTCACGAAATAAGCACTTAACGGTACCTAACGAACGTTAGACGAAAAGGCAAGAAGGATCTAGAGACCCATCTTGGGCTAGGATCGGCCAAACACTCCTATCCCACATCGCCTAGGATAGGAAATGCTCCAAGGTTGGGATAGTATAAATACATGGCCTCATGTATTCATTCTTCTCATCCCTTGGTTTACAAAGCAAGCCAATCTTCTCTTTGTCCCTTCCTTGAGCTATTGTCGATTGTAGCATACCCCATTGGGTGGGCATACGATTTACTAAGGCTCTTCTAGTAGTGCTTGCTTCATGAATCAAGAACCTAGCTTTTCTTATTGAAACGCTAATAGTACGTGTGTGTGAGAACGAAGATTTAGCATACTTTTTCTAACGGTGATCTTGCCCTCTCGACTAAGCCTAGTCGATCCCACATAAACCCTAATTAGGGTTTATAAGTTCTTGTTCTTGCTAGCAATCAAGAGGTACGCATTCCCTTTTATTTTTGTTAATTAATTACTTGTATTTGATCTTTTCCGCTGCGTACTCTTAGATGTTTATGTGTTTATGTTTTTATATTATTCACATATTCCAACAGTGGCATCAAGAGCCGTTAATACGTTGTAATTAATTACCAAAACACATAAAATTGGATGTTATGATTATTACATGCTTGGTGTTCTTGTTTTAATTCTTCATAAACCCTAGTTTTTTTATTTATTGTCGACTTTTTTTTTTTTATTTAAATATGTCGAAATTTTTGAAAATAAAATTAGGGTTTTATGAATTTGAATAAAACCTGTAGAAACCCTAGGTTGCATGTAATATTTATGTGTATTATAAACGGGTTTTTGTAATGCCGTTTTGGTTGCGTTCCTCTACATGGTTATTTGATTTTACATGTACTATGTGGGCATCCATGACAAACCATGCATGTGTTGTTATGGATTATGATGTTTGATTGATTTCATGCTTATATTATGCGATTCATTATAATTGATTTGTTTTTTTAGTAAATATTATGGTTATAAAGATTACTAAAATTTAATTAATTATAAAATCAGGGAAGACCCTATTCTAAATCGTGTATTAATCAATTGTGTGTTTTAAATTGATTTTAATTTGCATGTTCATTATTAAGTTGGTTATTTTATTTTGCTTTTGTTTTTATATGATAGTAAGCAAAAGGGTGTTTTCATAAATAAAATAAACCGGACTAATAATGGTGAAATCTTGTTTTGAGCCATAATCTTAAACTTTTAACTGATTGGTGCGACGGTACAATGTGCTTTCAAGGCCAAATGACAAACTATGTGGTGGGTATAAGTGGAACCAAGTTTTTTAAGAGGTTAGCCCCTACGAAAGTTCCACGCTCGCTTGTGCGTCATCTTGAAACACGATTGTACGAAGCACCTTAAGGCAATGTTGTAAGCTTCTCAACGCCTCAGTTAAAACTTTGTTGATTCGTGCTCATGTAAAGAAACTAATGAGTAAAAGTTTTTTTTTTTTTCATTAAACATATGTTACAAGATGAATGCATGACATCTTTGTACGTATATTTTGATTACACACATCAAAATTTACTACCCTTAAATTTAAGTTATATGCCATCCAATGAAACGGAAACACCTAAAGTTGTGATTTACGTCAAGGCGTAACCTGGCTAGATTACAATGGAAGGGCAAATTACATAATATCATCACTAGCAGATCAACTGATGTGATGGAATTATCTAAGTTTGCAGTTTCTTAAGTTGGTTAACTTAATTGAGTTGATAGTGAGATCTGATCACTCAAGGCATAAGATGGGGATAAAACATGCTTACATTGCAACTGCGGTTGGCAAATATGTAAATCCCATCATTTCTAGGAATTGCAATGGAATATTGGCAATTGGATTCGAACCGTACCTTATTGAATACTATCATCACTAGCAGATCAACTGATGTGATGATCCTATGTCAATTTGGATCCTAGTTTTTCAATGAAAATTAAATGGTTATATGATTATGAACCAAGGGTATTTAATTTTCTTGAAAATTTAATTATCGAAAATACTAAAATTGAATTTTGTAATTCTTTTTAATGTATTAATGCAACATTAAAACCGTAAACGTGGTTTGGTCATAAATTGGTAAATTGATCTATTTCTGCTTTCAAACATATTGTTGTTTGATTGAGAAAAATTTACCGAAATGTCAGAAAGTCTATTTTCCATGAGAGAAGAATAAGACTCAATCCTATTCCTTTTCATGATTGAGAAAGGTATGATAGGGATATTAGAATAAGACTCAATCCTAAGTCTATTTTCCATGAGAGAAGAATAAGACTCAATCATATTTCTTTTCATGATTGAGAAAGGTATGATAGGGACATTAGAATAAGAATCAATCCTAAGTCTATTTTCATGAGAGAAGAATGAGACTCATTCCTATTCCTTTTCATGATTGAGAAAGGTATAAAGGAACATTATAATCATCTACATTCTAATATATAACTCATTGCAATCTTTCATACTTAAGAGTATTGCACATCCTATTTTCCATAAGAAATTTCATTACCCTAGATTGGTGAATGAATTCCTCTATAACAAACATGACATTTGGTTAAATGGAAATATGAGTTATTAGAAGCTAGACAGATTACCGCAAAATTGGTAAAAGGCAAGCTAGATTTTTTTTATCTAGTTGTTGTGCTTTAAGGTGCTACATACCATGATGGGGATGGTAGACCTAATTGAAGAAGAAATTGCATACCCAAATTTTCAAGTTAATTGCAATTGATGGATATTTTATCATTGACTAAGTAGAATACATTCTTTGAGTACCTTAGTATGTATTACGTAAGGAATTACCCAAAGGTGTAGGAAAGTAAGCAGCACGCTATTTGCTTTTACTGTGTTTTGAAACACTTATAATGTTGTCAAATCCAGTGGGAGCATTGTGTTGTAATTACTGAATATAGAGTTATTGTTAAGTTCTCTAATTCAGTGGGAGCTACAAGCTTTATGTCCTGTGTAGTAACCAAAAATTATCTTCAAGATAATTACTTTCCAATTGTAGACACTTATGTTTTAAGGATAGCTATGGGCGTTTCCTTACTAAACAAAGTAAATTCTACAACTACTTGTTAATTCTATGACACAAATCATATTGAATCACATAAACAAACCTGTGTCGTGTTGTTTATATACTACATGATATTGTTCCATGCACAAGTGGGAGAATTATTCATTGTGTGCAAAGGAACAATACATAGAAATATGATTGTAGGATTATCTTAACTGCAAGGTAAGAGATCTATGTTCTAATAAGACTTATACATTTAATGTGTAAAATTATCTTATGTAGAACTTGTGTCAAGATTATAACAAAGACTACTTTTATGTCTTATGATAT
Source organism: Artemisia tridentata subsp. tridentata (assembly GCA_021014915.2). Lineage (NCBI taxonomy): Eukaryota > Viridiplantae > Streptophyta > Magnoliopsida > Asterales > Asteraceae > Artemisia > Artemisia tridentata. Next base: position 360,469,334 of record CP139506.1, read on the forward strand.
TCAAATTAAAAGAAACACTTGAATTTACAATTTACGTCAGAGTGTAACCTGGCTAGATTGCAATGGAAGGTAAACTACATGTTTTCATTACTAGCAGATCAACTGATGTAATGGAATTATGTGAGTTTGCAGTTTCTTAAATTGGATCATTCATAAAATGACATAAGCAAATGGAGTAGCAAATTAACTTGAAATTACTATTGAAACCAAATGGTGGTGTTCACAAATACTTTAATTATATATGTTTATATCTTCTTATAAACATGAAGTCTTTTAACTATTACAAGACTTATAATAAGTAAGACGTTAACTTGTATGTTTATAACAAGAAATCATTGAGTTAATGATTTATAACGTATAGTGGGATTATAACTGTTATGTCTTTTGATTTGATCAAAGAGTACTTGTGTTATAAAGCATGCAATTGGCTTGGAAAATCTATTTCACCATTAACTTGATTTAGTTGGTGAATAGGTAAGCAAAAATGATATATATTTATCTTATATATTGTAAGAATGACTTACAAATGTTAATCCTAATGAAATACATGATGTGTATGGTATGTTCAGTTAGGAAAATCAAACGCTTGTAATAATTGTTTGATTAAAGATAACTATATCTTCTATTCTTCCTAAAGATGTCAAGGTTAGGAAATTGAGTATGGGGTAGATATACTCAATTTAACTCCAACCTAGAAGATTAATAAGACACCATTTATCATGGTATGTGATGAATCACATTAAGTCTTAAAATTGAAGTTCAGAATTTGTTAGACCACTTGATGAGTAGGTTGTTAACAAATTAAGATTATGAACTATCAATATGTGTTTGTAAAAAAATCCCAAAAGAGAACAAGCTTGTGTTGCTCTATTGGCTAAGTATTTATAGTTAAACTATAAATTACAAAAGGTAAGTGGGAGTTTTATCTTGATAAGATAAAATTACAAGACACATAATCTTCTAAACACACTAGCAAATCATAATGAGGATTAAACATGTTAATGATTAATCTCAAGATGATGGAATTATCATTCGTAGATCTGCAAAGATATCTCAAATATTTGTAGAATATGTTGAGGATTATGAGTTACAGGATTATGATAAACCTGTTAATAATTTGCAAAATATTTAATTTGGCAGAATTACTCATACTATGAATAATTAGATGCAGTCCTAGAAGATAACTAGTTTGGAAACGTAGTTGATCTTAAACTCTATAGTTATACTATAGAATAAAATGATTTTCTACAAAGGGAATGAAAATCCTAGAGATTTAAATTCTGGTGTAGAAATCATAATGGACAAATTTGTATACATATTTAATGTGTGAAAAGATTATCAATCACACTTAAGCAATTAAATGTGATTGAAATTCTTTCTAAGCACATTAAAAGCATAAAGATTATGATTATCATTCTTAGTTTCATTTATATGAAATTAATAATGGAATGTCAAAACTCTTTCTTGGATAATTACTTGTGCGGGGACGAAAAGTAATTGAAAGGAGTTTTGAATTCAAATAATCTTTAGAAATATACAAAGTGCAAATCATTTGTAAATGGATTAATGCATGCATCTTAAAGATATACTTATGTTTAGTTATTAAATCTAAGTTTTGATTTATAATTAAAATAAAATATGTCTTAATATTCCTGAAAGCTAGTGGGAGTATTTATTTCATATATGTTGTATTACATATAGGAAGTAACATTCCATTAACATTATATGTTAAGTCTAAGTTTGGAATGAAACTTCAAATTGGAAAATTAGGAAATAAAACCTTGAACAATATGTTTATTTGATTATAAACATAAGCGGTAAAATAACTGATTCTAAAAGAACATGATAGAAACATATCTTTGGAAAGATATGACATGAACAAAATCTGAGTTTGACACAAGGATTTTTCATATACATCATGTTGCTTGTTGTATCATGCTTGGATGAAAGATGATTGACAACATTAGTATCTAATTGTAAGATTTTTAGATAGTTAAGTGTGATGGATATGGTTGGAATTAGAATTCACATCCTCATTCTGGAAGTGCTCCTAAATTCTAAATATGAACCATATGGCAAGTTATTGCTTAATTGATATAGTGGACAAATCTTGAAGGATTTGAAGATATCAATCATTACACGATGGATGTTGAAAGTTTACGGAACTTTAAAGGGCATATTGTTGTTGCATACAATGATGCTAGTAAGATTGAGATGACACTCAATACTAATCATGGTGGGACTTTAACCTTACTAATGTCCATGTGTACTAGTTATGCTCAATGTGAGCATAGTTGCATTATACATTAAGAATTAGAATACTTTAAACTATAAAGGTTTAGTAGTTGAATTGTCATAAATTCGCGGTTGAGGATGTCACGCAATTTTATGAAGTATTATGTGGCAATATCTTGATAGATGAATGCACACATACAAGAATTTCATTCTTGATATAAGTATTCTCAAAATTTCTGATAGATCAAAATTAGTTGATTTATGCCTTGTCAACAAGTATGGTTGTCATGACTTGTGGCATAATTCATTAATTGGAATTATCATGCTTGATCTGTTTAGTATTTGGATAAGGGATGTTAAGCAATTATTATTTAATACTGAATTAAAGTACTGAGTACGTTTGTTTTCATTAATAATAGATTGTATCCCATATTTGCATGTTTAATCCATGAATAACTTATGATATGTTATTCTAAATAGTCCGTTGTCAATTAATGATATGGGAGTATCATTGAACTAAGACAAATATGAGTTTTGGTATAATATATTTTAAGTATATTGATGCGTTGGACATGCCAAATTCACATGATATTCAATAGAATGAATAAATTGAATATAGGACAAAATCCCAACCACATGATTGTACTTTATGGATGTTGTCATTATAGTAAATCATGAATATTTATCCTCAGACTTGAGATACCAGGTAACTACTGTGGATGTAGCTCATTTTCTGTGAGATAATCTAACGCTATCCGTAATTGGTAGTTATAAGGATTATTTTCAGAGGTGATGCGAAGTTCATGGGTTATGCTCGTAGTCAATACAGGATTTGGTTCCTTCAAATTTGTTTTGAAGTTTAATACTGTTTGGCCACTCGTAGGATTAACAAGATGTTTGCATGGCCATGCCCAAGATCTATCTGGAATACGTTCAGATGAATTGGTAATCTTGCTTGATCATAAATAACGAGAAACACATAGTTAATTATGGAATGACTTCGATCCATATCCATATTAACATAGTATTAGAATCAAAAGGATAAGTATGATGATGATTCATCAATGGTGGTTTTTTCCAGGAAACCATACTCAAGTCGTTCTGGGGACATTGGCGTGTTATGCTAGACTAACCAATGTCATTGCTGCATTAATCTATATCCGAGTGGGAGCTGTTAGAGTTACGGATATAAATTAAGTGTAGCATGACCGGACTCGAACTTGAGACTTCGGGATTGCACACTTTACGTATGAGTTTCAATTAATAATAATTATTGTATTAGTTACGAATAATTATTAAATTCACGAAATAAGCACTTAACGGTACCTAACGAACGTTAGACGAAAAGGCAAGAAGGATCTAGAGACCCATCTTGGGCTAGGATCGGCCAAACACTCCTATCCCACATCGCCTGGGATAGGAAATGCTCCAAGGTTGGGATAGTATAAATACATGGCCTCATGTATTCATTCTTCTCATCCCTTGGTTTACAAAGCAAGCCAATCTTCTCTTTGTCCCTTCCTTGAGCTATTGTCGATTGTAGCATACCCCATTGGGTGGGCATACGATTTACTAAGGCTCTTCTAGTAGTGCTTGCTTCATGAATCAAGAACCTAGCTTTTCTTATTGAAACGCTAATAGTACGTGTGTGTGAGAACGAAGATTTAGCATACTTTTGCTAACGGTGATCTTGCCCTCTCGACTAAGCCTAGTCGATCCCACATAAACCCTAATTAGGGTTTATAAGTTCTTGTTCTTGCTAGCAATCAAGAGGTACGCATTCCCTTTTATTTTGGTTAATTAATTACTTGTATTTGATCTTTTCCGCTGCGTACTCTTAGATGTTTATGTGTTTATGTTTTTATATTATTCACATATTCCAACAGAAGTGGACTTCATTTCTTTCCACTAAAACAGCCACGTTTGCTACTAATTCATCAAAATGATTTATCAAAGATAATTTTAGTAACCCCCACCATACTCATTATATTGTAAGGTAAATCAATATTTAATTGAAACTTTTTACAACCTTACTTTAAATTCCAGTAGTAGTAGTGTATATAGCTTAGGCCTAGAAGAATGGGGTCGTGTTAAATGTCATTATGAACGGAAAAATAGTTGTATGTGACATACAACTAAAAATCTAGCATGAAGGTGGATTCCATTTTATTGTAGTGTTAGTTTTTTGTTGTTGTGTTTTTATTCTTCCTTCAATATGATGGTCACTACTCTTATCAAATCCAAACTTTAGAAGACCATAATTGAATATGAATAGAGGAGATGTTAGAAGCATGAATGAGCTATCTTAACAAAAAAAACTACCAAAATTAATAAACGACTTCCTATTTCACGCGCGAAAATTTGCTTAAAATGGTTGTTACATTGTGTCATGTAAGTATTTTATTAAAGGTAGAAATTTTTTTACAACTTTAATTAAAAAAAAGGGTTTTGTACTCACATAAAATACACATGGGCCTCAGTGCTATTGTTTCATAGTTTTAGACCGAAAATGTAAAATTTAAAATAAAAGCGGAGTCACAACCAGTATCATCATTCAATCCCAATAAAACAAGAAATATCATCCAATCTAATATCCGGTGACCTTTTAACCAAAATTCAAGCGGCTAAAGAGATCCGGAGCTTAATCCGTAACCAAACTAATAGTATCAAGATCCGGCTGCTGGCATTATTAAACCGTTAGTTCTATAGAAACTCATCAACTTTTGTTACTTGCCTTGCTTAATCTCGCTTCTAGAAACTTTCTTTTCATTTGTTAGGGGTTTTATAAATACTTCCAAGTATGTTTGGCAAAATTAGCAGTAGCGGCTGAGTGATTATAAAGTGTAAAATGACGTAAAATCTAAGGGTATGTTTGGCGCGTAGCTTTTAGGAGCGGTTAATAAAAAGCTTATTTGGCAACAAGCGGCTACTTTTACTTCATTTTACACACTAAAATAAAAACTTCACCTACCTTACTAAACACTTTTATAAAACAAAATAGCTAAACATAACAATGCTTCTTCGAGTAGCGTGTCTAGAAAGAAAATAAAACGCTAAATGCTTCTTGCCAAACAAGGTTTCAATTTGCCAAACATTTAAGTTTTATCATGTTATTGTTGTAAAAGTTAGGTGAATATGAAAATATAGTTCGTAGTAATATATAGTTATGCCTAATTTATGAGGACTTATGTAAGTTATAGATTGCAAAAGATAATTTGTTAGAGGACACACATTTGCCAGAGTAAAAAAGAAGTTCCACAGCAAAGGGCAGCGCTGCCTTTGTTTTCGTTTCACAGTATTTGTTGGTGAGCCGCGTTTGTGTGGTTGGAGTTGGGGGTGTGGGGTTGCGAAATGTGATTTGAGAATGGGTTTAAGTTAACAGACATACTTAAGAACCTATCTGCTTCAACTAGACTAACTATATATTCCTCATTCAGCCAATAACTAGCTATGAAACGATCTCCTTTGCATTAGTTTTGACCGTAATTGCAAAATAGGAGTTTAGTACCTACCTTGAGTTAATCCATATGCTATGGCTTAGTCTTTCTGGAAAGACAAAATCATATGTTGTCCGTGTTATTTCTCTGTTCAATATTGTTCAAACCTTGGGTTAATCCATATGCTATGACTAGTTGCAAGTGTTCATAAATGAGGTTTCTTTGTCTTCACCTTTAAGCTCTAGGGCTCATTTTTGCATTAGACCATTCATGTCTTTCTCCTCATAGTGTCTTGTGATTTTCTGCTTGTAATTAATTGGTCTATTATGAAAGGTTTACGGAGAGGATGAGTGGTCATTTGGTTTTGTGAGCAAGGCACCGGAGTTTTCAGTTGCCCGCTAAAAAGAACCCAATGTACACATATCGTGAATGCATTGTCCTTGGAAAAACAAGGTTATCCAAATCTAAGGTCAACCAGATCCTGAGGGAACTTGGCCTGGAAACTCTTACGACTTGCTTGCAAAAAACTGCAATAACTTCCGCAATGATTTCTGTGAAAGTCTTGGTGTCCCTAAACTTCCAGGTTGGTTTATCACTTACTTTTAAACATGTTTCATCATTATAATAATATTTTTTATAGTACGTAATCATAAAACTTTATGTAGTTTTCCACATCATATTTTTTTTGGTTGTGCTTGTATAATCTGTGGTTATCGTCTACGCTGCATGACATGTAAAGCATGAACTCTGTATGTTTAGTTTAATTTTGTCATAAACCACATTAACTTTCCATTGGAGTTTGTAGTGCTTTTTAGTATGTTTTGAGATGATTTGTTTTCGGTATCAAGTTTTAGATGGGCTTTTTAGATTGTTTCATATATTTTTTTTCTGGAATTCTGGATCTGAGAAGACCTTAAATAGGTATTTGAGCTTCTTGCACTTGTAAAATCATTCTGAAATACTATTTTTACAGGTTTGCTAATGCTGGTGACACTGCTGTAAGAATAGCAGAAATCACAGCTATTCGGGTGAGCATCAGTTCTGTACTGTGTTTACTCTTTTGTGTTTGTTTCGAGCCCCGTCAACAGTTAATGTATTATGAATCATAAAAAGTTAAAAACTATTATATCTATTCTATTTGATACCATGGTTTAGAAGATTGTAAATAAATTTTTTGATCGTTTCCCTTTTTAGCCATGCTTTTAGTTTTAACAATTTGACTCATTATCAACAAGACATATATGTACAAACTCCCTTTATCAACAAGACAATTTGATCAATTTCCATATAAATGGGCTGAAAATTGAACACATTTATTAGTAACATTATGTACTAACTCCCTTTTTCTGTTAATAAATATAGTTCAGCCAAGCTAAAACGGATATTGTGACAGCAAGCAAAGTGGCATATCGATTTCTTGCTGGCATCACTTCAAATAACAACGCAGGGTCTCCAAATTCCCCTGGTGGTGCAAACAGAAACAGCCCTATATTCCAGCAACCCGCTTGGTTTAAAAATATTGTGGCTGCATGGGCAAAACCATCAACTAGTACCACACTTGATAATGGACAAGAGCAAGTTGCACACCCTTAGAAACCATTAAAGCAAAGACAAGATTCGGAAGCAGCAACCCTGCGATCATATGAGATGTAGAACATTTGTTGCTTCTTTGTGTACTGTTTTATGGTTGTAACTGATTTTTCCATTTATGCACAAGGTTTGTTTGTACTAGATGGACTAACCGCAACACACCAATGAATAGCTAAATTCAAAGACCTGCACTAACCAAGACGATCCACACAAGTGCACCACTAGTCCACCAACAGTAACATGATAATAATAAGAGCAATAACATTACTAAATAACTTTCGGCTGTTATTTAAATTTATTAACGACACTTCTAGTATATATGACTTCAATAAAGATCAATGATTTTAAGATGAAACAAGATTAAAAGAACACAAAGCACCCTAAGAACACAACATTTTAGAGAATGATTTCACCAGGTTCTCTATAAATACAAACAAAATAAGCCATCATCGGATCAAACGTACACTTAAAGGAAGCATTCAACCTGAGCATTCTATTAAAAACAAAGGCATTGACACCATCATCTGCAATTTGGAGCGAAGAAATAGCCTCAGCAGCTTCCCAATCTCTCTCCACAACATACGGTGCCTCACTTGCCTGAACATACTTGTCATCACTCAACCTGTATCCATTCCATTGGTATCCGGATCCTCCACATCCATCAGAAACCCAACCCATATCTCCATTTGGACTTCCTGAGTGAGGAATGACAGTAGCTGTCGTTCTAGCATGACTGTCACCCACAAAGAGCTCAAAATTACCGGCACAGTATCCCCACGGATACCATTCTTCATCCTTATGCTCATGGCTCAAACACATGATTTGTCTGATTCTTCACCAATTAAGACTTGCAGAGCAATATCTTCAGCTATAGCAGCACACTCTTCATCCAGCCTTTGTTCACTTCTTTCTTCTTCTGGTTCTTCTTCTCGAGTTCAGAAATAATGGCTGCCGATGCCGCAAGCCAACTGTTGTTTTTTCTTCTCAGCCTGTTTAATACGTTCCAATTCGTCCTTCACTTGCTTCTTCTAAACTTTCCTAACACCAGATGGCACTTTAATCTTAATTCTATACTAAAACTTTCTTAATTACTCAAATCTTAAAACTGTTTCTTTCTAAAAAGTATAAATCACCACTATGTTTTTTTCTTTGTTTCTTTTGCTATCTATGAATATTATGAACTGAAAAACTAATTAAAAGTAACGATCATTCTTTTTTACTGTTTATAAGTAAATTGAACGGCTTAGATTAAATGGAATGGACATGATCAAAATAGTATTCATCAGCAAGTGAATGTTTCCGACGGTGGCTAAAATTTTCCGACGTATCTATCCAACCTCTGTTTGCGCAGATCCGAATGTCTGTTGTGTTTTCCGACGTGTAATTCCCGTGGCTAGGATTTTAGAGCAAAAAAACCAGTTAAAGATTAAGGCATTGATAGTAGTGATGCAGATGGTGTTTGAAGGTGATATCGGTATCGGTACTGGCGGTGCAATGATGGTGGATTGGTGGAGCGGCGGTGGTAGTAGTGCAAGGTGGTGGTTGTGTCATGGTGGTGAAATAGAAGGGCAAAAGTTGAGGGAGATGAGAGACTTGCATGTGTTTGCACTCGGTAAGGTAACCCCGAGCTATCTTATAACTGAGTGCAATATCAGCGCCACATCAGCTTTAACCTTTTCACCTTAACTCACCAAAAAAACACCCGGTACCATAACTCACCTTAACTCAACATTTTGGGCCCCATTTTTTTCTTCTTTTCCAATTATTTAAAAAAATACAAATTAAAACAAATTACATTTTTATTTAAACAAATCACTAAAAATACAAAAGGATAATTCCAAAAATGACCAAGTTGCCCAATTGGTGGGCTTTTTTGACCTTAGAAAAAAATTCTTATATTAACCAGTTGCCCAACGCAACTTTTAAGAGGGGGGGGGGGCACATGTCGCGCCCATGGGACGCCAAGTGTCCAAAGTTGCCCAAAAAATATCGGAGTTGCCCAAAAAAGCGCCACTCGTCGTCCCAAAAAATCAACACGTGTCCCCCCCTTAAAAGTTGCGTTGGGCAACTGGTCAATATAAGATTTTTTTTTTAAGGTCAAAAAAGCCCACCAATTGGGCAACTTTGTCATTTTTGAAATTATCCCAAATACAACAAATGTTATTTACTTAAAAAAAAAAAAAAAAAAAAAAAAAAAAAAAAAAAAAACCACAAGGACTAAAACGTAAATACATAAAATGTTATTTACTTTAAACAAATAACCACAAGGACTAAACCATAATACCGAAAACCACAAGGACTGAAAATGTAACTTTACCAAAGTTATCTTCTTCATCTTCACCAAAAAAAACCTGCACACCTACAAAATCACACACATAACACACACGTTATTATACTAAAACACCAAAATACCCAACAAAACCCACCAAAACCCATTTAAATCCGAAGAAAAAAAAAAGAAAAGAAAAAGAAAAACGTTTTAACGCAGCGTTAAGGGGGTAACGCAGCGTTATAACGCCCCCTTAACGCAGGTTAACGCGGCTGACGTGGAAGGTTTAACGTGGGGGGTGCGTTACGCTACCGTATGCTCTAAAGTGTTTACTCTGTGTTTCATTTTTTTTTTTTTTTTTTTTTTTTTAAAGAAAATTACCAAAAGGTACAAAAATTCAACCTTGATCTATTATATGTCACTACAAAATTTTGGACATTCACTCACTAAAACTTTTCCTTACTAAAATTTTTAAAAGTCACAAAAAAGTAAAAAATAAACACAAAATTATAAAAGTAAAACTTTGACATATACTCACTAAAAATTTTCCTCACTAAAACTTTTATAAAGTCACCAAAAGTAAGTGAAAAACAAAAAAAATAAAAAAGTAAAATTTTAACATATGCCCACTAACGACCCAAAGAGTTACTGAAAACTTTCTTTGTAACATTTGCTTACTTAAGTGTATCTAAATAAAAGTAAGGAAAAGGTTTACTTAATTTTTTTTAAAAAAATGGGGGCAAGTTTATAAATTTTAAAACTAAATAAAAGCCATTTATGAATATAATGTTAAAAGGTAGGGGCAAGTAAATAAATCCACCATTCTTCCAAACGCATCTCTAAATAACTCCGGCACCGTCTCCTAAATAAATCCAGCCTCTCTCAACGCATCTCCCAAACGCATCTCCTAAACGCCTCATTCTCCTAAATCCACCATGGTCAATTGCTGAAGGTTCAATTGCTAATCGTCATCGTCTCCTGTCTCTATCCGGCCTAAATCCGGCCTAAATCCACCACCGAAACCCTAAAATTGTTAATCGTCATCGTCTCCTGTCTCTATCCCTAACTCCGGCACCGTCGCTATCCGTCGTTGCTGTATTTGTAACTCCGGCACCGTCTCTATCCGTCGTTGATGTATCAGTTACTAAGGTCTAATTTTACTTCTTATTTTTATACATTTAGTCGTTGCTGTATTATTTAGTTAGTTTGTGAACGATTTACAAAACGAGCTAGAAATTAGCGATTTATTGATCTGATGATTGTATAGTTATTCGTTAAGGTTATTTATAATCAAGTTTGCGAAAGAAGTTTAACGAGCCGAGCGTGAGCCTTTAGTAATGTTTATTTACTGATTGAAAGCGTTATTTGTTGTTACGTGCATCTGTTTGTTAGTTGATCGGTTAGTTAGTGTAGTATCTGTTAGGTTAATGATTTGAGCTTTTATGAAACGAGCTTGAGAGGTTATAACTGCTTGAATCGAGAGTTTGCGGAACGAGATATAAAGAGCCGATGAGTGTTTTTGTTACTGTTACAGTTACTTCTTGATCCCGTAGACGTTTAATCAAATTAGGAGTTATGACGAAAGCATCTTGCCTCTGTAGAGGAACGCGACAACTACTTCTTGATCCCGTAGACGTTGAGGTTGCTCTGTCACGAAATGGTTGTCTATGACAAAACACTTCAGATACATGCACCGGCTTGCTTTTGTTCTGCTACAAGTCGGATCTTTAATTTTTTTGGTATCTCGTTGTTAGTAGTTAATGTATGTTCTTTTAGAATTTCTTATGCCAAGTATTGCCTCAATGGAGCTTGTGCTCCTAAACAAACTATTGTATTCTGATGTATGAAATCTTTGATTGTGAAGTTCTTTGGAAGGATGTAATACTATGATAGTTTTGGTCTTCTGTGAAAACATATCATGCTGTTAATTTCATGACTGTTCTGTCTGATTAACTGTTATGGAGTCTTTAATCACGCCAAACATGAATTTTTATGGTAGGTTGAGACTGTAAATCTATGAGTGTTGCTTCTTTTTTGAATGTTTGGATAGCCGTGGACTTTTGAAAATTTGAAAGGCAATTAATCTCGGAGATCAAAATCATCCTCATATCAAGTTTTTGGTAAAGCAAGGCTACATCTTTTTGGCGGGAATGAGCACACAATATACACCAAAGTTGAGTCATCACTGACTAAATTTTGTATGTTCATGAGTTTCAACTTTTATGGTAGTTTCGTTCTATGAATATGTGACTCAATAGTCAAAATCAATTTAACTGTTGCAATATGTATTCAGTAATTGTATGAGCAAATGAGAAATTAGTAATCTATCTCAATACTCATAATCACCTACATACAGATGATGCGTATGGGGTGAAGAAAGGCCAATGACTTGGCATGATACGAGTGACCGCTAGCATACGCAACACTACTGGAAATTCTTTGATTTTCACCGAGTTTGGATGGCACTATTGTCGTTTTTTTGCTGCTCTGTTAGTTTAATTCTTTATCCAATTTACTTCGCACACAACAAATCCTTGTGTGTGTACCATCTGTTGCTGATCTTCTACCCTAAGGATTAAACTGGAAGGCCTTTTAGGCTTTTATTGCCTGAGAAATTAGGATCTTTTTATAACCAAAAATGCAGAAAGGAAATGGACAAAATTTTGGTGTATTTTGTCAAGTGCTCTGCCAACAACAGGTTTGTACAATCTCCCGGTACTTGTTTTAACTCATTAGTTATCATATTGTTTGCATTATTGACATATTATGCGCTATTGACATAAAAAATAATTGCACTTTCTTACTCAAACAGCTAAAGCTGTTACATCTCCCGGGCCTTCTAATAAGATTACTCATCTTAGCTCAGCTGAAATCCAGCTTCGAACAAAGTTTTTGGAGGAGGACAGGCAAGTTTCTAATCTCAAAACAAATCATCTATTTTCACAAGTTTAAAAGGCTAATATAGATCATTTTTTGTAGTGAGCTGATGAAACTTCATCAACAGTTTGTTAAGAGCGGTCTAATGTCGGACAATGAGTTTTGGTGTATTAGGAAGGTAAAACAGCGAGTGGGCTATTGTCGCCAGGTATGTCACTTTAGTAATCAGTTGGTTATTTCTATTTTGATGGGTCAATAGAAACTAAAGAGATTGGGATAAGTCGTAAGCTAGTACCAAACCAGGCTGACTTCTAGTTGGACAGAACTGATGTCTAAAAATCCTACAATATTACATTTACACACATCTAATACATATTACAGATACTAGAGTAGCATAGCATCCTCACTCTAATACGTATAACAACATATAAGGGGCATCAGCAATAAGAAAATTTTACTGTTTTTTTGATTGTGGGATTGGTGCAGACATTGAAGGGACTCAAGAGAGAGGATGCTCCTCTACTAAGGAAATTTGGAATTCAATTTAAGGGGGGCTTTGAAAATGCAGAACCTGATGGGAATACAAACTCCTGTCAAAGGCGATGACTAGAGGTAACTATTTTGTAATCCTAAATCAACTTATCAAGTCTTTAAAAAGCAGGCTTTTACTTTGATCTCTTTTTCCCCTTCAAATTAAGCATTATTGCCTCCTAATTCTCCAACGCATTTTTTTTATACAGGACGAACCATCACCCTTTTCTTTGAAGGATTTTCTGAAGAGATAGATCTACATGTCCATTTTACAGTTTAATTTCAGTATCCTTGGTTCTGATGCGTGCTGCTGTTTGGTATGTTGTATTAACCGTTGTCACATGGCTCATTGTCTCGTATACTGTTGTAATTCTGATCTTGTATTTGGGTTGTGAGTTTGGTAGAAGAATATACTCATATAAATACTTCAAAAATTCTTAGAAGGGTTCGTTTCTCCAGTGTAAAGATTCATTTGTAAGAACAAATATGCTCTCTTTGATAGTCAGCTTGGGAATAAATTCATCCCACCGTTAGCAAAATTTGGCGCTGTATTGTGGACCATTTATTGGTTGTTGATGTGTAACATTTTTTGCTTAACTGTGTGGTCTTGTGTGCCATGGCGTTATAGCAAATAACCATGTTTCAATCTTTTAGATATTTCTGGAAAACTCAATTATGGAAAGTATTTCTGTTTTGTATCAATTGGGGATACAAAAAGTGTATTATTTATGAATTAGCTTTACTCACTTATCATTTAGTCACTAAAAGTGAACCTTTGCTCACTATTAGTTGTAAAAGAAAGTGGCTAAAACATTTTACATAGGCTTTGGTGTAAAAGAGATTGGACACCTTTGCCTACTAAAAGAGAATAGTCACTAAAAATTTGACCCTTTTGCTTACTAAATATTGTGTAAGGATTGACTTTTAGTGATGGCTTCAGTAGTGACTGTTTTCTTTTTAGTGGGAGTTGCCAAAATAACTTTTAGTAACTCTTTTCTTATCTTTTGCTCACACTTGAATTAGTGAGCAAATGTCACAAATTTTGTAGTGTGTACACTTTGTACACTTTTAACATCTTTTTCTCATTTTAGTCATGCTCGACTGCTCAACTGCTCGATTCCACCCAATTTTTGACACGTGTCATTCCTTTGTCAAAAATTGGATGGAGTCAAGCAGTTGAGCATGTTTATTGAACCTCATACAATGGAATGACACGTGTCAAAAATTAGGTGGAATCGAGCAGTTGAGCATGACCAAAATGAGAAAAAGATGTTAAAAGTGTCCATATAGTAGATCAAGGTTGGATTTTGTACCTTTTTGGTAATTTTATATTTTTATTTATTTATTTATATTAGCAGGATACCCGCCGTTGCAGCGGCGGGTACTCTGAAATAAAAATTTTCGGTGAATCATGAATTTAGTTTATTATGTTCTTTTTGACAATTTAAATTTACAGATATCAAGAATTTCGTTTATCCCGTGCCCGTTCGGGCTCGAGCCCATTTGGCCCGCGCCCGTTCGGACTCGAGCCCATTTGGCCCGCGCCCGTTCGGACTCGAGCCCTTTTGGCCCGTTGCCCGTTCGGACTTGAATATTTGTATAATGTGATTTATTATTTGTATTAGTGACATTTAATAATTGTGTTTGAGTTTGTTGTACAATATGCTTGGCAATTTGTATTTCTTATGTAAGGGGTGTTTTAATAACTGCATTAATTGTATTTATTGATCAGTTAATTAATTGACTACATTAAATATCTTGACCACATTAATTGTGTTTTAATTATGTGCAAAATATTGAATCTTGCTATAATAAGCAATGCTGAATTTTAAGAGTTTTTTAATTTTAGTAGGCCTTTATGCATTATAAGATAGTATGATATTGTAAAGAAGTTAAGGGCTGAGATTAAAAAAATGTAAATACCCATGGTTTAAATGTCAAATAGGAGAAATAACGAGTCAAAATAAGGACAGTTATGTATAGCTCAAAGGATCAAACATGCACCAAAAAGCCCACCTTAGGGACCATTCCCACGGATCCCGTTATCTGGGGATCATATGCGTAATTCGCCCTAAGTTCAGGGACCAACCGTGTAATTTAACCTATTTTAAATATTATTTAGGGTAAATTACATGGATCGTCCCTGAACTATAACCCGTTTTTGCATTTGGTCCCTCGTTTTGACTTTGTTGCAAGCATGGTCCATGTTTTGCCAAATGGTTACTCGTTTGGTCCATCGAGGTCCATTATCATAACACCAATTATCGTTTCTTATTAGTTGACTTTTCAACAAAGATATTTCCGTCTTTTCAGGTCCAATCAATTGCACTGTTGGTCCCTTCACACTTCCCCAATCCCTATATCTCTCATATTTCATTACCACTCACTCACCCAAAACCACATACAACATCAAATAATCACAGACCCAATTCATGTGCCATTGTCCACCATCCCTCTTTCAAAACTTCATTAACTCCTTTTTGTACTTTGCAAATCATCTTCAAACCCATTTCCTCTCATCTTGATCGACCTTCATTACCATTTCATTCCAAATCCAACGAACAAACCTGATCTCGACCCCATTTTCGTAAACGGAAGCACGCTGGATTAGACAATCCACTCCAACTTCCCTCCAAACTTGTTAAACCCGAAACCTGTTTTCAAACCTGTATTTTGCATATGGAACTTCAAGTAGGTACAAGGCTCGTCTTGTTGCTAATGGAAACAATTAACAACTTGATGTTGACTATGATGAGACTTTTAGTCTGGGGGTTAAACCAACTACTAATCGCACAGTGCCGAGCCTCGTTGCTTCTCGATGTTGGCCTGTTCACCAGCTCAATGTCAAGAATGCCTTCTTGCATGGAACTTTATCTAAGACTGTTTATATGCATCAACCGCCTGGTTTTAGGGATCCGCGGTGCATTGGCCATGTTTGTCTTCTTCAGTAGTCCTTTTATGGTCTGAAGCAGGAACCTTATGGTTGGTTCTAGCGGTTTCCGAGCTATGCTTCACGCATTGGTTTTTGTCACAGTCATTGTGATTCATCTCTGTTCATCTATAAGCATGGTTCGGACATTGCTTACTTATCTATGTAGATAATATACTCCTCATTGCTTCCTCTACTAATTTTCTATGGAGGATTCTTACTTCTCTTCATCAAGATTTTTCGATGACTGATCTTGGTTCGATGAACTATTTTTTGGGCATATCTGTCACGCGCACCGACAAAGTGATGTTTCTTTGCCAGAAAACATATTTTGTAGATATTCTTGAGCGCGCTGGTATGCATAAGTGTCATTCATGCAGGACGCTAGTGGGCACCAAGACCAAACTCGGGGTTGATGGTACCTCGGTTTCTAATCCAATTCTCTATCGGAGTCTTGTATGGGCTCTTTAGTATCCCACTTTTACTTGTCCTGATTTATCTTAAGCTGCTTAACAAGTTTTTCTACATATGCACGATCCCCGGGAGCCTCATCTTACAGCTCTTAAGCGGTTATGTCAAAGTACTTTGGATTACGGTCTTTAGGTTTATGCCTCTTCGACTTCCTCTTTGGTGGCTTATTCAGTTAATAATTGGGCATGTTGCCCGACTACTAGTCAATCTACTTTTGGTTATTGGTTTTACTTGGCAACAAATTATTGTCTTGGTCTTCTAAGCGATAATACACACACACACACACACACACACACACGCACGCACGCACGCACACACACACACACACACACACACACACTCTCTCTCTCTCACACTCTCTCTCTCTCTCTCTCTCCCTCTCTCTCTCTCTCTCTCTCTCTCTCTCTCTCTCTCTCTCGATCTAGCGTCGAGGCTGAGTACCGTGGTGTTGCCAATGCCGTGATTGAGACTTCTTGGTCATGGAACGCGAGCTTTATTCTCCTTTGCATACAACTATTATTGTCTACTGTGATAATGTTAGTGTCGTTTACTTGTCCTTTAACCCCGTGCAACATCAACACACGAAGCATATCGAGATTGATATTCATTTTCTTCGAGATCAGGTCGCAAATGGTCAAGTTCGTGTATTACATGTTCCTCTCGTTATCAGTATGCCAACATCTTCACCAAGAGACTTCTGTTTGCCTTATTTGACGAATTTGAGACCAGTTTGAGCTATCAATGTCCTCCCACTCCGACTGCGAGGTGCTGTTAACATATTATGTTTAATGTATATTGCAGCTGTTAGCAGATTAAATTTAGTGTATATTGGGTTAAGCCAATTAAGATGTCAAAATAAATATATCTCAAAACCACTTAACATTGATGTATTTACAGTATATTGTAATAAACCCTCGTTAACCATATGGTTAATTTCATATATCCTCACTTTAAACACCTAAATGTCATATTTACTCAACCAAAACCCATAATACCATATATACCCAATTTAAACACAAAGTTTGTCATATCTGACCATTTTATAAATTTATTCATTTTAAAATTTTTGAAAAACTCAATAATTATCAATTTGAAATTTATAGACTATTTTACCTCTCTTGATAACCAATAGTAGATTCTTTTTAACAGTTAATCAAAAGTGAACCACAACCAGGGGCGGAGCCACCATGCAAATGGGGGGGGGGGGGCGGTGCCCTCAACAAATTGGCCGGAAAATTTTTTATATAGTGCAAAATTTTGGGTTTTACGGGAAAAAAGTTAAATTGCCCTCGGCCAAAAAATGAAATTGCCCTCAACAAAATTTTGGGATGCTAAAATTTGGCTGTTTGGCAGTAATTATGGTGTTTGGATGCTGAAATTAGGGTGTTTGGATGCTGAAATTAGGCTGTTTGGCTGTAATTAGGGTGTTTGGATGCTGAAATTAGGCTGTTTGGATGCTGTTTTTTGTCGCTGATTTTGCTGCGTTTAGTGCAAAATTTTTTTGCCCCCCATATACCAAAACCCTGGCTCCGCCACTGACCACAACCGTATGGAATTTGTAGTATTCGATATATATATATTTGAATATGATTGAGATATGATGATAGCACAAGTACAGAACTATAAAACGGAGGTCAAATTAAGTTTTTGCCCATGGGATTTCTAGTAGTTAGATATCAGTTTGCAATTTGTAATGGGGCAAAAAAATGCTAGTTACTATACAGTGATTGGTCAAATTTGTATAGAAATTTCTTGAACCATGACCACTTTCAGATAGCCTTATTTGACTCATCTGTACATGTTTGTTATTACTTGGAGATTTGTTTGTTTGAAGGATACAATGGGTATTTGATAATGTGAATTTCTACCTTTTTTTTAAACAAAATATCTTGCAAACGGTAAATCTTCAAGCTACAAAAAAAATACCATCGCGACGAGAATTAAATCATCTTTCTATAGATATGCATTGTTATATACTTTCGACGAACTTTTTTTTTTCGACGAACTTTTTTTTTAAAAAAATTTCCGCCCAGAAAAATCATATATGATTTGTAAAAATCATATATGATTCGTTAAAATCAAATCATATATGATTCTTACGAATCATATATGATTCGTAAAAATCATATATGATTCGTAAAAATCATATATGATTTGATTTTAACGAATCATATATGATTTTTACAAATCATATATGATTTTTCTGGGCGGAAATTTTGAAAAAAAAAGAAAAAGTTCATCAAAAAAAGTTCGTCGAAAGTATATAACAATGCATATCTATAGAAAGATAATTTAATTCTCGTCGCGATGGTATTTTTTTTTTCGCGTAACGATTTACAGTTTGCGAGATATTTAATTGGGTAAAATGCAAAAATGGTCCCTAAACTATCACGAAATCGCAAATTTGGGACCGAGACAAAAAGTCACGCAAAAAAGCCACTAACGTTACGTAAATTTGCAAAAAAAACCACCGAGAGGCATTTTCCGTTAGTTTTCACGTTAAGTGCCACGTCCATGAGGGTAGTCTCGTCATTTCATGGTTCTTCTTAGCTCCCGCCAATTCTTTCGGAGGACTATTTTTGCAAACAACGTAAACTATTTAGTTAAAGCAACTAGATTACTAGAGTTGCTTTTTCAGAGTGCATTAACTCCCCAAAACCAACCCAGAACTTCATATCCGTTGTACAGGTAATCAACCGTCAAACCCTAACATAAAAAAATAAAAATAAAAAAAATCAAATCGGAACAATGAAACCCAGCTATGGCGAATAATGATAAGAATGATAAGGGAAAGTCTTTGTTGATGGGGGGGGGGGGGGGAGGTATCATCCGAACAGTCGTGGGGCAAGGTTTTATTAAATGATGAAGTCTTTGAGGATGTTTTGGATGAATTTGGTGATAAAGTTATTGCCAAGTATGGTTCGTATGCAAACATAGGGAAGGAGATGATTGAAGAAATTCTTCAATGGATGTGGAACAAAACCTTCAACGAACCAAATGTGGGTGCTAACGGTGCCATATCTATTCCTACCATTGGAAGTGGTAGCGGTTGCTCCAATGAGGTAGTTGCAGAGAAAAAAAGAGGGAGGGGAAGGCCGGTTGGGAGTGGCAAGAAGAAGAAGGAGGGGAGTCCTAGTCCGAGTACAGTTACAGAAAAAAGGAAGAGGGGAAGGCCTGTTGGGACTGGCAAGAAGAAGAAGGAGGCTGGCAAGAAGAAGAAGGAGGGGAGTCCTAATCCGAGTACAGTTACAGAAAAAAGGAAGAGGGGAAGGCCTGTTGGGACTGGCAAGAAGAAGAAGGATGGGAGTCCTAATCCGAGTACAGTTACTGAAAAAAGGAATAGGGGAAGGGCAAATGGGACTGGCAAGAAGAGGAAGGTGAAGGAAGAGCATACGGATCTTGGTATGTTAATGTAGTATACTTCATTGACGTGTCATTTTAAATTTGTTTATGTAGGATGCTATGATATGTTTGATAGACTTTTATATGCATCCCCTTTGCTAGGTTTAGGATAAACAGAGTATTATGTTTTTAAGTAGGGTGTTAGAATATCATAAGTGCTGGTATGTATACCATTAGTTTCGTAGGTGCTGGTATGTCCTGACAGTGTGTTACTTTAATTGCCTATTGACGTTTGAATTTAAACGGTGTCAGGTTTCAATTTAAGTGATTATGCTGATGAAATTGTGTTCAGAATGCACAATAATGGGTTCTTTGAATTTGCTCCTTTGAGATATGTACAAGGGAAGGTTTCTTCAATGTGTGCCTTTGTCCATGACAAACATATCTTTACCCTTGGTCCGGATGATATGTTATCACGCATTACAGGAGAAAAATGGGTTGTCTTCTTTTGTTTGCCTGGCAAATCATTAGAAGAAGGTTTGAAATTAATTCACACAGACAATGATGTGCATACAATGATCGAACTAGGTTGTCGGGCTGGTTTTGTAGACTTGTTTGTTGCTCACACAAAACAGATGTTATCTCAATACTATTTAAAAAACATTGATTCAGAGGGTGAAGGTGGGGAGGTTGTCGGATTGGTAGAAGAAGATGCTAGCTTGCGGTGCTCTAGTACTTCAACTCCTTTTAGGACTAGCACTTCAAAACCTTATAGGAAAGTGGAAGATGTTGATGCTTCAAAACCTGAATCCGGGAAGCAAAAAAAGAGGGTGAAGAGGTCTATGGATAAGGGAAAAGGAAAGATGGTTGATGAGGCTGTTGTTGTTACCAGGAACAAATCGGCTGGTATTGTCATTAGAGACGGTGGTTATATGAAGAACCCAGCAGCTGTTGGTTCAGTGAATGTGGGAGCAAGGGGTGGGGGTATTTTGAGACTAAGAATCACTAATTGTGTACTGGGTCTACGAGCACCAAGATCAATGGGTAACAATGTGGTGTTATTTTGACTAGGTGAGTCTAATGAATTGTTTAGCAAATATTTTGGATACATTGCATTGCCTATTATAGTAACCTCATTTCATTGCATATATTGACTGTGCAGGTGTAGTTGATCACATGTTGGTTCAGCCAGTAGAAGGTTTGAAGATGCACAATAATGGGTTCATCTATTGGGAATATGTAATGTGTAGAAACTAAAACACTTTAATTTGGTTGTATTTACTAATGTAATTTGACTAATGTAACTTGAACTATTCTACCTCTGTTTCGAATACACCAAAGGGTGTGGGCAGGCATTGTGATGGGTTCATCTTTTTGGTACATGCCGAACAATATTATGTAAATTGATGTATTTCATATGGGGTTAAATGTTTAGTCAAGCTTGACTCCTATGAATACTCTGTTTTTGGGTTAAATGTTAGTTGATGCTTGACTCCTATGAATACTCTGTTATTGCATCCAATTTCTTATGCATAATATGTTTGTGTTTGTTTTGTGTTTCTGTCATTAGCTTCGATTAATAGCATTTACTATGAATATGTTTGTGTTTGTTTTGTGGTTCTGTTATTTGCTTCGATTAGTAGCATTTAATGTATGTGTTTGTGTATTGTATTATGGTTTCAATTCTGTCAGTTTCATGTTTGTGAATGTGTTTGTGATACGAATCGAACAATGTATATCAAGACAAACGGGATCAAACGACCCCTTCCATTCATAAACCATAAGGATACATTTACAACCTTAGGGGAAACCACAACCCCTAACTACATCATCACCTACATCTACCTAGCTAACGACACTACGACAGTGGCACTAAAATGAACAAAAGAAACCACAACTCCACAAGTGCCCAACCACCTACTACCTACATTCATCATACACAACAAACATAACAAAACCACCCACCCCAACCTCCAGCACCCAACCCCTTCACATGTAAGTTTGCCTCACAGCAAACTCAATCTTGGAAACAATGCTGTCGTTGGTTTGCCTAAGCATCCTCATCAACCCCCTCATCTTCCTCATATTAGCTGACTGAATCCTCCTAAGCTTGTTCACATTGGCCCTTGCAGTTCTCGAGCCCCTTAAGATTTGGAGCTCCAAAATCAGGTCCCCCCTAATACGGAGCATATTAGACAGCTTTTGGCACCTATTCATCAACTCTTGTGCATGATGAATGTCCTCCTCAACCTCTCACTGGTAATGGGTTAGCATCATTTCCGATATGACAAACGAGTTACAGGCAATCACGAGATCAAGACAACGAGACATGTTACTGGAAAAGGGAATGATTATTTTTTGGTTACGGGTGTGTGTAGTTTCTGCTTGTGTGTGTGTGTGTGAACTATGAAGGCGTTGACAATTTAATATGGAAACCTGAAAATAACTTTGCAAAATAGCCATTGAGGTCATGTCACAATTATACCATTAGAATTGGCGGGAGCTAAGAAGAACCATGAAATGACGAGACTACCCTCATGGACGTGGCACTTAACGTGAAAACTAACGGAAAATGCCTCTCGGTGGTTTTTTTGCAAATTTACGTAACGTTAGTGGCTTTTTTGCGTGACTTTTTGTCTCGGTCCCAAATTTGCGATTTCGTGATAGTTTAGGGACCATTTTTGCATTTTACCCTATTTAATTTTTAGAAAAAATGTGAAAGTTTATTCTTTTTATTTTGATAAAAAAAAATGAGTGGCTAAGATTGCTTGATTGGTTCTATGGTAAAAGTTAGATCTACACGGATCTTTTGGCTAGAATGGGTTATGACAAGTTTTGTGTTTGAATTGGATATATATATTGTATTATGGGTTTTGATCGGGTAAATATGACTTTGAAGGGTTTAAATTGAGGAAATATGGAATTCACCCTTAACCATATACCGTACTAGTAATACATGTAACATTCTCATGTACAGAATTGAACTTGAGTGGATATCCATTTTTTTATTTTTTATTTACCATGTTTAACTTTGTTTATTATAGAAATAAAATTAATTTAAAAAGGTTTTGAGTTTTTAATAGTAAATACTTGTAAACATATGCAGACAATCCGTAATAAAGATACGCTTAATTATCCCTGTAAGTTCGGTGGTCAAATACGAGTTTGAGATTAATACCAATTAAACTTGAATTGGTTTTAAATATCGACGGAATCGAAGTTTCCCATATGTTTTTGGTTACAGGATCAAACAATGTCGATTGCAACCAAGCTATTTTCCCTCAAAAGAATCTGTCAAAACCCTAGAAAAATTGTATCAGAAACTTTACAATTAAACCCACTTCGGGTTGATCGACATGGTTACCATACTTGTCCATCACGATTCCAGCAACCACGGACGCCAAAAATCCCACTTGTGTTTAATCGACTATTGCATAATGCAGCATATTTGAAGCCAAAACCTTCAAGCAATAATCACCATCGATTCATCTCTAATAAAAACCTGCTTGCTTTCAAGCAACTGTTTAGCTACAAGTAAGTCCTTTATTACTTTATCATCTATATTTAATCGTCAGGGTTTGTACCTTCAGAATAACCACTTACCTCCCTGAATTAACTGCTAAATGTACCACCCTTATTGCAAGTTTTTAACTTTTAAACATATCCCTTATGGTTACAAACAGCAAAACCCTTGTTAGTATGATCTCTTATTTTTTCTGAAATAAATGTTGACTTGACTCGTGGTTGCTGGAATTGGGATAAGTAAACAATTTAGAGCCTTGCTTGGATGAGTATATTGAAACAGACTTCTTGTTGATATCTCATAAAATTCTATTAGGCCAGTTACATAAAAGTGCACATTAATTTGTAGAATGAGATTAGATGCTATGAGGCAATCCACTTAACTATACAAGGTCAATGTATTGGGGATGCTCTAAGTAGATGGGTTACTTTTTGTCCGAGAACATGCATTCAAACCTTTCTTTTATACCATTCACTCATAATCATTTTTTTTGGCATAAATTGAAGTTCTTATACCATACGAAAAGGTTAGCAATGCTAACTCGGAGTCGATTTTGGACCCCATGCGACCCATCCCCAAAGGACTGCACATTTAGACAACGTCTATGCACCGGGGGGAGTTGGGCCAAACTAGGACGTTTATGTTGTGGGAGTAGGCCCCCGAAGACACTCAAGAAGATTATAGTCACAAATTTAGCTTTAGATGTTGTTGTACCAAAAGGTATGCTCAATATAACCTATTTACTCAGTAAACTTTATGGGCCTAATTAAATAAATAAAAATTTAAAATAAAGCATACTATTTCTCCAAAAGGTGAAGAACGGTGGGATCACCCTGGTCCCATGCATCCTAAGGATGCCAACCGGACCCTCCCCCAAGGACCCGAGGTGGGCTTTGAACCCTGGCCATTTTCTCCAATAGGCCCCTCGTGAGCATTTGCGGTGGGGGGATGGTACCAATTGAAAGCTTTTAGGCCAATGGAGAGATTCAAACCCCGGTCTATTGACACAAAGTTGGAAGCTCTTACCATTGGACTAAAATAAAGCATACTATTTCACGTCCATGAAGATGAGGAAACTAGTTCACTCTGTGTTAGCGTGTCATATTTTCTAGAGGTGATGATTTTTTACCATTCATCTAGGAATGGTCTATTTGATTTATAATTATATATTCTTACTATTATATCAAATCACTATAACTAATAAGTTGATCACTGCATGGGTTTGCTTATTTTCAAATTAGATGTCTAAAATAGCTCAATTTACTTAGGATGATTTGAGATTCATTTTCATCATCATAGGTTATGTTGAGAACTTTGTGAGAAAATAAAGAAAAAGGCACAACTCATTATTTTTTCCTCACTCACAACAGTATCAACATTACTTATCATATTGAAAAGATAGCTATGAATGCGTTTAACAACTCTATGAATATACGTTCATCTTTTTTTTTTTTTTTTTTTTTTTGAACGGCGAGTTAGTAGTTAGTGATCCGAGCCCACAGTGACATCCAATTGGGTAGTATGCAAGACTCGAACCTTTCTCCTTAGGGATAAACCCCACTCCTGCTTCTATTTATTTCGGGCCCCTGAAGGTCCATGGTGAGACTCGAACCTGATACCTCTCCAAGGAAACCTCCCCAAGGTTACCCTTGGTGGCCAACTGAGCTAGCCCAGTTGGTTTATACGTTCATCTTCTTGAGTGTCAGTACTCACAAAACTGTGTTGTTTTGTTGGGTTTGGTCTGAGCATAGTGCGTAAATGATTAATATTGTGTTTCATACCATCAAAGTGTATACCTGCCTCCTTAACCAAAGTGACATGCTCTTTCATTATTTGACCTCAATAGTTTATCTTGTCTTAACTGTTGTCTGTGATGCGGATTTAACAATATTATATGTATTATATGTGTACTCTTATAACTTAGAGTTGGTATGGTGGGTTTTTTTTATATTTTATTATTTTTATTATTTTATTATTATTATTATTATTTTTTTAACTTTGTTTCACTCATGATATTAAATGCTCATTCATAGGGAGTCACATGTTAGAAGGATAGCAGAAACTCATGGTGTGTTAATAGGCTTGATTGTAGCAAATGTGGGTGTACATCTGCTTTGGAAAGTTGCTGACACTAAGTTCATGTACCAAAACTTTACGGTGAGTTCTACATGGTTATTCTATATGTCTTTAATTACCATTTAATATTTGTGAGAGGTGGAAATTATAATTCATATATGTATGAAACACTTTTATCTCAGATGAGTCAGACCAAAAAGGAAACTATGTAGTTATTAATGGAAAGGGTCGAAAGTTGTGCAAATTGTATATTCAATACCTAGAATGTTCTGAATCTCTTCATTACTGATAGGCAAATGATCGCCAGTCAACCCAACCAACCTTGCCTCTTTTTAGCTAAAATAAAAAATTACTGTGTTTTGATTCTTGACTCATTACCCAACAAGTCTCACCCACCCATTTGTGCCACATCTATGTATCGACATCATTATTTGTTACTATTATTCTCATTTTTTCATATTTCAATCTCTGAACAGCTGCAGTTGGACAACCTTAAAAGCGGACGGTTCCATACTATGATAACTTATGCTTTTAATCATAAGGAAGGTTATCAAGTTCTAACTTCTGTGATCTGCCTTTGTTTATTCGGAAAGAGGGTAATTTCACATCCCTTAAAATTTTCATGTACCTTTTGCTCTGTTAGATTTTCTGTTGGAACTAGTAGTTAGGTTTATTTTACCACTTTGTAAAAGCATCGGTGTTGAAGTAAATTTTGAAGGCTTTTGATGACATAACTTAAGTGATAGTGCAAATAATACTCTTTTTCAGACTTCTACAATTAATGATGTTAATTGTTACAAAGAAATACATCATACTTTTTCTATGTACAAGTATCTCCTCTATGTGTGATTGTTTTTATTGTTCTAAAATGCCATGTTTATATATGTAGACAGTAAACCTTAACAAATTTGAGTATCAAAACACATTTAGCAAGGATGTTTTCTTTTGGATCATCAATTATCAAAGTTGATATCAACAATATTTTGAAGTTCTACATTATTTTTATAAAACCTTTGGATCATGTTTAGAATCTATAACTTATGTTACAAGACTAAGTTTAAATTATTCGTTTGCCAAGTCATTTCTTACCTAGTACTTAAGTAGGAAGTGGGTCTTGGTTACATCAGCTTCACAAAAATTTTAATTTGCTTTCCAATTATTTGTTCAACAGATTGGAGAAAAGTTTGGCCCTAAAATTCTACTGAAGTTGTACCTGGCTGGGGCTTTTGCTGGTTCAACCTTTTTCCTGGCGCACAAAGCTTTTCTGGCCCAATCAGAGGTAAAGTGGTCCTAACAATTCTCAGTGTTAATCTAATAGTGTCTCATAAAGGTTGATCCGTAATAATATAGAATGTCTTGATTATCATGCACTCCCCTGTTTTCCATGTTGTTCAAATGACTTCTTGTAAATTTGCGTATACTTTTAATTATTTGTTTGATATTTACAGAACAAAGGAATGAGTAAACACGGCCCTTCAAAGGTTCCAGGCATGGTAAGTTAACATTTTTGTTTCTCTTAACATCTTGCTAATGAATATGAATATAAACTTGAAGTTTTTCGTTTAGGGAGCAATTGGCGCAGCTAAGGCTGTCATGATGTTCCGCTTGATCATGTTTCTAAGAGAAAAGATTCACAATAAATTAGCCCGTGCTAACATATTGGTAAGTAAACTTTCCAACAATCATAGATTGGGAGTGTATAAGTATCTTATGACCTTGTGTTTCATGATCATTTCAGGGATTATGTATAGTTCTCGATGAAATTCTGGAAATTGAGGTATGATCCTTAATCCCTTTAGTTATAAATATATATATATTTAAATATATTATATTTATTTATTAATTTATTTATATATATATATATATATATATATATATATATATATATATATATATATATATATATATATATATATATAAAATATATATATATATATATATTGATGAATTGAATTAGGTATACTGATCCTTATTATTATATATTATATATATAATATTATTATATATATTATATATTTATATATATATTGAGATGGTGACTTCGTGTGGGGTTCAAGTTCGCCGGGTAAACCCCAACCCAAACATGACCTGTTTAAGTACTAGGGTTAGCGGTGTCAACCAACCCGAACACGACGAGGTTGGTGGGTTAAATGTGTTACAAGGGTTAAGCACGTCAAATGGGTTGGCAGGTCGACCTGCTTAACCCACCAAACGGCCCAAGACCTGTTTATATCCAGCCTCAACCCGCTTACGTATGTGTCGATATCGTGTATTCCCGTGCCAATGTGTCAGAGATTGCGACCCCACCCGCTTACATACGTGTCGATATTGTGTATTCCCGTGTCAATGTGTCAGAGATTGCGACCCCTAGATATTATACTACTGTATTATTGAAGGGTTAAGTCGTATAAATTTTGCTAAGGTCAAATATATCTTGTACTTATATATAGTTTGGCAGATTAGTAATTCAAGGAAAGCTTATTCAGTAATTAATATAGCATCCAGATACCATTATCTTGGGCACACACTATACATTCTATTTGTTTTTTTAATATTTGGGGACGTTTTTAGACATTTAATAGATAGCCGAGAACTTGTTCTAAAACTATATGCCAAAATGCTGATTGTTAAAATTTTCCCTTATCGATTTTGAAGTTCAGTTTTTGTTTCTTTGAACTTGGGACTTGAGGTTTTTTTTTTTTTTTTCCTTAATTCGATCCAGATGTATAATTGCAACTATTCTCGTTTACAGGCTGCGAAACATAGAACTCAGAAACATAAGGGGAAAACTAGTAATTTTAGTATGGTATTTGCCAACATGGGTGGTGTTGCTGTTGCTGTCATAGTTGGGGCACCTATTTTAGCTGGGGCAAGGTTGAGGAAATGGCGTTGCTAAAAGCTTTTGATAAGAGAATTGATTTGCACACTTGTGGTTTTGATTTAGACACATCAGTTATATCATATTTATATCATGCTTTGAATACTTGTATTTTGATGTGTGCAAATCAAAACGTGTGGTTTTTTCCGGTTAGGTGGTTTTTTCCGGTTGGTGTTATTGGTTATGTAATGGTTAGAGTTTAGACGGATGGCATGTCATCTGGTCTCCTAGATGTTCAAGCTTTTGCTTGAGGTTAATGTGGTATTTCAACCACATTCCATTGTACCTATTGACTTTTGGGTTTTATATAATTTACCGGAAAAAAGTGCAAATCATCTCCTTTTTGAGAATGTTGGCTTTAATTCAACAAGATACTTTTCTAGTAGGTGGTCATTGTTAGAACTGGTGTATTTATTTGGTAAAATTAGATAAGGTGTTATTATAATATCTATATTACATTATAAAGCATTTGGGACTTCCTATAAAAGGAATTCTTAAAATTTTAAGACAAAAAACATTATTATAAAAGGAAAATTAGAAAATTAATGTAAAATTTAAAAATTTAAGTCTCATTTAAACTATATAGTAACCCTTTCAATAATGATATATTTTAATAAAATTGTTTATAAGAAAAGTTCGCTAAACTTATAACCATCAATTTAATGCTAAAATTCAAAAAATTAAAGTGTTAACTATTTACACTATTAATAATTTAGACTTTCTACTTTTGAAATTAATAATTTAGACGTTCTACTTTTGAAAAACATATCTTTTATATAATAAAACAAAACTCCAAGTGGGAATTTTTTTCATTTAAAAAATCAAATCATTCTTTATTAGGTAACAATTGAGTTATTATTATTATTTTTTAAAAGGATTTTGATATAAAAAAATAAAACTATTTCTATATTTGTACAAAAAATTTACAAAATTCATTTTTATACTCGAATTTAGAAAAATAAAATCAAAAATACACATGTACTAATGAGCTATTTTCTCATAGTTAAGGACCAAATTGCAAAATTAGAAGAAAAAACCGCAGCTTTACATTAACTCATTGGTTCCTTCTCAGAACCCTAAATCAACCTATTAACGCTGGATTAAGACATGGTAATAGACTAATAGCCATACTCGGTTTCCATAACACAAGATGATGAAGATGGTTTAGATTTCGATTCTAATCCAGGTATCATTTTTTTATAATGAATATGTGTAGAATGTTGATTTTGATATGTTAGTATGTTAACTACGCAAACATATCTTCAATCAACGCGGGTGGTTCAACAAACAGTTTGTTTCCTACGGGTGCTTCTCTCGCTGGTGATCCTGCAAGTTGTGGTGTTTCTAATAGGCTTCTTGGAATAATGCCTGGTTATTTGAGGCAAAGTCAGGTCCAACATGCACCGTTGCGTATGGTAAGATGATAATTTGATTTTTACTTATTAATAGTAGTATTAATAAACGATGTACATTGGTGTTTTACGCAAGTAAACCTTAATATATACTATTCTAATTGAGCATCTAATTCGTTGTAGGATGTGGGTGTTAAAGGCGGGAACATTGGATTGACGAAAATACCCTCGCGTGCAACGCACGTGAGGAGAAACTAACGGGATTTCCTAACGAGTGTTAGCCAAAATCCAGATTTTGC
Source organism: Artemisia tridentata subsp. tridentata (assembly GCA_021014915.2). Taxonomy (NCBI): domain Eukaryota; kingdom Viridiplantae; phylum Streptophyta; class Magnoliopsida; order Asterales; family Asteraceae; genus Artemisia; species Artemisia tridentata. Next base: position 360,499,143 of record CP139506.1, read on the forward strand.
AACTACAGTACACGTTCACGGGCACAACTTGCAGAAAAATGAAACGTTAGGGACATTTTTTGCACTTCTTTTTTTGGTGGACAAAAATTGCATTTTTCGGAAAGTTTAGAGACATTTTTTGCAGTTTACTCTAATTAATAATTACCATAAATCGTCCATGTGATTCACACACAATTGCACCTTTCGTCACTAACTCTCGAAAAATACACCGGTCGTCTCTGTGGTTGTTCATTTCGCATTGACCGGTCCTTTGACCAAACTGTCGTTGGTTTTGGCCGTTAAACCTAGTCACGTGCTCGTCACGTGAAGGGCACAATAGTCATTTTACCTACAAGGACGATTTTTGTAACTAACATTTGATTATTATTTTTAGTAAACTAAAGAGGAATAGAAGGGCTCGAACTCGGATATCCTCCCTTATAAACCAACGGCTCAACCATTGGACTAAGCATTCAGTTACATTAATATATCAACTCAGTTTGGTTTTATGCCTCGTGGAAGACGGGATTGGGTGACATTAATTTTTCTTCTTTTAATTTTGTTTTTTGCATTTTCTGGCCGGGTTTATACCAAATAAACCGTTTAAGCTTGGGCCGGCCGGTTTAGAGTGAACCGGGCTGGTTCTTGGGGCGGGGCCATATCCGTTGGACTCATTTTTTGTGCTCTCTCTTGTGGTATCTTCGGGGATTCATTTAGACTTTGATAAAAAAAAAAAAAATATGTACATGATCGATACTCATCCGAAATTTCACGGTTTTGCTCCGTTTTTAGCTCTTCGTACCTTCAAAGTACACAAACGACTTTTCGTACAAGTATTTTACTTTCTGGGTTTGAAGAATTGAAAACGGAGAAAAAAACGTGTAATTTTGGACGAGTATCGATCACGTATACATTTAGATAATTGACTCTTAAAGATATGTTGTACCACACTTGTCAGAATGAAATACTCTATTAATTTCGAAAAAGAATTATGAGAAAAGTATTTTATATTAGATAGATACTATCTTATAAACCGGTGATAAATCACGGACGGCTAACAATAAATTAATTGTACAACACAAATAAAAATTAAACGCTCAAATAAAAATCAAATAAATTAATTAGTTTCAAAGGCCATAGATAGATTATAAGTCAACCGTGTTAAGATTTCACGGTTTAAACATTTCAATAGTTTCTTAAGATAGATTTTAAGTTTTTCCAGTTTTCACATTTGACCATTACTCGAATAGCATTTCGTATAGCAATACTTTCCTAGCAATAGTTTAATAGTTGCCCGCATTCAATATAGTAGCTTACAGCCTTTCATATAGTAGTCCAGCAAAAAGATAGCAATACTTTCCAAACGATGGTGCAATTTCCAAACGCATGGTGCTCTTTGGTACAATATTTCCTTATATACTTTTTTCAACATTTCACATATTGACTATTACACTTTTCCACATTTGACCATTTTGGTTTTATATGTAGTTAAGATAAGTTTGCATTATATATCTTGTGAACATGCTACTGTGAAAAATAATAAACATGTGTTGTATTTTTCACTTTATTTTTAATTATAATCATTTTATTGCCACCCACGAAACCCCCGTAGGTCTATAGTTTAGTCAAGGTAAATAACAACGCCAATCAAGGCAAATAACAACGACCACAATTTCTGTCACTCGGCTTATTATATCGTGTTTCAACTTTTTGTAATCTATTCTATATTTGTGTGTGTATATTCTTGACAAAAAAAAATATGAAGTGCAAGTGTCCCTGTTGTGACTTTTTTTTTTTTTTTTTTGAAAGGCAATACATTCCAAACAAGGATACAAAATACAAACAAAAGGCATCCACCATTAACAAGATGCTTAAGAAGTGGACCCAAGAAAATAACATACAAAGTTTGACTAGACATAAAAATAACCAAAAACAAACAAACTTATAATGGTACAAAGACACAACTCCTGACTCAAATGAAAAGGATAACACAACGACTCTTTCTCAAATCAAGCTGGATCCGCGAGCCACAGTGATACCAAGGACCAAAAACATTATTTTTGCAATAGAGAATGACAAAAGAACAGAAGAAAACTGCAAACAGAAAGGTGTCCTAATAGTGCAGACAACCTCAAAACTACAGCTCCTCTTGCCCACTGCCACATACATTGTTGATACAAAAGTTGGGCGTTCCTTGTTTGGATTCCTGTTCCCGTATCAATTGGATCTTAATGCTTGAGATCTGCGCACTAAGAGAGCAAAAAACACCGTTAGGCTTATCGTGAGATTGTCTCCCACGATTATCCTCCGGCGTGAGAGTAAGTAATCGGTTTTAGGGTTTGTTGAAGAGTTAGGGTTATTAGATCGTACCTTTAATGAGAGCCGAGATGCCCTTTATATACACACGAAATCCTTGTTGGTTTCGTGTTCCTTACCCTTCGGCGTATCCCGCCTAATACGGTCTCTTGATCCTTATCCCATAAATAAGAGATATCCTATATCAAGATCATAAATAACTTTGGGTTTGGGCCTTCGTAAGCCCAAACCGTTATCGTGATAGCCCATTCGTGATGGGCTTAAGTGTTAGTAGCGTCCATTGGTCGGGTTCGTGACCCGAATGCGGACTATACGTCATCATGTCCCCCCAGTCTAGTATGCGCAAGGTGAAACTGCGGATGCTAGACTAATAACTGTAGCGAAAAATATTCCAGGATGCGTAGCGGGGAAGTTTCAAGTGTTTCCCGCCTAAAAACAATACGATGAATCTAGTCCAAGTAAATCCGAATCTTCCTCGTAAATCGTGGGAAGGTGGGTGAAACGTGTCTCACCTCTTGATCTCCCAGCCACTCGATTAGAACAAGTGGGGTACACGTGTCAACCATCCATGAATGTGTAACCCTATATAAAGTGAAGCCTCCTTTTCACTGTGACTATCACAGTAAAAACCTTTATTTCCGCCATTTTTAAACCTTCAAACAACGAACAAGAACCAACAACTCTTAAGGTAATAGCGCGTGCGCTGTAGAACCCATTGAGTTCTAACCATGGTTCTTCAATTAACCGACTTTCCATCCGATATAACCGAGGACGAACTCCGCGTGTTCACCTCGGATTATTATATCCCGCTCGCACTGCACCCGGTAGTTCCGGAGGCGGATGCGTCTATAGCGGACTTCCCTAAAGGGAAAGTAGGGGTATACACACTTTTTTCGAATTCGCGAATCAACGTGTGCCCATTTCTTTATTCCTGTGCGATATTCTAAACTACTATCGCCTCCATATCTCCCAACTGCACTGTATAGACGCAGCAAAAATAACCAATTTTGAAGTAAACTGTCGCTTGTTGGCGATTAACCCTACAATCCATTTGTTCCGCGCGTTTTATCATTCGTCGTGGTCAAACGGGTTGGTATCCTTTTCCAAGCGCGCAGGGCGACTGTAGTGCTATACGGAAAAGTTAGACGCACTGAGGAATTGGAGGGAGAAATTCTTTTGGGTTGATGATGCGTTGTTCCCCTGGGACTTCGAATTCTATACCCAAGGATCATTACCGAAGGATGAGCGCCCAGACCCCGGAGTGTATAACGTAGCTGATGCGGATACGATAAATACCAATCGCATCCCGATCAAAGCGTATCCAGAGGAGTTTTTGGTGCACATGGGCATCAGTCGCAATTACTTCGGTAGCCAGGAGGAAGTGCCAACTTTTTTGGACGAGAATATCCGGGGTGGGTGCTTGTCCTTCCTTCTTCTTCGCTTATTAGGTGTAAGCGCTCTTCCCTTTGTAGCTTATCTAACTCGCTTTGTGTTTGTTTGTTGTTTGTTGCGTAGAGATGGGTGACTGTAGGGGTGCGCCCCTTGAGGGAAGGTGAGGAGCCAATTTTGGAGGCTACCGCGGGGCGCACGATTAAGATCGTTTAGGAGGAGGAGCCCGAGGATGTCCCCCCAGTTGTTCTGGAGGCGCATCCTATTCGCAGTTTTCCAGCTCCTGCTGTACAAGTCCCCGTGGTGGAGCTATCGCACACAGACTCGTCAGAGAGTGTGGGGATCGCTGTGTCTGAAAGTGAGCCAGAGGGCGCTGGCCAAGGGGTGAAGCGCAAGAAAGCTGCTGGTGATGATGGCGCTGGTACGTCCAAAAGAAGGCGCCATCTTATCTCTGGTGGGCAGTCATCATCAGAAGAAGATGCGTTGCGCACCGCTGCTGTTGAGGATACTCCTTCCCCCAAGTAAGTGATTAGACTTGTGTCTTTGAAACTTTAATTCATAATCTGCGTTGATACTATAGAATGACTTTAATCACTTGTTATTTGCGTGTAGTGTTGAGGCTGCTGAGGATGATGCTGCGCACACTGGGAAGTCGCCACCCAAGGCGAGCTCCTCGCCCACTGATGATCTTGCGCAGAAGAGCCAAGGATCTGAGTCAAAGGCTTCTGAAGATGTGCCTATAGACCAGTTGATTGAGGAGTTAAGTGTGGCTGCTGCGCATCAAGCCTCATTGGTTGCACAGCTCAAAGCTAGGCATGCGGGTGAAGGTAGCCGCAGTGCGCAAAAGGATGAAGAAATAGCGCTACTGAAGGCGCAGTTGGCTGGTGCTCGGGCTGAGGTTGAGTCAACCAACTCTTATGCCCAGAAACTTGCTGATGAGAAGATGTCGCTGCTAGCCGAAGTGAGCCAAGAGCGTGCTGAGTTCGAAAAGTACAAGGCCAATTGTCTTTGGGTCTTGAAGTATATGGAGCAAGCGAAGAACAAATATTTCTCTAATTTGGATGAGTTCCGCAAGGCTGTGGAGGGCTCGCTGGAGAAACAGGAGAGCAAGCTGCGCAAGCTCAGCATTGAATACGATGAAGAGTTGTACCCTCACTTGGTGTCAACCATTGCTGAGCGCAGGTGGCTTATCAGCCATGGCTTGCGCCTTGCTGCCTTGACTACGCTGGAGTCTCAAGAGGTAAGGGATGCATTTGGGGACGTGGTGAAGTGTGCGTTGGCACGTGGTAAGGCAGAAGCTATCGAGGACCTTCTTGAGAACGAAATATTGACTGTGCCTGCCACGGAAGTACCGGGTTATAATGAGAACGCTTATGATGAGCTTGTTGCTGCCATGGAAAAGATGAAGCTGTTAGAGCTTCCTCACATTGCTCGAATGGAGCGCGACCAGGATTTCCCCATAAGTGTTATCATGCAGGGGTTGACATTGGCTAGGCATTTATCTGAGGACGCTGAGGCACAGCCTGACTACTTTCTGAAGCCGGATGTGTCGCAGCTGTATGTGCCTATCTTTGCCCGTCCACGCAGTGTCCTGAACCCCTTCGCTCTTGAGAAGGAAATTCCTCTTAAGGAGTCCCTAGAGGCCCATGAGATGAGACTTGCAAAGAAGAAGGGTGTGGAGGGAAAGGCCATCCTTTGTGGTCTTGGTGCGGCCCATATTCTGAGGTCTGATGGAGTGCCCGTTAGCGTGCCAACGATATCACCCAAGGATGTTGACCTGTTGAAGAAGCTTGAAGAGGCTGGTAGTGCGGCGCGCCAAGTGGGCAGCTTAGGGCTTAAACGCACACATAGTATTTAGGCTGCTTAGCTTTGTGTTGGGTCCGTCAGTACCCAAGAATCATTAGAACAAGATTTGAACACAAATTACGCCAAGTGTTATTAAACCGAGAACAATTCAAGTCACTGAGTGAACAGCCACTCAGTGAGTCATCTTCAGGATGCTTAAGGCGAGTTCAAGATGGACTCACTACTCAGGAAGGCGGTACTCCCTGATAAGACTTAAGCCAAAGAAGAAGATGATGGTTCAGTGAGTGTTGGACAAGAACTCACTGAACCCCAGTCTCCTCAACAAACAAGAAGTGACTGATGACTAAAGAAGGAAGACAAACGACTGAAGAACCCAACGCCTGAAAGAAAGGCGGGAATAGGTGGGAAGTGTTTTAGAAAGATAAGAGTGTCAGAACAACTCTTATCTTGTCAGCGATAAACCTTCCCTTATGCGGCTAAAAGTCATGGAGTGTCAGACCAACCACTCCTATAGACTTCATAGCCCATTCCTATTGGTTCTTGGAAATGACAATTACTATTGTAATTGTCAGACACGCTTTGTCTTACAACTTGCATTATTTTAATCACTTTTACTCTTTCATATCTGTGTATAAATAGATCCAGAAGGAGAGAATATGTGTGTGTTTTGTATATTAAAAGCTTAGACTTTTGCAAAACATATTCTCTCCTACAAAGAGTAACTACATCCCTGAGATAGCTCAGTGGGTCGTGAATTGTTACCACTCAAAGTTTATCTTGAGTTTCGATAGGAGACACCATACCTTGTCTATTCAATCCCAAGTGTTTGTTCCGCAAAACACTTGGGTAATAGATTCTTTGATTCATTTCTAATAAGAATTTAAACGTTGAAAAAACCTTGTCGTTTTTATATTTCGTTTACATATTAGATTATTGATCAAAATACATTGTATTAGTCATAAACACAAATAGATTAACTTCTTAGTTAATTCTAAGCGTGTTAAGGGAACAACAAGTAGTATCAGAGCCTCTGGTTTATAAATCTTTTCAAAAAACAGAGTGCTCAAGGTTTTAAAACCAAGATCCTACTATGACTGATACTAATGTACCCCAGCTTGTAGATAAAAAGGGTGGCCGCTATTCTGCTGTGGCACCCAGACTTGAAGCTGGAAAATTTAGCAAATGGAAAAAACGAATGATTTGCTATTTAACTGGTATGGAACCATACTACATCTCTTGTATCAGGGATGGCCCATTTGTCCCCAAGACTGCTGAAGGGTTAAATAAACCTGAAGCTCAATGGACCATTGATGAGAGAAGGGTGGTCAATAAAGACCAACGCCTGAAAAGCATCCTGATATCTTGTCTCCCTGACGATATTATGGAATCAGTCATCAACTGTTCAACAGCCAAGCAAACTTGGGATGACTTGGTTAATAGCTTTGAAGGACCCTCAGATACCAAGGAAAACAGGGTCATGGACCTGAAACTTGAGTACAATACTTTCAGGGCAAAGGACTCTGAAAGTCTCTCTCAGACATATACCAGATACAAAACTTTGATAAACGAGCTATCAAATGATGGTGTAGTATTGTCTAAGCATGAGACAAATGTTGGCTTTGTCAACAGTCTCCCTGAGAAGTGGCTAAACTTCTCGCAAGGTCTCAGAAATGCTAATCACATTCAGACCCTTGAGCTTCCTGAGATCTATGGGAAGTTTGTCTATGAAGACAACTTAATCTCAAGGAGATACCCAGACTCAAAAGCTCCTGAGTCCAAAAAGACCATGACCTCCTCACCCATATCAACTGCCTTTTATTCTAATGGTGTTGTTCAGGACTTTCAAGAGGATTCTGATGATGAAATTGATGAAAGAACTGGCGAAGAGTACCTCAGTGACCTGAACTTGGAATTCCAAGAAAGAGCACTCCTTGCCAACTCTAAACGTTTTATCAAAAGAAATCAGTCCAACTTTTCAAAAGCTAAAGCAAATGAAACCACTGAATGTTTCAAATGTGGCAAAAAGGGCCATTTTGCTAGGGACTGTTATTCAAAAACTATCTCAGAACCCTCTTACAAATTTTCTGGAAATAATTCCTCTTCAGGAACTCGCAAGTTTCAACCAAAGATGTTTCAGTCGACCCAACATTTTCAAAACAATAATGTTCAAAACGGTCAAAAAGACTATGAAACCAAGTACAAGATAGCTAAGGCTAAACTTGCTCTTCTTGAAACTAATATCTCAGTGTCTCAGGCTCCTCAAAATTCAAAACCTGTTCAGGCAAAGAACAAGGTTCTTGTAGCTGAAGCCTATGACTGGGATGAAGAAGAGGTCTCCTCAGAAGATGAGGAAATTAGAGTGAGTGCACTGATGGCACTCTCTAAAGGTGATCAGGTGGCTGTTGGAAAAAGCCATGCAAGAAATGGAGAGTGGGTGAACATAACCATGAAAAAGGTAAATGTTTTACTTTCTATGGATGATGATTCTGACTGGCAGTCCTACATGAATTATATTTGTGTAGATCTTAATTTTGTTGAAGAACAAAGGCTTAACCTGTTGTCAAAATATAACAATCTTGTGTTAGAATTGAACAAATGTAGAGATGAACTGCTTGTACTTAAACAAGCCAAATTAGAAAATGTTACTCTACAAATTCAAAACACAGAAATTTTGAAACAAAATCAAGCTCTTCAAATTGAGCTCAACAAAGAAAAGGCTGTCATTCATGGCTGGACTAAAAAGAACCCCAAGGTCTTTGACACTGTCGGTCTAATTCCTAAGAAATCAATAGGAATTGACCTAGACACTGAAACCTCAAGTGAAGGTCTCAGTGAAAATGTCTTTATTCCAGCTGGCATGTCTTTTGAGCAAGAAATGGAACCCAAGTCAAATGACTGGATTGTCAGGGACAACCCAGTCAGTAAGTTACCAAACTTTGAGACTGGGAAAATCTTGCTTCCTGAAAGTCAGGTTCTGAAAAACATGCTAGGACTCACTGACCAACTCAGTAGCACTGAGTCAGCAAATGAGTCTATATCAGAATCATGTCCTCCACTCCCACCACTGAATATCCTTCAGGGTGCTGCACCAACCTCAGACCTCCCACCTTTGGCCTACTCTCAGTATTCTCCAAAGGAGAATCCAGAATTAGGAAAAACCATCCTGAAAAGGCAAAATCCTGAAGTCTCAGTACTTACTGAAGACTCACTAAGGATAACCCCGGAAGCCTCAGTACATACTGATGACTCATCAACTTCAGTACTTCCTGAAGTAAAAGGTGAAAGCCCTAATTCAAAAATTGACCAGTTGGCTGAAATGGTCAGGAAGCTGAGTGAGAAGATTGAATCTTCTGAGAAACCTTCTAAATCCAAGAAGGAATCCAAATCAGCTTCCTCAAGCACCACCAAATCCAAGTCCAAGCCCTCAAAACCTCTGCTAAAGTGTGAGCTGTGTCACTATACAAATCATATCACTGATGATTGTTATAGAATTCTTTTCTGCAAGATATGCAAAAAGGAAGATCACAGGACCTCTGATCACCAATCATACACAACCACAACAAAGATGGCAAACTTTAAAGCTCAAACTCACAAATATCCATCTGACACAAAGCAGAAACTCAAACTAAAGGCAAAGCCTTTTGCTCCTTGCCCTCACTGTGGCTTCAATGACCACCTCCCTGAGGATTGTCTCTTGGACAACTGTTGTGAAATATGTGGAGATCACACACATAACACCTCAGGACATGAGATGGTCATTCAAAAGAGAAGAGGACAACCCAAATCATCTTCTCAGTACACTGAGCCTAACTCTACAATGAAATGCAAAATCTGTAGTAGCTCAGCTCACTCAACCCCTAACCATGCATCAATCATTAAGGCTAATCAAGCTAAACCCACCAAAAGGTGGTATCCTAGAAAGAACTAACTCAGTTTATCATTTGTGCAGAGGCATGCCAGGGAGCCTGTTTGGCATCTAGATAGTGGATGTTCAAGGAGCATGACTGGTGTGAGACAATATCTGCACAAATATGTAGAGGAATCAGGACCCAAGGTGATATTTGCTGATAACTCATCATGTCTCACTGAAGGTTATGGTTCAGTAAACTGTAATGGAATAGTCTTTACTAGGATAGCATATGTCAATGGTCTTAAGTACAATTTGATCAGTGTTAGTCAACTATGTGATGCTAAATACATAGTTCAGTTTGATGATAAGCAAGGAACCATCTTCAACGCCAATAAGGAAGTTGTCCTTATTGCACCTAGAAGGCAAGATGTTTATGTACTAGACATGTCCAGTCTAACTCAGAATGGAACTTGCCTCTTTGCTCAGGCCACTGAAACCCTCAACTGGCTTTGGCATAAGAGACTCTCCCACCTGAACTTTAAAAACATAAACAATCTTGCTAGACAAAACAAGGTCCTCGGCTTACCATCACTTGTGTTTTCAAAGGACAAACCATGCTCAGCCTGTGAAAAAGGAAAAATAGAACACTCATTGAAGCTGCAAGGACAATGCTAAATGGATCAGTCCTCTCCAAACATTTTTGGACTGATGCAGTCAAAACTGCCTGTTATACACAAAACAGATCCATCATTGTCAAGAGACATAGCAAAACTCCTTATGAGTTATTCAAGGGAAGGATCCCTGACATCAGCTATTTTCATGTATTTGGGTGTCCTGTGTTTATTCATAATCACAAGGATCACTTAGGCAAATTTGATGCCAAAGCTGATGATGGATACTTCCTAGGATACTCACTTGTCTCAAAAGCCTTCAGGGTGCTCAACACTAGGAGACAGCAGACTGAGGAAACATTCCATGTTACCTTTGATGAGAGCACTGATGCAATCAGGTTCTCAAATGTCTCAGTGGAAGAGATAGGAATTGATAATTCATGCAGATACCCTCCTGATGAATTTCATCCTGATAATAGTCCTTCCACTCAATATCAGGCTAATGCTGATATCTCCTATTTCATAATCCCACACAACCTTCCTAACCCTACCATCACTGAGTTTGTTGAAGCACAAACCAATACTGATGCAATCATTCAGTCAGAACAAAATGTTCAGGATCCAATAAATCTCAGTGATCACCCACCTCAGTCCGACACTCAAGATCCTGAAAACCTTCAAGTGTCTGATCCTGATCTCACACCTTTCCCAAATCAGGCCTCCACAAGTTCTAATCAGTACCCAAGACCTCAGGACAGTTGGACTAGGTCTCAAGAAATAGAACTTGTCAACATTATAGGAGAACCTACTGAAGGCATGCTCACTAGAAGCATGGCTGCACAACTTAATGCAGCCTCAGCCAATGAATGCCTATTTGTGGACTTCATTTCCACAATTGAACCCAAGAGTGTCAAAGAAGCACTCACACATCCAAGTTGGGTTCAGGCCATGCATAATGAACTAGAACAGTTTGATAGAAACAAGGTAATGACTTTGGTCAAATGTCCTAAGGATGTTTCAGTCATTGGCATGAAATGGGTATTCAAAAACAAATCTGATGAAAATGGCATAGTCATTAAAAACAAAGCCAGACTTGTAGCTAAAGGCTATAATCAACAAGAAGGCATTGACTATGAAGAAACATTTGCACCAGTGGCAAGGATGGAAGCCATCAGGATCTTCCTTGCATTTGCAACCTATATGAACTTCAAGGTGTACCAAATGGATGTCAAAAGTGCATTCTTAAATGGGTCACTAAAGGAAGAAGTTTTTGTTCAACAACCCCCTGGATTTGAAAGTCATGAGTTTCCTGACTATGTCTGTAAGCTTAACAAAGCCCTTTATGGACTGAAACAAGCTCCCAGGGCATGGTATGATACTCTCTCAGCCTTCCTGATCCAAAACAAATTTGTCAGAGGCAAGATAGATAACACATTGTTTATCTACAAGACAAATAGTGATGTCATACTTGTACAAGTATATGTTGATGACATCATCTTTGGCTCAACAAATTACAAACTTTGCAAACAATTTGAAAAATTAATGGCAAAGAAATTTGAAATGAGCATGATGGGAGAACTGACCTACTTTCTTGGATTGCAAATCAAGCAGACTAATAAAGGAACCTCTATCAGTCAAGAAAAGTATGTCAGAAGCCTACTGAAGAAGTAAGAGCTCAGTGACTGTGCCTCAGTCAAAACTCCTATGGTTCCACCAAACAACCTTGGTCCTGACCTTACTGGTAAACCAGTTAATCAAACTCTATTCAGAGGAATGATTGGGTCACTCATGTATCTATTAGCATCAAGGCCTGACATCCAATTCTCAGTATGCTTGTGTGCCAGATATCAATCTGACCCAAGAGAATCTCATCTCACTGCTGTGAAAAGGATACTCAGGTACCTGAAAGGTACTCCAAGCCTTGGATTATATTATCCTAAGTGCTCAGGTTTTGATCTAAAAGGATACTCAGACTCTGACTATGCTGGATGCAACATGGACAGAAAAAGCACCTCAGGCTCCTGCCAAATTCTTGGTGGAAAACTAGTCTGTTGGAGTGCCAAGAAACAACAATCTGTTGCCATGTCCTCAGCTGAGGCTGAATATGTTGCAGCAGCTAGTTGTTGTGCAAATGTACTATGGATGAAAAGTCAACTCAGTGACTATGGAATTCAGTATAAGATGGTTCCCATCTTTTGTGATAACACAAGTGCAATTGCCATCTCAAACAACCCTGTTCTTCATCAGAGAACAAAGCACATTGATATCAGATATCATTTCATCAGGGACCATGTCATGAATGGTGACATTGAATTACACTTTATTCCTACTGAATATCAGTTAGCTGATATATTCACCAAACCATTGGATGAACCAACTTTCACAAGACTGAAAGCTGAATTAGGAATGTTGGATATAGAAAATCAGTCCACTGATTAAATCCTTCCAAGTGTATATTCTGAAAACCTCAGGTCCCTGACTCAATGTGTCTATCAGGAACATGACCTTAACATCAGGAACTTAACCCAAGTTCCTGAACAAACAGGTTTCCCTGAACCCAGTGACTGAATGAAAAACATATCATTCAGGGGCCCTTAAGATGTCATTCAATGCTAACTTAAATGCTCAAAGTATATAGTTAGTAAATGTCCGAGGTTTGAAACTGAATTCTCATTTAATATAAGAATATTTGTTCCTTTGCCTTTCTGGCATCCACCTCTGGGCCCCCACATATCAACTTGGCATTCAATGCCCTCTCTCACACAAAACACTGTGTGATGATCAAAACTCTGCGACTTCCACTTTTTGCAGAGAAACGCAACTGTTCATCTGATTAAGTTGCGAAAAAAGAGGATAATGGGATAGGTGGCATTTAATGTGGATTTCAAAAGTTTTATTCAAAATAGTTTTTCAAAACTTATTTTTAATAAATAAAATCGCTGAATTGACCATCATACCCTCTCTCTTCACTTCCCTATAAATACCCTCCCAAAACATAACACACACACGTTTTTAGAAAACCTAATCAAAACTCTGAATTTTTCTCTCTCAAAGTTTTTTTTGTGTGTGTGTTCTTTTGTGTGTTAGAAACCCTAATCACTCAACCCATAACCTTGACCTACCAACCATGGCTTCTTCACAAGCTATCACATACGCCCCAAATGTGGATTTCACATTGGAGGGTGTTGACCTAACCAAAAACAATGTGGTAGGAAATTTTGCCTATCCACAGAAGTTTCCAGCCTACAAGAATGTGGTTAAATACCTTCAAAACTGCTTTCTTGCAACGGCTTTTACAAAGACCCCCTCAGTCATATATCATGACTACTTGAGGGAATTCTGGGTCACAGCAGTGGCTACTAGCCCTAAGGACACCAAAGACTCTATCATCACATTCACTGTGATGAATGGGAAAAAGACCCTTTCCCTGAACTACGCGACTTTCATCAAGGCCACAGGTCTTGATTTCGCGGAAATTTTTGCCCCCAATCCCACTGACAAGGAAATAAAGGCCGAAATGTATTATCTTGGCCCTTATGACCCCAAGCGTCCACAGTTGGGCCCAGGAGCCTTATTGGATAAGGCTCCAATAGTTAAAACATGGTTCCACCCTATCTGGAGGATCCTGATGACCTTTGTCATTCAGGTCCTTGGAGGGAATAAATCCTCAACGGAGCAAGTGAATTCATCACAACAATTGATGTTATTCAGTCTCCTTGAGGGTCGAAAAATAGATATCGGAGGAATAATCTTCCATGACCTCGTTGCCAAGCTCTCAGGGAAATCTAGGCAAAGACACATGTCTTATCCTAGGTTTATTTCCTGCGTGCTTCAGGATCTACTAGGTCCTGAGTATGTAAGGTCTGACGTTGAAGGCACAATGCCTGGCGTCTTGCATAAGACCAACTATACTAGTGGCATTACTGAGGTACAACCAATCGCCCTGTCCACCTACATGATGGAAATAATTCAGGGTGAGAATGCTGGTTCACCAGTACCTTCACCTACAAAGAAGGTGAAGAAGACAAAAAGGGGCCATTCCAGCAAGGTGGTTAGACCCAAATCACTCGCCACTGAGACTGATGACCTAAACAACCTTAAACACGAAACGGCCGAGACTACTGAGACACCCGTCACTGAGAACCCCTTGGCCATAAAACAAACGCCAACGGAGGGCACTGAGACATCACACTGAGTGTCCTCGGGCAAACCCTCTCCTTCAGGCTCTGCTGACATAAACAAGTTAGTGGAGTCAGGAACAATCCAACCTTCACATCCTGCTCACGGCTCTGATAAATCACAATCAGAGTCTCAGGGAGAAAAGGGTCATAAATCCTCGGTGGGGCAGCACTACTCCACTGAGAAGGGGACCCACACCCAATAACATCCTGCTAACGTCCCTGATAAATCACACTCAGGGGCTCAGGGAGTTAAGGATCCTAAATCCCCAAAAGGACAGTACAACCCTGATGGGAAGGGGGTCCATCAACAATCACAAACGGTGCCTCATGATAGTACTGGAAAACACCCGTCAGTACTTGAAGGCGCTCAGGGGGACAAAGACTCAGAGGGATTTAAACCACCCGCTGATACGGAACCCATAACCCCCTCAGGCGGTTCCAGTCTCTCAGGAACTGACTCCAAAAGCCAGGCTGAGAAATCAGTTTTTATGGCTAGCCAGGCTGAGAAAACCCACTCAGTTTTTATGGCGGGGTCAGGACCTGGCCAAAACCAAGGCAAGTCTTCTTATGAAGAGGAGCCGGGTAATCTTTTGGGCATTCAATCCATGGCAGATTTTCAGGCGGTTCTTGATTCTGACGATGAGCTACTGAATGAAAGTGAGGAAGAGATCTTTGAGGCAGGGGATGATATGGCTACTGATGCTCAATTTACTGAAAAAACACATCAGTCTCCACAAAAAGATGAAGATTCGGACTCTCAGGCTGATTCTTCGGGCTCTGACTCATCCTGCCCACCAAATCTCAGGAAGTATGACAACATTCTTCCCCTCACTGAAAGACAGTTGGTTAAGTTTCTTCAGAAAGCCAACAACGCTCTCTATAACGGACTTACTGAAGAACTTTTTGATCAACACACTGAAGCTGCTGTTCACTATGTCGACCTTAAGGAATCAGTCGACACTTATCTAGAAAATGCAAATGAACAGCACTCAACAACCAACTACTCCTTGTCAGCTATTGATACTCATCTCCAAAGATTCAATGCTACTCTTGAAGCCATCACTAATAGCATTGCAACTATTCAAACAGCTGTCAAGGATGACCCTGCGCTCAACAAGCAAATTCTTCAGGCTGCCGATACCTATCAGCAACAGGCAGCTCAGTTCACTGAGCTTCTCAACGTCCTGAAGTCTTCTAATCTTCAGGGTCTTCACTCATCAGTAGACTCCATCAAGTCTTCTATGGGTCTCATGAAAAGCCATCTGGCTACTTGGGCCAAGTCATCAAGCTCCTTGGCCTGGAATCTTGGTCCTCGACTATCAAGGATCGAGGCTACTCAGGCGGATCTTCAGGCAAAGGTCTCCACCATACAGCAGGATACTTCAGATATCAAGTCAATGATGACTGAGATCTATCAGGCATTCAAAGGTCCTGCTGCTTCAGTGACAACTTCACCTCTTGCTATCACTATGGCGCCAGCAACAGCTGAGGGGGAGAATGTCACTGAACAGATTCCTCAACAGCCTCAAGTCACTGAGGTTCCTGAGACAACTCAATCCTCTCACCAAGATAAAGGCAAAGGCATCCTTACAACTACTGAGCCTGAGTCTACACCAGTGGTAGCTGCTCCTTCTGAAACAGAGCCTGACCCAATCAGGGTCCCTTATGAGGTCAATGGAGTGATCCTAAATCTCACCAACGATGAAATACAAGCTCACATGGAGAAGGAAGAAGCTCTTAAGAAAGCTACTGAAGAGGAAAGGATTAGCAAGGCTGCGCTCATCGAAGTTGTCAATGAGGAGGCTGAGAAGCTTGGGTTGGAACCTAAAGCCCTCGCTAGAAGGAAAGGTGGGGAAACTTTTGTGAAAGCTCAGTCGGCTGAGATGATTGCTCTCAGGAAGCGAAGGGAAGAGAAACTAAAAAGGGCTGAACTGATCAGGCAGGACAGGATTAAAAAATATCAGTGGATAATGACAAACAGATTAAAGCCAGAAGCAATCACTGATGTTAAGATCCATAGAAACACCAAGCCTGCAGTTGTCACCGTCTTCAGAGGTGATGACAAGAGAATCTTTGAGGTTCACAGCCCCTTCAGATTTGCTGACTTCGGGATCACTGAACTGGATGAACTAAGACCAATAATTGCAAAGAAGTCAAATGCAGTGGTCCCTGATCTGATGAAGTCCCTGAGCCAGAGGTACGAAAAGCTAGCAGCAATGCCTCAGGAACTTGGAACTCCTTCTCTTCTCCCTGCCTCAGCACAACTGCCAGCTCCTTCTCACTCTTCTACAAGGAAAAGAAAGAAGATTGGGTCTGAGCCTGAGATAAATGTTCCTGGCCTGAAATGCAACCGATCCCTCCCTGAAGGAGTTACATTCATGAACAACAAGGTCATCGAACAGCCTGAGAGAGGACTCTTCTTCACTGATGAGTTCGGAGATACAGCCTTCCAGAGATGGGCTGATATTGACTTGTCAGGAATCAAATCAATGTTAGGCTTCCTGATGTTGGCGACCCCACTCAAAACTCAGGAGAATGTGAGGTTTTGCCAAGACCTGAGAAGAAAAATCCTAGAGCATCCTGACCAACACGAGCTTCAGTCGAAGAGAACAAAGCTTGAAGCCCTGGGAATGAAAATCGACTGATTGAATGCCAACACTATCCTTGTACTTAGTTAGTTAGGACTTTTGTAATGATATTAATAAAATTGATGGCCCATGTTTTTTTGTTGTATCAATGTCCTTAATAACTTTCTAGTATATTCAGTATGAGAAGAAGTCATTAGCTCACTCATTACTGATCAAAACACAGGCATAATTTATATCCAAATAGGGGGAGATTGTTGGGTCCGTCAGTACCCAAGAATCATTATAACAAGATTTGAACACAAATTACGCCAAGTGTTATTAAACCGAGAACAATTCAAGTCACTGAGTGAACAACCACTCAGTGAGTCATCTTCAGGATGCTTAAGGCGAGTTCAAGATGGACTCACTACTCAGGAAGGCGGTACTCCCTGATAAGACTTAAGCCAAAGAAGAAGATGATGGTTCAGTGAGTGTTGGACAAGAACTCACTGAACCCCAGTCTCCTCAACAAACAAGAAGTGACTGATGACTAAAGAAGGAAGACAAACGACTGAAGAACCCAACGCCTGAAAGAAAGGCGGGAATAGGTGGGAAGTGTTTTAGAAAGATAAGAGTGTCAGAACAACTCTTATCTTGTCAGCGATAAACCTTCCCTTATGCGGCTAAAAGTCATGGAGTGTCAGACCAACCACTCCTATAGACTTCATAGCCCATTCCTATTGGTTCTTGGAAATGACAATTACTATTGTAATTGTCAGACACGCTTTGTCTTACAACTTGCATTATTTTAATCACTTTTACTCTTTCATATCTGTGTATAAATAGATCCAGAAGGAGAGAATATGTGTGTGTTTTGTATATTAAAAGCTTAGACTTTTGCAAAACATATTCTCTCCTACAAAGAGTAACTACATCCCTGAGATAGCTCAGTGGGTCGTGAATTGTTACCACTCAAAGTTTATCTTGAGTTTCGATAGGAGACACCATACCTTGTCTATTCAATCCCAAGTGTTTGTTCCGCAAAACACTTGGGTAATAGATTCTTTGATTCATTTCTAATAAGAATTTAAACGTTGAAAAAACCTTGTCGTTTTTATATTTCGTTTACATATTAGATTATTGACCAAAATACATTGTATTAGTCATAAACACAAATAGATTAACTTCTTAGTTAATTCTAAGCGTGTTAAGGGAACAACACTTTGTAATTTTTTGTAATAGATTAACCTTTTGCTGCACATGTGCATGTTAAATCTATTCATGTATGAACTCGTGGTCCATAATAAGATGTTATTTTGAAAGTGCGATTGTACGCATATTGTATGTGATTGTGGTTATGATTGTTTGTACTTAGTTATCTGTCTTTGCATGCAAGACGTCCATGTGATGTCTAAGAATCAAACTATTATATAAACGCACTTTAAAAAATCATAATCGTGTATGAAGTTCATAACTTAAAAAGATCATAATCGTGTATGAAATTCACAAGTGTATGGGTTGGCATGCAGCGTACTGCGAATACCATATCAAGGAGTTAAGAGTCTTAACTCCTAATTTGTTAAACGCGCACAGTGTGCATTGATGCGCATCCGTCGTGGGATGCGCATTGAACTTACTCCAACGTCTTGAGAGTAAGGTGTTTAACAAGGATGCGTGATCCGATGTTGATGGGTTTGCAACCCTCTTACTCAACGAGTTATTTAGTAGGTTTACTCATCCTTTACCATAGTGTGGTTTTAATAAGTGCATGCACGCCATGTAGGCAAAAGGTATATAACAACCATATTGGGACATAGATAATATGTAAACAATAAATTAAAGTGTGTCGCGGAGTTAGCTAGAAACCGCGACATTGAATTAATACTTGCAAGTTTTTGTAAAAAGAAAAACATTTGCCTAAATGAAACAAAATGTAAATACACGGATATTTATTGAGCACTTACTAAAGTGCGGAGGTGTCCGTGTGTGGGGCCGTAGCCTTTCCTAAAGATAGCATCTCTTGAGATTGCAAATATTCCATGTGCGTTGTAGCTCACGGCCATCCATGTCACGCAGCTTGTACGCACCTTTTCCTAGTGCTTCAACGACCTCATAGGGTCCTTCCCACTTTGGTCCAAGTTTACCTGTATCCTCTGTGTGGCTCGCATCATTAGCGCGATATACAAAGTCGCCTGGTCTGAATGAGATGCTTCAAACTTTAGCATCGTAATATCCTTTCATTTTTGACTTAGCTCTTGCCTCGCATATAGCTGCGCGCTCGCGCCTTTTTTCCAATAGGTCCAAGTCTATACGCCGCTCGTCGTCATTAGTTGCGACATTAACTTCCGCAGTACTAATAGTTGGCATCCCAATTTCAGCTGGTATAACAGCTTCTGTCCCATAGACAAGAGAAAAGGGAGTGTCTCCATTGCTAACTTTGATTGTTGTGCGATGCGCCCACAAGACATGTGACAATTCTTCTACCCATCTTCCTTTGTGTTTGTCTAGGCGTGCTTTGATTCCTTCGCCCAGACTGCGGTTTGCGCGCTCAACCAAGCCATTGGTTTGTGGGTGCTTAACTGACGCGATGTGTTGTGTAATATTTAGTTGCGCGCACCAGTCTTGGAACGGGTTGTCACGGAATTGTTTTCCGTTGTCCGAAATGATTTCCCCAGGTAATCCAAAGCGGCATACAATATTTTCCCAAACGAATCGTTTTACTTGATTACCTGTGATCGTCGCCACTGCTTTTGCCTCAATACACTTAGTGAAGTAATCTATACCCACAATAAGGAATCTCAGTCCCCCTACTGCAACAGGAAAGGGACCCGCAATGTCGATACCCCATTTATAGAATGGCCATGGCGAGGTAATAGGCGTTAGCTCTTGTTGTGGTTGGCGCGGGATGGGTCTATGAACTTGGCAGTCACTACATTTCTTTATCACATCACGTGCATCGCGATGCATAGTGGGCCAGTAATATCCTGACCGTAGGGCTCGTGCCACAACGGACCGTGGTCCTGAGTGCATACTGCATGAACCGACGTGGATCTCTCAGAGTACGTAATCTGCCTGAAGAGGTCCAACGCATCTAAGCCATGGTTGTAGAAAAGATCGCCGATATAGGATACCATCTCGAAGTTCGAACCTCTGCGCTGTGCGCCGTATCTTTCGGGCGTCCTTCTGCTCCTGGGGCAGTATGCCCTTGCTTATAAATTTGACGATAGGGGTCATCCACGTAGGATCCTACTCCTCTATCACCGTGGATATCTCCATCTCCGAGATGGATTTGTTCTTTAGGATCTCCACCAATACTTGTTTTGACAGGTGCGCAAAGCTTGTAGATGCGATCTTACTTAGTGCATCCGCTTTTTTGTTTTCCCCCCGAGGAACTTGTTTAATAGTGAACCTGTCAAAACCCTGGATTAGCGACTTGGTCTTGTTGAGGTATTGAACCATATTATCCTCTTTAGCCACGTATTCTCCCAACACATGGTTGGCTACTAATCGAGAATCCACATTTGCTTCTAGGTTGCGTACGCCCATTCGAGTTGCAATGCGTAATCCAGCGATTAGGGCTTCATATTCTGCCTCGTTGTTCGTGGCTGTGAATTCAAAGCGCAGTGCGTAAGTGAATTCCATTCCCTCTGGATTGGTGAGGATAAGGCCTGCGCCCGATCCGTCCACACATGAAGATCCATCCGTGAATAAGACCCATGGTTCTTGTAGTTCTACCTCACTTCGTGGAAGTGTAGCATCAGTGTCTGGTTTCTCGATGATGAAGTCTGCTAGTATCTGCCCTTTAACCGCAGTGCGTGGTCTATAAGAGATGTTATACTCGCCTAGCAACACACTCCACTTTTGCAATCGCCCCGATGCGTCGGGTTTGGAGATAACTTGCTTGATAGGTTGGTCTGTGATCACCGCTATTGGGTGTGCATGAAAGTATCTGCGCAATCTTTTGGCGGCAAATACTAACGCCAAGACCAGCTTTTCCATTGGGCTATAGTTAATCTCTGTCTTCTTGAGTGCTTTGCTTACAAAATATACCGGTGTTTGTACGGAGTTCCTATCTGTCAGTAGCACCACGCTGAGTGCTCCATGAGTCGCAGACAAGTACACAATTAACTCTTCCCCTGGTCGGGGTGCGACTAGCTTGGGAAGTGCTGCTATATGTCGCTTGAGCTGTGTAAAAGCTTCTTCCGCTTCCGTAGTCCAACGAAAGTCTCCCTTTTTTGTACACTTCTTGACTGTTTTAAAGAGGGGAAGTGACTTATCCGCTGATTTTGACAGGAATATGTTCAACCCGGCTAGTTTTCCATTCAGAGACTGGACTTCTTTCAACGTGCGCGGTGAAGGGAGTTGGATGACAGCCTCTGTTTTTTCTGGGCATGGTTTAATGCCATCTGGTTCTATCAGGTATCCCAGGAACATGCCTTCTGTAGCGCCAAAAGTGCATTTCTTAGGGTTTAACTTAATGTTGATCTTACGTAGTGTTCTAAATGTTTCTTCAATGTCGCGCACCACTTCGTCTTCGGTATGGCTTTTAATGACAAGGTCGTCAACGTAGACCTCTAGGTTGCGGCCCACTTGCTTTTCAAATGCATTATCTACCAATCGCTGGTAGGTGGCGCCCGCATTCTTTAGGCCAAAAGGCATCTTTGTATAACAATAGACACCTTGGCTTGTGTGGAAGGCTGTTTTTTCCTCGTCTTCTTTAGCCATTTGGATTTGGTGGTACCCTTTGTATGCGTCTAAGAAACATTTAAAGGGGTATCCGCACAAAGATTCCACCTTCCAGTCTATCTCTGGTAGTGGGTAGCAGTCTTGTGGACATGCTTTGTTGAGATCAGTGAAGTCTACGCACATCCGCCAACTACCATCGCTCTTTTTGACCATCACTGGATTGGAGAGCCAGTCATGGTAATAGAATTTTCGCATGATACCAGCGTCCACAAGCTTATGTACTTCCTCTAGAATGGCTTTTGCGCGCTCTGGAGCTTGGCCGCGCTTTTTCTGCCGCACTGGGGAATATCCTTGTCGGATTTGCAACTTGTGTTCTGAGATTGAGCGTGGCACACCAGTCATGTGCTTTGGTTCCCATGCGAAGATGTCCACATTCCTTTGCAAGAGCGCGCACACGGCAGCTCTGCCTTTATCAGACAGTGATCCCCCGATCGATACTTCTTGCTCTGGGTAATCAGGATGAATTACGACCTTTAGGTTTGATACCTTATCTGCGCGCTGTTCTGGGGTGTGTGTCGTCTCACCTATAACCGTGTTACACTCTCTTGGTGGCACGACGTTATTGTAGAGGGTGACAATGCCGCCTTCTACCGGGAATTTGAGCATCCCATGTGCTGTGGACGGTACCGCGCGTATGGCTGATATTCCTGATCTTCCAATAATGCCATTGTATGGCGAAGGGGATCTGATCACCATAAAGTTCATTCAGGCTGCTGTGGAGTGTTCCTTATTACCAACAACAACTAGCAGTCGTATCTGCCCCATGGGCCATATCTTTTCCCCCGTAAAGCCAGTCAACGACGTCGTGGCTGGGATTAACTGACTTTGTATCTCAGGTCGCAACTTTTTGAAACAATGTTCATACATTATATCTGTGGATGCCCCTCCATCAACATACATGCGGTGAATATCGTGACCCCCCGCATTTATCTCGATGGTGAGTGGTTCCGCCACTGCGTTGTCCGCAGCCAAGGTGGGGAAAGAGATTTCGCTTCCATAAGAAAATTTTTGGCTGACCTTTTGCCTGGTTTTTCGCTGCCATGACTGTATCATGTAGATAGTGTCAGCCTTTTCCTTAGGTGCTTCTTTCTTGCTTTCGGTCTTTTGTTTGTTTTTCCCATCCTTGATGTTCTTAACCAAATGATCCAATCTGCCTTCTTTTACTAGCTTATCAATTAGTTGGCGCAATTGGACACACTCATTGGTGGTATGGCCCTTCTGTCCGTGATACTCGCAGTACCCGCTCCCTACGCGCTGCCCTTCTGGGGTGCGCATTGGTGGGGGTCTCGGAAAGTTCGTGCCTTCCGTTGCAAATATCTCCCTTGGAGTCTTCGTTAGTGGGGTATACTTGTCGTTTCCCCGTCCGCCCCCCTGACTGCGGTAGCTTTTGTTATGATTGCTACTCTGGTCGTTGGATTGTCTCCTGGGTTGTTCTTGTGGCCTATAGTTTGAGTAGCCTTTCTTGCTATCCGCAGTAGCGGCTTCTCCTTGGATAAAGGACCTTGTGCGCTTCATGAGTTCATCAAAGGTTTGGGGGACCTTATCGTTTAACCTTTTTATCAGTTCTGGATTATTGATTCCATTCATAAACCCTGAGATCTTTAGTATTTCGGGGCATGCCTTGACGTGTATGCACTCGTCCTTATAGCGCTCCATAAAAGCGCTTGTTGACTCTCCTTGGCGCTGTTTTACCCTAGCAAGTTCGACAGGGTTCTTGGCGCACTTCTTCCTTTGAGTAAAATTCAAACGAAACGCCTTCCGCAACTCTTCAAACCCATCTATGCTTCTACGTGGAAGCTTACTGAACCAGTTTCGCGCATTCCCTACTAATGTAGAATTAAACATGTGGCACCACACAGGTTGTGGCCAATTTTCGATGGTAGCTGCTGATTCGAAAATTTTTAGGTGGTCGTCAGGATCACCTGTCCCATCATAAGTTTTAACATTAGCGGGCATGCGCCTTCTCTTATTTTCTGAAAAGTCACTAATGCGCCGAGTGAATGCGTCAACCTTTTGGCGGCGCCAGGGACGGAACATATCTTCGTCCTCCGGGTCGCGGTATCTTCTCCTGGACTTCCAGTGTCCTGTTTCTTCGTCCTCTTTGTCCGAGGAGTCACTTGAGGATGAACTTACTCTTCTGCGACGCTTGCGCCGACTATCCTCGGAATCCGAGCTTGGAGGGCTTTCGCTTGGGGAGCACCGTCGCCCAAGTCTATCGTGAACCCTGCGACTACCAAGCCTAGCGTGGGCATTGGTACGCCATCCATCGTCTTCGTGCTCGTCCCGGTACTGTAAGTCAGCTTCTTCATCGTCCATAACTCTCCTTCCGATCCTGGTAAACACTGGGGATCGGTGGTTATTCTTCTCGCGCCTCCCCTTTCGGTAACGCGGTGGAGACGCTTCGCGCTCAGGGTCTAAGTTGAGCCGGGCTTGCAGGCTCTGACTTGACCTCCTTTGCGCTTCCTCTCGCATAAGAGCAGCCAAGGTTTCATAATTCTGAGACACGAAATCACTTGGCGCTAGTTCAGGCGCGACTCCTTCTAGCGCGAGGATGTTTGTTTCCAAACCAGGACCCCTGTTTCGAATAGGCGCATTTGGCGGCTCAGTGGGGTTTGTTTCTGGCATAGTGAAAGGAGTGCGCTGCAGATCTTCCGCACTGGTGATTGTCGTAGTGGCATGGGTAGTCCCTGTGAGCGGTTCTATTGTCGGAAAGACCAGATCTGAGCCTGATCCTTGGTATTTGGGCGCACTGGTTGTTCCAGAGGCCTGCTTAGGGGCTGAGTCAATTTGCTGCTTCTTCCCCTGTAGGTCGCCATGCGTTTTCTTCGCCTGCGGAGTCCGCTGGTTTAAGTTTCCGTGCTTTGTCATTCTAGTTCTTAGTAAAGTTCTTAGTGTATGGTCCCACGGATGGCGCCACTTGTTGATACAAAAATTGGGCGTTCCTTGTTTGGATTCATGTTCTCGTATCAATTGGATCTTAATGCTTGAGACCTGCGCACTAAGAGAGCAAAAAACACCGTTAGGCTTATCGTGGGATTGTCTCCCACGATTATCCTCCGGCGTGAGAGTAAGTAATCGGTTTTAGGGTTTGTTGAAGAGTTAGGGTTATTAGATCGTACCTTTAATGAGAGCCGAGATGCCCTTTATATACACACGAAATCCTTGTTGGTTTCGTGTTCCTTACCCTTCGGCGTATCCCGCCTAATACGGTCTCTTGATCCTTATCCCATAAATAAGAGATATCCTATATCAAGACCATAAATAACTTTGGGTTTGGGCCTTCGTAAGCCCAAACCGTTATCGTGATAGCCCATTCGTGATGGGCTTAAGTGTTAGTAGCGTCCATTGGTCGGGTTCGTGACCCGAATGCGGACTATACGTCATCATACATAGATATTTGAAAACCCACAATCTCAATCTTGACCCACAAACATTAGAGCAGACCAGGTACATACACCCATACCAGACGTTAGTGCAGGACCTTTAAGTGCAGCTAGATCTTATGCCTCAACTTTTCAAAACTAGCAGCTGACCACATGAATATCTTCATATTTGGCATTTTAAAGGATCAAAAAGCCAGTGTTGCCAATTTAACTCACTTTTCTTTCCGGATCTTCTTACAATCCACTCGAAACTTTTAAGTTGTATATCTTGAACAATTTTATTTATACTCGAAGCATTACCTTTAAACACCCGTGTATTTCTTGCTTTCCAAATATAATAACCGGACGTCCAAATTACCGCTTGCCACAATCTCAATGACCGACTTGGAATATTTGCGTTCCCATTAGAGGAAAAAATTTCCTCAATGGAGAAAGCATTGACATTCCCGATTTTCCACCAACTAAAAACTTTTTCCCACACGCTCATAGAAAAGTTGCACATAACCAAACAATGAGAACATGATTCCACTACATCACCACAAGATGGGCAAAGTAGGGAATCCAAATCAACACCTCTCTTGTCTTGCTCTTCTCAAACCGGAAGCCTTCCTTTTAAAGCCCTCCACACAAAGATGTTGACTTTTCTAGGTACCCACTTGTTCCATATTGTCGCCTCGCCACCATTATTCGCGTCTAAGATCTTTTCTTCCACCAACTTTGTTAACTCTTTAACCTTGAATTCTCCGCTTTCATGAAGTGCCCATCTC
This sequence comes from Artemisia tridentata subsp. tridentata, assembly GCA_021014915.2. Lineage (NCBI taxonomy): Eukaryota > Viridiplantae > Streptophyta > Magnoliopsida > Asterales > Asteraceae > Artemisia > Artemisia tridentata. Next base: position 360,524,738 of record CP139506.1, read on the forward strand.
CACCGATCCCTACAATCACACATTATATTCACATTTTGCAAAGTAATTTGTAAGTCTTCAAACTCCCTACACACCCTCCCTCTAATATCTCTAACCCAATCCCATTTCCAACACCAATTACCATCTACCCAATTCCCTTTTTCCGCCACCCTACCCTCATTTTGCCTATCTAGGTGATATAGTCTAGGAAATCTATCACATAATCTACCACCCCCCCCCCACCCAAGTATCGACCCAAAAACTAATATCACGCCCATTTCCCACCTCCCCCACAAAAGATGAACTAAAATCTAAACCTAACCCCTCAAAATCCTCCCCTGTCCTAATGATATCACGCCACACTCCCACCCCTCCCGATCGAACCCCCCTCACCATACTCGACTCAAGCCCCCCACACTCCCCATATATACTTTTTATAACTCTAACCCAAAGAGAATCTCCTTCCCGCCTAAACCTCCACCACCATTTTCCTACAAGAGCTAAATTTTTTCCCCGCAATGACCCAATGTTAAGACCCCCCGCCCTATGTGAAGCTAGTAATGTATCCCATTTGACCCATGCTAATTTTTTGCATTCCCCCTCCCCCCCAAAAGAAATTCTTTCTCACTCTCTCAAGTTGTTTTATCACACACAAAGGCACACGGAACATCGAAAAGAAATACAAAGGCAAGCTTCCTAGAACCGATTTAACCAATGTTAGACGCCCCCCAAACGACATCGTTTTAGCTTTCCACTCGGCCAACCGATTTTTAAATTTCTCGACCACCGAATTCCACGCCCCGACTCTCCTCATATTATCACCAATTGGTAGACCCAAATATGAAAATGGGAAGTCACCCATACCACATTTCATCCATCTCGCCATGTCCCTCAACTCCATATCATTAACTCCAACTCCATATAGCTTGCTTTTCTTATAATTTACCCGTAACCCGGATACTTCCTCAAAGCATTTAAGAATACACATTAGCACTTTTGCATTCTCTTTGTTCCATTCTCCGAAAAATATAGTATCGTCCGCATATTGAAGATGAGAAACCACCACATTATTTCTTCCAATTTTAACCCCCTTAAAGACGCCCTTCTCCACTGCTTCCTTAACAATTGCATTTAACCCTTCCGCCGCCAAAATGAATAAAAAAAGGCGAAAGAGGGTCACCTTGCCTAACCCCTCTCTCCAAACAAAACTCTTCTGTTGGTGAACCGTTGACTAAAATTGACATTGTAGCTGACCTTAGACAACTATCCACCCATTTACACCATTTGTCTCCGAAACCCATCTTTTTCACTATGTCAATAAGGAATCTCCAATTTAAACTATCGTACGCTTTCTCGAAGTCAACCTTGAAAATTAATCCCTTAGATCGATTCTTCTTCAAATAATCCACCGTTTCATTTGCGATTAACACACCGTCAAGAATAAATCTTCCTCTAATAAAGGCGTTTTGAACATCCCCAACCACATTTCCTACCACCTTTTTAATTCTCTCCGCTAAAATTTTCGTAATAATCTTATAATAGCACCCGATAAGGCTTATAGGCCGAAAATCCCCAAGCCCTATCGGGTCCGTGACTTTAGGAATTAAAGTCACAAACGATGCATTACACCCTTTCGAGATTTCCATTTTTTCCCCGAACCATTGAACCGCATGAACCAGTTCTGGTTTGATGATATCCAAAAATTTCCTAATATACTTAAAATTGAAACCATCTGGCCCCGGGGCTTTATCCCCCCCGCAACTCCGAATCGCGTCCATGATTTCGCCTTCTGAGAATTCCTTTTCCAATGACGTAGCTTCTTCAACCATAATTTTTTCCACCCGATCACAACAAAATAGCGGTCGAATTGAGCATCCTTCGGAGAATAAAAGTTTATAATATCTCACCAATTCCGCCTTTATCGCCATAGGATCCTCACACCAAAACCCGTTAACCATCAATCCCCTAATATTGCCCTTATTATATCTTCGTTTAATATAAGAGAAAGAATTTCGCATTCTCGTATCCCTCCACTTCCCACCTTATCCTAGATTTTTGTCGAAGCATACTTCTATGTTCATTTTCCTTGTCCAACCAAGCCTTTCTCGCCTCCATCCATGTCGCCCTGATATGTGTTATTTTTTCACCAAAATTAGCTACAATACCAATTTCTCATATGAAAAATGAATTTAAATATATACTTGAAATCACATTATATTTGGTTTGTGGTAGGATCTTGCTTCAATTCCATGACTAATGATAAAGGCACACCTCCTGATCTATTGCAAAGTACCGCACAAATCCTCCTCCACATGCAGAAAGTCACATGATCAAGATGACGAGGAGCTAGTACGTGGTGACGGTTCGCATACTAAAAGGAAGCTTGTGTATATCAAGATCGAATGATACTGAGCGCTTTTCTTCAAGTTGTCTATTTCTTGAAAAATGTTTTGTCAGTTTACTAAGATGTTTATAACTGCAGGTTACCAAAAACGCCTACTCTATTTTGATATTTAAATGTATTATTGATCGATGGCTTAAATTTGCCAGCTCAATGTGGGCAAAATTTAAATCGCTACAGTCAAAGTCTTCAAATAAAACAACCGAATTCAAAATGCTTGCTAAAAGATAGAGTTAAGAGTTAATTACCATAAATCGCCCATGTGATTGACACATAATTGCACCTTTCGTCACTGATTCTCGAAAAATACACCGGTCGTATATGTGGTTGTTCATTTCGCATTGTTTGACCAAACTGTCGTTGTCTTTGGCCGTTAAACCTAGTCACGTGAAGGGCACAATAGTCATTTTACCTACAAGGACGGTTTTTGTAACTGACATTTGATTATTATCTTTAATAAACTAAAGAGGAATAGAAGAGCTCGAACTCGGATATCCTCCCTTATAAACCAACGGCTCAACCATTGGACTAAGCATCCAGTTACGTTAACATATCAACTCAATTTTGTTTTATGCCTCGTGGGAGACGGGATTGGGTGACGTTTATCTTTTTTCTTTTAGTTTTGTTTTTTGCATTTTCTGGCCGGGCTTATACCAAATAAACCGGTTTAAGCTTGGGTCGGCCGGTTCAGAGTGAACCGGGTTGGTTCTTGGGGCGGGGCCATATCCATTGGACTTGTTTTTTGAGCTCTTTCTTCTGGTATCTTCGGGGATTCATTTGGACTTCGATAAAAAAATATGTACGTGATCGGTACTCATCCGAAATTTCATGTTTTTGCTCCGTTTTTAGCTCTTCGTACCTTTAAAGTACAAAAACGACTTTTCGGACGAGTATTTTACTTTCTAGGTTTGAAGAATTGAAGACGGAGAAAAAACGTGTAATTTTGGACGAGTATCGATCACGTATACATTTATAAAATTGACTCTAAAAGATATTTTAAACGCTCAAACAAAAATCAAGGATACAACCCGTAAGAGATAGTAGTATCGTCAAAAAAACGAAAGAAAAGAAATTAAAAAAAAAAAAAATAAAAAAAAAAAAATAATAATAATAATAATAATAATAATAATAATAATAATAATAAAATGAACGTGGCAAAGAAATACGTATGTATCCCATTTAAATGGTTCAACCTAGCCCATTTAAATTATAAACAGTCACTCACCCCCATCAACTTGTTGCATCTAATCATGCGAAAGTTGTGTATAAAAAGGATTGTAGATCATAGAACACTATGTTTCGTTTCCAATCATTTCCACTTTGATTAATGCATCAGTTTAGTATGCTTAGTGTAATTTGTATTTCGGTTTCTTTTACTAATATGTATATGAAGTGTGCTTGGCTCTTTACGTTTAGAATTCATGATCAGAAAAGCAAAAAACATGCTATCACTCTTAAATGTGTCAAACTTATCAATTAAAGATAAATCATTTTTACGTGTTTATGGAACACATGGAGGTTTTGAAGTATATGTCAAGTTTCTTTGTGAATTTAATGTAAGTTAACAATAGTTGTTATTTTATTAATGTACCTATGATGCTTTATAAGTTTGCATTATTATATATCTTGTGAACATAATAAATATGTGTTGTATTTTTCACTTTATTTTTAATTATAATCATTTTGTTGCCATCCGCGAAACCCGTAGGTCTATAGTTTAGTCAAGGTAAATAACAACGCCAATCAAGGCAAATAACAACGACCACAATTTCTGTCACTCGGCTTATTATATCCTGTTCCAACTTTTTGTAATCTATTCTATATTTGTATGTATATATTCGTGACAAAAAAAAAATGAAGTGCAAGTGTCCCTGTTGTGACTCCCTTGATATGTGTTATTTTTTCACCAAAATTAGCTACAATACATATTTCTCATATGAAAAATGAATTTAAATATATACTTGAAATCACATTATATTTGGTTTGTGGTAGGATCTTGCTTCAATTCCATGACTAATGATAATGGCACACCTCCTGATCTATTGCAAAGTACCGCACAAATCCTCCTCCACATGCAGAAAGTGACATGATCAAGATGACGAGGAACTAGTACGTGGTGACGGTTCGCATACTAAAAGGAAGCTTGTGTATATCAAGATCGAATGATATTGAGCGCCTTTCTTCGAGTTGTCTATTTCTTGAATAATGTTTTGTCAGTTTACTAAGATGTTTATAACTGCAGGTTACCAAAAACGCCTACTCTATTTTGATATTTAAATGTATTATTGATCGATGGGCTTAAATTTGCCAGCTCAATGTGGGCAAAATTTAAATCGCTACAGTCAAACTCTTCAAATAAAACAAGCGAATTCAAAATGCTTGCTAAAAGATAGAGTTAAGAGTTAATTACCATAAATCGCCCATGTGATTGGCACATAGTTGCACCTTTCGTCACTAACTCTCGAAAAATACACCGGTCGTATATGTGGTTGTTCATTTCGCATTGTTTGACCAAGCTGTCGTTGTTTTTGGCCGTTAAACCTAGTCACGTGAAGGGCACAATAGTCATTTTACCTACAAGGACGGTTTTTGTAACTGACCTTTGATTATTATTTTTAATAAACTAAAGAGGAATAGAAGGGCTCGAACTCGGATATCCTCCCTTATAAACCAACGGCTCAACCATTGGACTAAGCATCCAGTTACGTTAATATATCAACTCAATTTTGTTTTATGCCTCGTAGAAGACGGGATTGGGTGACGTTAATTTTTTTTTTTTTTTTTTTTTTTTTTTTTTTTGCATTTTCTGGCCGGGGGTTTATACCAAATAAACCGTTTAAGCTTGGGTCGGCCGGTTCAAAATGAACCGGGTTGGTTCTTGGGGCGGGGCCATATCCGTTGGACTCATTTTTTGTGCTCTTTCTTGTGGTATCTTTGAGGATTCATTTGGACTTCGATAAAAAAATATGTACGTGATCGGTACTCATCCGAAATTTCACGTTTTTGCTCCGTTTTTAGCTCTTCGTACCTTTAAAGTACAAAAACGACTTTTCGGACGAGTATTTTACTTTCTAGGTTTGAAGAATTGAAGACGGAGAAAAAACGTGTAATTTTGGACGAGTATCGATCACGTATACATTTATAAAATTGACTCTAAAAGATATTTTAAACGCTCAAACAAAAATCAAGGATACAACCCGTAAGAGATAGAATTATCGTCAAAAAAACGAAAGAAAATAAATAAAAAAATAAAAAAATAATAATAATAATAATAATAATAATAATAATAATAATAATAATAATAATAATAATAATAAAAAAATGAACGTGGCAAAGAAATACGTAAGAGCACTTGGTATGGTAACCAAATTCTTGGTTAAGGTTTCACCATTTCGTAGTTAAGGCCTTGGTTACCATACCGCCCCCCAAATTTGGTTAAGGTTTACGAACTTGGTTAACCCCTTAACGCAAGGTTAAAGGCGTAAAAAAAAAAAAAAAAAAAAAAAAAAAAAAAAAGTTCACTTGTGCCCCCTAAATGGAGGGGTGTTTTTATAAATTGTTGTTTGGTTATAATACCGGATGTTTTTGGTTAAAATTTTGTTAGAGTTTGGTGACTGATGTGGCGCTGACGTGTCACTTGGTTAAACTTTAACCAAAGTTACCTTACCCTTTGCTATAGCATAACTGAATTGGAAGGTAATAAAAGGAAGGAAATAAAACTCACACACACTCACCAAAACGTAACAAATTCTCACTCTCTCTCTCTCTCACACACCCCCCAACCCCCCCCCACACACACACTTTCCCTCTAAAATTTTAAACCTCCTGTAACAAATTAACAATCCTCTCTCTCTCTCACACACACACTGATCATACGCCATGAATAATCTTCGATTCGCAATGAGGTCCACCACGTCATTATTCCGACGTACTTACTCATCTTCATCATCCGTCGGTTCAGAAGAAGCTGCTGAGAAAATGCGCAAAGGCATCAAAAACAAAGCTCGTGTTCCCTCTCCCCCACCAAGTTTGACTCGGAAGGAATCGGAAACAATATTACTTGGTGAAGATTCGATCGTGAATGATTCTGCTCTTGTGCTTGCGTTGCGTCTGACTCGGGTGAGGATCAAAAGGAGAAGTGTGTGAGACTTCCCGGTCCTGGCGCTGGCGCAGTCGTTGGATCTAGCACCGGAGACGAGGTTAAGGTAGTGCTTGCGACTGGTCAAAAGGAGAAGGAGGTTAAGTTAGGGCTTGCGACTGATCAAAAGGAGGTGACTGGCGACGGTGACGTAGACGGATCTAGCACCGGAGGAGACCAGTTTGTGATTGCAGACAGTGACGACTCTGCTTCCGTCTTCTTCACCGAGTTCGCTGGCGCAGTCGTTGGTACAAAATCTATCTCTATTTGATTGTTATATAATAATATTGAATGTTGTTTGTGTAGATTGTTACATTGATTGAGATATGCTAACTATTACTGTATTAATCACATTTTGTTACGGTTCATCTGATTATTTTATTATTATATTATATATATAACTCGTTTAAATCTGTTAGTCACGGTGATACTTGATTAGCTTTTTTGAATGCTGTGTAAATTTGTGATAGTTAGGGTTTAATTTAGTTGATGTTTGAAATTTTTGCAATCGTATCTGTTTATTTAATTTGTTAACTGCTTCTTGTATACCAGTTTATGCTTACTGGATTGTTCGAGTTGTAGCTGTTAGATCGTATCTATATCATGTTTTTGACTTTTGAGTGAAGTAATTATTATATTTCGACTGCTACAGTAGTAATAAGCTGCCTGGATTAATCGTTGTTGTTACAGATAGATATACATTAGACTCAGCGTAATAGAAATTGAAGATAGAATAATATGTTTTTAACTCCACCTTTGAGCCTGTAAATAGACTACTGTTTTGATTCAGTTTCTTAACCGAGTCGCCTCGACTCGTTTTAGGCACATTTTTACTCGACTCGTCCGAGTCAGCTCTCTACAAAACAACGATTGTTACACCTCTTGAGGCATTACAAACTGAGTCAACTCACGACTCATGTCTCAGGCACATTTTGACTCGACTCGTCCGAGTCAGCTCGTTACACCTCTTCAAACTGAGTCGACTCGAACATTGAACTCGTGAGTCAGGTCTACTCTGAGGCATTACAAACTGAGTCAACTCACAACTCATGTCTCTTCACAAACGCTTCAGGAACAAGTCAAACATTGAACTAGTGTGGTATTAGTCGTGCTTCTTTGTTCCCTCCAAATTCTACATCTGAGATATTCAAATATACTCAGGTATATTTGTATAGCATTGAGATATTAAGATGCGTTAAATACATCTCTAGCATCACTAACAGCCTGATAGAGTGAAACACTCTGCTGCTGCATCAGTCTTTCCACATTTGGACAAATAGATATTTCCTGCATAAACACAAGTTCAAATTAAGAGTGGCAACATATTTAACATAGTAGTATTGCAGTATCGATCTAAATTTTATAGTACAAATGATGGAATGTTGTATGCATTAATAATTAATTTTAGGTGACTGTCAAACAGTTTGACCTATTTGACCCGTTCTCCATTAGCTTATTCCTTTTTACTGACCCAATAGACCCATTCCCCTTGTATTTGACCCGTTTGAGATCATATACAACCCAATTAGAAACATTTACAAGTAAATGGGTCAAAATTGTGAGCATTAAATCTACAGACAAGGATTTATGTTCTAAAAGAAAATTACCAGCTTTTTCATACTCCCTCAAATCACAGTAACATGAAGCAGCAGTCTCGAGTTTCCCAATAGACTCAAAACATTCCTGCTGCTTCTTTAACATAGCTTGTAAAAGCTTCATGATTTGTTCCCCGCATTTGATCAGCAGATGCTCTCAGACCAGAAGCTCTGGCGAGTGTTTCCCACATTGTGTCTCCAGCTCTCTCAAAACACACTGTGGCCATCAAACTGAAAACCAAATGATGCTCATGTCAAATAAGGTAATACTGTAAAATAATTAATCAAGAGATAACTAAAGCAAAATTTTACCTTTTTACCGCGCTCCCGCCACTCCTGAGGGCTGCTAGCAACCCGCATAGCCTGTGCCATTGAATCATCCAACTTTCTTATTTGAACGAGTCCCCTCATTTTCCAGTAGTCAAACATTGGCTTTGAGAGCTCCTCTTTCTTCTCACATATCCATAGCCTTTGCCTTGTTCGAGTTATAGCCACGTATAACTGTTTCAGTTCAGAACATAAAACACCATGTCTTGCCTCACTGAATGTAGGGAAAGATTGAGGAAGTTTCTCATCAAGCCAATCAAATTTCTTCATGTATCCATAGATAACTCTCCACCGGTCTTCTTTGAAAGGGGATGTCCCAAAAAAGTTGTATAACAATACGTCCTAAATATATAAATTTATTAATAAGGCAATCTTTTTGTAACACAAGTTTATTACAAATAATGATTAAGACACATACCTGAAATTCAAGACCCTTACACTCCAATATAGTGAGAACAAGAGCCTGTCGTCCAACGTATTTACAAATTTCAGTCTTTGCACGTTCATCACGTACCAATATAACTTGTTCAGCACCGAACCCCACAACTTCTCCACCACTTCCACTTCCACTGCCACCAAAGATTTTTTCAATTGCATTTTCGTCGTTACCAGACTCCAGTAGAATAGGAGCTTCCCCAGAAATAAGACTAATTTCAGGCTCTAAATTGTCAATTGAGTGAACAAAGTAACAGGATAAAACGTCAATGACACTCTGAGCTAAATCGAGCACACCAGCATGAGTTCTGAAGTTCTGTTTTAATTGGACAATCTCAGACAAAAGACCCTTTTCTTGTTTTCCAGATGTTCTAGTGCTTAAGAACTCCTGATAGAACAGATACCGTATATCCTGAAACCGAAAGTCAATCCCTCTTGCAATTGTCTCTCAAGTGTGGAATCTGATTATGTCTCTCAAGCTCAATATTCAAATTGTAGCCTGTTTGTGGTAAACTTCAATTATACATAAATAACTATGAATCAATTTAAAGAAAAAGTGATGAGAAGAATCAAGTGTGGGTAGGACACACACCTTGGATTCCGTTTTCTGCAACGGATAAGGCAGCTGATCTACTGGAGCTGCATCACATGCTGCACACACCCTGTGTTTTCACTTGATACGTCAGGTCTTTGACAAAGCATTTTTGGTGTTAAAAATCTTGCAATGGGAAAATGAAATTATAACCATAGGTTAATAGATAAACCTCACCTGAAATTTTTTAGACAAATTCGATGAACTTGTGGTGTCGTTCCTACTTCCCTTTTACAAATTCATTCCAAGTGAGAAAAAGTCAGTTCCTTTTAGTTCTCTTCGTTAGATATGTGTGCAGTCTCCTCTATTTACAGTGTGTTGTCATTACAATCAGTATAACTCCATCACTCTGCAACTAAGATATGTAATTCATCAGTTAGCAAATTCTTGAAAACACGATGAGATGAAACAAAAATTTTCAGCGAGAAGGAATCATTTTTAGTGATACTTATTGCAGCCAATAAAAAATTTATGCGAGAAGGAATCATTTTTAGTGAAATGAACAAATACCTAAAACAAATAGAAGTAATGCTTCATAAGCTAGTGAGTTATAGTGTGTTTGGAAATGTTAAGCCCCTGATGTATAACAATGGCTTGAAGCTCCCCAGCCGGAATGCCAATCTGAAACTTTAAACAAACTCTTAGTACAAAACTTCTCACAAATTAGAATAATAACAATTAAAATGTTATTAAAAGACAGTAGTGAACTTGTTACTGACCAGCCTGCACTGTCGACAATGGTCAACATGTTGTTGGTCTTGTTGGGGATGATGTGCATCAAAAGCTCAGGTTGTCCATCGAGCTCGCTCTCGTCGGTCAAGCTCTCAAAGGGCATTTTGATTCATTTTTGGGGGAAATCTTCATACAATCGCTTGATAATATGTTTTTAACTCCACTAGGCCTGATTTACACACCACTAGCTTTGAGCCTGTAAATAGACTCCTGTTATGATTCCCAAGTCTCAGGTCGTCTATTTACTTTGCATCTTAACCGAGTCACCTCGACTCGTTTTAGGCACATTTTGACTCGACTCGTATGAGTCAGCTCGTTACAACAAGGATTGTTACACCAATGACTTCTATCTTCTAGTTTATACCTTACTAGTTGAATTGAAGTTGTAAATCGAGACATGTTGTTTCACAGTAATGACTTCTATCTTCTTATGATCAAGCTCCTTATATGATCTCTAAATCTGTGCATCACATCATATATTTGATTAAGCTTTGTTGTACTTTTCAAATGTTGAAGGTGATGCAAAAGGGGGGGCCTTTTTTTACAAACTAATGGAAGGGACAGCTGTAACATTCGCATGCATTCAAGTTGTTAAGGGCCTGTACAAATCTAGTAAAAATGCGGCAGAAGCTTATCTGCAGAAGGGGATCAAAATCCAGGTTATGAGCCCGACTCATACTTTATATGTGTTTGACATGGAGGGGGTCAAAGAAGGGACTGTACATGCTTGGGTTGATGGGGAGAATGTATTGCATGTTTCGGGTCTCCAACTCAAGAATAAGAAGTATTGCTTTATGGGACGGAGGTGCAAGCTACCAAACGGGTATGTATCGATCAATGCAACCCATTACACACTTCTAAAGTGTGTTGTGGTTAGTGTGGTGAATGCTCGAGAAACAACAAAAGCCAAAGTGGTGAAAGATGATACAATAGGGGCTGCTGAATCCAAGAAGCAAGCTTGAGCGACGAGAGAGAGAGAGATGAGGTGAGGATTGGTGGATAGAAGACATGCAGTCACCTATATTTTAGGAATATGAAGACCTGAACCATAAAAGATGTAGACATCTACTAGTAACTATGTTTTTTCTTCTATTTGTCTGTTAAGAGTTTCATGAAATCATAGCTATGTTGCAAGAATTATCAATCAGAAAGATGAGCACAGGACTGCGAACAGAAAGCATTTACAAGTTGACTGATAAGTTACACTGAGAGGACACAGTAGCAATTTCATAAATGTTTCTGTTTGTAAAAATTCGGTAGCCTTAATTAGGTAATTTGCCCTACATACTGGTTATGAAAAAGATGATTGTGGATAATACTATAAAGGGGAATAAAAAAGTTAACTAACCTTTCCATACGGCACTCCAGATACTTCTTTGGAAGATATTTCATATTTCAAAATTGTGAGCATTAAATCTACAGACAAGGATTTTTGTTTTAAAAGGAAAGTTACCAGCTCTTTCATACTCCCCCAAATCACAATAACATGAAGCAGCAGACTCGAGTTTCCCAATAGACTCAAAACATTCCTGCTGCTTCTTTAACATAGCTTGAAAAAGCTTCATGATTTGTTCCCCGCATTTGATCAGCAGATGCTCTCAGACCAGAAGCTTTGGCGAGTTTTTCCCACATTGTGTCTCCAGCTCTCTCAAAACACACTGTGGCCATCACAAAATTGTTCTCATAAAAAAACTGAAAACCAAATAATGGTCATGTCAAATAAGGTAATACTGTAAAATAATTAATCAAGAGAAAACTAAAGAAAAAATTTTACCTTTTTACCGCGCTCCCGCCACTTCTGAGGGCTGCTAGCAACCCGCATAGCCTGTGCCACTGAATCATCCAACTCTCTTATTTGAACGAGTCTCCTCATTTTCCAGTAGTCAAACATTGGCTTTGAGAGCTCCTCTTTGTTCTCACATATCCATAGCCTTTGCCTTGTTCGAGTTATAGCCACGTATAACCATTTCAGTTCAGAACATAAAACACCATGTCTTGCCTCACTGAATGTAGGGAAAGATTGAGGAAGTTTCTCATCGAGCCAATCAAATTTCTTCATGTATCCATAGATAACTCTCCACTGGTCTTTTAAAGGGGATGTCCCAAAAAAGTTGTATAACAATACGTCCTAAATATATAAATTTATTAATAAGGCAATCTTTTTGTAACACAAGTTTATTACAAATAATGATTAAAGACACATACCTGAAATTCAAGACCCTTACACTCCAATATAGTGAGAACAAGAGCCTGTCTTCCAACATATCCACAAATTTCAGACTAATTCTTTCCATATGGACTCACTATTACTCAAGATTTCTTCGTTTCCCAGTATCCAAAGACAATGTCTACACAAATATGGAAGATAATATTCATATTTCTTTAGCAAAAAAAAAAAAAAAAAAAAGTCATTTGTTAAAAAAAGTGAGCGGGTTGCATACCGTGCTCTGGTCAAGGCAACATTAGTTCTTTGAGGACTAGATATGAGGCCAAATGACCCATGGCTATTGGACCTTACTGTCGATAGAATAACAATATCTTCTTCCCCACCCTGAAACCCGTCAAATGATTTCACCTTTACTAGAAATCCATCAAGTTTCTCATACTTGTGAGCTAGTTTTTCTTGAATCGAGACAACCTGGGCAGCATAGGGAGATATAACACCAATAGTAAGCTTCTTCTTTGAGTCCTACCATGCTATACATATGAAAGCACAATAGCCACCTCAACTATGTTTCTCCGGCTTCTTCCATCATCGTCTTTTTCTTCTCTTCCACCAACAACATTTATAAATGAATAGGATCCAAACATTGGTCCTGAAAGATACCTCTTTTCATGACACTTAGATAGCACATTTTGTGCATCTAGGATTTGATTTTGATAAAACTTCAGATTAGGGAAGATGCTGATGGAAGGATGCATTCTGTATTGAACATTGAGAAGATGCTTAGAATGACCCAAAGAACTTGATCGGTCAAATAAGCTTCTTCCAAAACCAGATTTAATACAAACCTGTCCACAAACATGTACTTTGTTAAAATATAGCTAAAAACGAAAATGTAAACAATAGTCTTAAGGTACAGAGATAAGTAAAAACTTACGTTGCTATTAACAACTGCAGGTAATGGTGCTCATCTCCAATGAGAATAGCAGGCTTCAATCCCGGAAGTTGAAGGGGAATGATGGACTCTGCCTCTTTCAATTGAGCAGCTTCGTCTATGACTAATATATCCAAAGAGTCCATATTGACATCATGCAACTTATAGGAACTTGAAGCTGTGTAAAAGATAACAGAAGCTCTTTCGAAACAAAATTGTGTAATTGCATATTTGCTTAAAAAAGATGGGAGAGTGAGCCTGTCAAGAGATATCTGCAGAGTTCTAAGAACAGAGAGAGTCATGGATCTGACGGAAAGGATAGAGGACGGATTATCTTCCAATGGTTTAGAAGTGAACTGGGCTTGAAGTTCTTCCGAAACCAGATCTCTTGAAACAACAATGATTCCAAAGAACTTAAATTATCCAAAAGAGCGATCATATTCTGAAAATTATATTCCCCTGTGAAACTTCTCGGGATATGAGTACAAAATGTAACAATGCACTTTTTGAGTGGTGGTGCACAAGAATTAAAATCGATCTCGCACAAACTCATTGAATGAATTGACTTCCGACGTTGTTCCTTTGACTTCAGTTTTTTCATCTGCATATAGTTGTCTCTCTTTGTAAAACTCATTTTCCGCAAAAGTATGATATTCAGAAACACAATTTTCTAATAAATCAATCATAGATCTCATGCAATGCTTCCAACCAGTCACTGGCCCTAGACACTCTACAAGCCTCTTGACCCGATGCTCAAGATACATTTCTTCAATGTCAGCACTAACATTCAATCTCTCCTTGGGGCCAAACAAGACCACATCTCCAGCTGGACAGATATAATCACCACTCGCAGTTGTGATTTTTAATGATTCTCTTACCAAGCTTAGCACACGTGAAGCTAACTGTACTATAGCCACATTTGTTGGAGCACATGTAAGAGTCCTATGGTTCATTTGCATTAGTAAAAAAAGTAAAACACTAACTGTCATGGTTTTCCCTGTTCCGGGTGGTACCCATATCTGTTCCACAAATGAAATATGAGAACATGGCATTTTACAAAACGCTACCATGATTGCCGCCCTTTGGGATTCATTCAGATTAACCAAAAGATGTGGATCGTGTTTTTGAGATAAAGTACTGTCATAACAAGTCGAACATATATTGCAGCTCTCATTAACCTGTAAACGACATATCCATAATTAATGACAATATCATCACAAAACAAAAGGGGGATTTTATCCAACACAAACTACTTACCATAGAATGAGAGTAAAGAACCTCTTTGACGATGTTAAGATTTCTATGTATATGCAACGAATTCCATATTCTTTTCTGAGTTGTTAACTTGTTATATTCGTCACAAAAACAACAAACATCCTGTCTTGAAATTCAGTTAGTTTTGATGCCTTAACTTTAAACTTTAAAGATGCACTATCATCTTCATTACTTTTAACCAATGAAAGAGCCCATGTTCTTCCCACACGCTGCAAGTCAGAAATGCTTATCCATTAAAAAAAATAAGCAGATAAGCACTTACATAAAACTATTTTAAACACTCGATAGAGAAATATATAAACTAAAAACTTTCTGCAGTAAAATATGATAAGACTAGCTTTAGTGTTCCATATAATGCACATAACTTAAAAGTTCCAGCACAAAAGTCACCAAAAGCTTATTATGCTTGTTGCTCTTTTGCCTGCCATCTTATTGTAATTGATATTTAACTGATTATCTGATCAATAACTAATCTAAAAACAAACAAAATTATCTCTAAGTTGATCTAGTGGTAAGGCGGCTCTAAGGTCTCATGGTCTCATAAGAGACCCCGGGTTCAAACATCACTAAGGAAACATCTTGAGCTTGACTAGGGAAAAGTTCGGAAACGGACAGGGGTATACCGGTTAGGGCTTACATCAGGTAGGGGGAAAAAAAAAAAAAAAAAAAAAAAAAAAAAAAAAAATCGGACTTTCCCCAGATATAAAAAACCAAACAGATAAAAAAAAATATCTAAACACTTAATTAACAAAAGAATGAAAAAAATAAAGACTTGTAGTTGTAGGCGTTGATTAAAATGTCCATTCCAGAGACCATGAAAATATTAACTTTGTAAATCATGTATTTGTGTCAAGAAGCTCCCAACGGACCCTCTTCATCATTACCTAAATTAATGCAAAAGCAACCAAAAGCAAAAGTTAGTGAAGTAACAATATAATGAACAAGGGTTCTTACAGCCAAATGAAAGATTGTTGATACAGAAAAAACCGTTTTTGTTGAGGTTCAAGTTTACTCCAAAAATAGTAAAATTTGTAAGAGGTTTAGAAATACTCCTTTCTTTCTCTTATAAGAGCACAAGGCATAATTTTTTGATGTCACGTCATGGCTTTACACCGACATCACTCGGTCTCAGATGATCAAACACCTCACTCATTAACATGTCATACACTCACATTTAAAAGCCACCCATTTTATTCATTTTCCATTTTTAAACCAACTAAAATTTGTTCATTAAAAATAAGAGAAAATGGCATGGGTGCATTATGTGGACGGTGTCGTTGTTGGCGGGGGCGGTACCATGGTCTTAGTACCATGGTACATTATTCTTCCACCAAAATGTCAGTTGTCATGTTATATGCAACATTCAATTTTTTTTACCAAAGATCAACTAATTCTAAGTCACTTGGGGAACCATGGTCTTAGTTTGTGTTTATTTGTAGTTTTTACTTTGGACCATTTCTAAACTTCTATCTATTAACATATGCAAAAAGCGGAAAAGATCAGCAAATCAATCTAGTGTTTAACCTTAAAGCTTATAATTCATATATGAGGAAATTATCTCTCACTGGAATATATTTCCATATATTAATTATGAAAAAAAAGTAAAGTAAAGAAGCGTAATGATCTTATGTTTTGTGGAAGAATTGAGGATGTTCTAAGCTCAATTATTCAAAATCGTAGCCTGTTTGTGGTAATTTTCGATTTCATAAATAACTATGAATCATTAAACCTTGGATTGTTTTCTGCAAGGATTAGGCAGCTGATCTATGGGTATAAAAAACATGAACCACCGCATCATCCACATCCTCAAAGCACATAAATGATATACAGACCAAATATGCGCTGAGAGAGTAGGATCGGCTTCCTGCAATAGATAAATATTATTCATTTAAAAGGGTAGGGTACACACCTTGGGCGTTTACCGGCCTGAAGGTAAGTAGCTAGGTAGTTAATTAAAAATGTAGGTAAAATTAAAAAACGAAAGTGTAAGTAAATTTAAAGCAAAGAGTCGTGTAGATAGAAAGAAGAGAGTAAGTAAGAGAAAGTTCGGAAATAGTAAAAGTAAGAGGAGGGAGTGCAGGA
>CP139506.1:360541491-360605326 GCA_021014915.2 Artemisia tridentata subsp. tridentata
AAAGTGGAGTAGGAGGTGATGGGATGTTGCTAGGGACCAAAGACATAAAACTAGGTTCTTGAGCATCATCATCATCGTTCCACAATCAGCTTTAGCTTCTTCATCGTACTGGTCATGCATATCCAACAGCTTTTGTAACCATGATGATAGTATCTAGAATCTGTGTAGTTGATTTTTGTTTAGGGATGGTCTTGTATTTCATTTGAAGTTGTTTGTAAGCTGTAAATTGTTTCTTGAATGAATGAACAACTTGTCTTTTATTTCTCAATTAGTGTCACTTGTACTTTTCTTCAGTAGAAACACGCTTTTAGCTTACATGACCATGTGCTCAATTATTCAATCTTGGTGTGATCTCAATTGTGATCACCAACTACACATAAAGGAACTCTGCAAAACAGACACAAAGAAGCAAACAAACCAAACCAAAACATACAAAACTTAAAGAACATTAGCTTGTTAGTGTTGGAAAACAAAAACATAAACAATAAACTACAAAGTTTACAAGTTTTACAACAACAATCCTCCCCTGAGGCATATGCCTCCCCTGAGGCTTATGCCTCCCCTCAAACTTAGCAGTTAAGGGTTAACCATCCCAATGTGGACAACTAAGTGTTGAAACCTAGGTCCTTCAAATGCTTTAGTCAATAAATCTGCCACATTATCATCAGTGTGAATCTTAAGCACCTTTATCAAATGTTTTTCATATGCATCTCTTATAAAATGGTGCCTGGTCTCAATATGCTTAGTTCTATTATGAAAAACTGGATTTTTGACTATGCATATGGTACTTTACAATTTGCAGCAGCAACATACTCTGCTTCAGTAGATGAGGTAGCTATAATAGTTTGTTTCTTGCATTGCCAAGAAATCAATCTTCTTCCAAGGAATTGGTAACCTCCAGTTGTGGACCTCCTATCCAGATTAGCACCAGCATAGTCATTATCACTATATGCTTCCAACTTAAAAGGAGACTCTCTTGGGTACCAAAGACCTAAGTTAGGTTGGCCTTTGAGGTACTTGAAAATCCAACTTAGGGGTTCTAATGGTTCCTTTCCCAGTGATTCTACCATCTCCTCCACCAAAAGTCACATTGCCTCCAGCTTGAATGGGTACAAAATTATGCATCAGATCTAAGTTTCCAGACATGCTCCTGGAACAACCACTATCTACTATGCCTACCTTTTTACTTTTAAGAGGATGATCCTACAACAACAACAAAAATATACAAAATATTAGTACACTTGGGAGACTCAAGTCATCACTGACTTGAGCCTGCCTTGTGGATCATAAGAGTTAGGCCATGTAGATGTATAAGATCCACCATTGTTCTTGGTCCTTCTTTGAAAATTAGGTCCCTTTTTAGTCCAAGAACAACCTGCTGAGGGCTTCACAGCAGTATCCCAATATCCCCTTCCCACATACATTGAGTCATGAAATCCAGGCCAATAACCATTCTGAAAATAAGAACTAGTTGGTCTCACATATGGTCTAGCAACAGATCTTCTCCAAACAGATGGAGAGTTTTTATCAGCAGAATTGTGCTTGCTGGTTTTATGAGTTGCTTGTGGAACATATGATGGTATATCATTAACATTTTTCCACATTGGTCTAGGTGTCTTTTGACTAGCACATACACCCATTCTCTGCTCATGAAAATTACAATCCTTAATCAAATGAAATTTACTTCCACAAACAAAACATTTCTTCTTTTTAGAAGATTTATTCAAAGTGAAAGATGTTCCATTACATGCAAAAGTATTCAAACCACAAACATTAATAGAATTGTTTTTGACAGAATTAAAAACATTGTTTTGCAAAGAATTAAATGACAAGTCTTCAAGGGAAGCTGTCTTTGAATTGGATTCATCAGCAGCAACTCTAGCAGACTTGTAGGTAGTCTTGGGTGTAGGCTTGGGTGAGGTCTTGGGAAGGTCAGACTTTTCACTTGAATCACAGCTTGTATAGGTAGTAGACCCTTGGTCTGAGGACTTGTCACTGTTAGAACAAGAGACAAAGACAGTAGAATTACAATCAGGGTCTGGCAAGTCACTTGACCTTTTGCCATATAGATGGTGTGATCCATCAAAGTCTGTGGTAGTGGAAATGGAAGTGGGCATATGTTCTCCTCTAATAGGTCCAGGTACAGCATGTAATTCTCCTTCTTTTACATAATTTGCTAATCCTGCTGGTGTAGATTTAGACATATCATTCCTTGCCTCTAAACCAAGATATTTCTTAAAACCTAAACCTATCCCAGATTTTGCAGATTAACTACCATAAAGAAAGCCAGCTAACTTATCACCTGACATTAATCATGTTTTATGTCTAGCTACTTCCTCATCTAGCTTCTCTTGCAGCACTTGTTTTTCTAAATCTACTTTAGCTTTTTCTTTCTCAGAATATTTTAACTCATTTCTAGTACATTCTAAATCACTTTCTAACACCCTTATCTTTTCTTCATAAGTAAGCTGATTCTTTTGAAACCAAATTTTTTGTCGTTCTAAGGTTTTTAAAGAATTTTTATAAGCCTCAACCTCTACATAACATTCATTATATTTAGGTTTCAATTCATCATAAGCCTCCTTAAGTTCATTATATTTTTCACTACAACCAAAAACACAATTATGTACCTGAGAGATGCCCATAAAGGCAACTTGATCATACTGATCCTCTGTATCACAGCTGGCCAGCAATCCACTCAGCTCAGAACCAGTAACTTCACCATCATCAGGCTCATGCACCTTCCAGTTGACATGGTCATCCAAAGTGACCAAAGCTTTGGAAGTTCCAGCTTCCACTTGATTCTGCTGATAGGCAGAGTACCTAACCTCATCCTCAGCCTTCCTATCCTTGCACTCTCTTGAGAAGTGACCCATCTGACCACAAGTAAAGCACTTGATCTTCCTTTTGTCAAATCTAGTTGGATCTCTTCCCCTGAAGCCAAACTTTCTCCCAGCCTTGTTTTCAAACCTCTTGATGTTCACCGAGAGCATGGCCACCTGCCACTTCAAGTTCATCTCCTCCAAATCCAGCGGATCCATCTGTTCAAAATCCTCATAGGCTAGTTGCTGCTGATCTTCATAATCAGCAACAAAAGAGTGAAGTACTTCTTCCAATACACCACTAGACTGTGGATGAGATTTTGGTCTAGTGTTGGTGTAGGAAGATGACGCTGAGGAAATTAGGCTTGAAGCATGAGTCATCTTATTGGAGGTGGTGGTTACAAAAGCTGAGTAAGTGGGAGTGGATGAACGAATGGGACTTCTTACATCAGGCTCGAGATTTGAGCTTGTTGTAGAGATCATCAAAAGTGAGATTATCCAGTCCACCTTTAGCTTTGAGGGCAATACTCACTTGCAGCCAAGATGGAGGTAAAGATCGTAAGAACTTGGCATTGCAGTCCTCATTGTCTGGCTTGGCCTTCAGCTGATTCAATTGACTCAAAATCTAGTGAAATCTGTCATACCCCTTGTGTACACCTTCTTCCTCTGAGGTTTGGAATTCTTGAAACTGCTGTTTGAGCATTGATTTCCTCATCCTTTTTGACTCATCGTTCCCACCAAACCTAGCCTTGATGGCCATCCAGATGTCCTTTGCATCCTCCATGTAGTGAAAGTCACTCATATGATCATCTGGTATAACCTGAAGGAGAATAGTTCTAACTTTATTCTCTCTCTGTACAGCTAGAATTTCTTCAGCAGTTTTAGGACCAAGGATGGTAATATTACCATCAGCATCTTTGGTGTGCTTCTTCAAACTATTACCCTTACGGATAATTTCCCAAAGATTATAATCAACATTGGTGATCCAGTTCTGCATCTTCATTGCCCACAATTCATACTCTTCCTTCTTGAGGTATGGGAATTTTGCATTGCTGTTGGTGAGTGTAAGTTGTTGTAAAGATGTGGAGTTGAGTGGTTGATTAACTTCTGAATCATCAGATGATCCTGGCATTGTTTTGATTGTGAGGGTGTAAAAGAGAAGGTGTTCTTAGTATCACAGAGACTCTCCCGAGGCTCTGATACCACTTGTTGAAACTAAGACCTTGATAGATCTTCGAGCCTACGTGGATCGTTAGTAATGCTTATGTAATCACAAACACACTAAAAGAAAGTCTCTATAACTTGTATTCTAAAGCGGAAATCAAATACAAGTCAACACACAAATTACTAAGAACACTTTGATCCTCTATGGATCTTGATTAAAACAAAAACTTGGTTTTTAAAGTCGTCCCTAATACATAATAATATGTTCCTTTTATAGACAAGGAACCCTAAACCGTTTCACAAGAAACGTATCTTCTAAAAACTAAAAGAGATATGCATTATCACTTCCTAATAAAACTCATGCATATCCTAACTAAATATTAAAATACACGGAATATCTATATCCGTAGAAACAAAATACGCGGAATCACTATTATCCGCAGAAACACTATTCAGCAGAATCCACACCTTCGGTAAAATCCGTCAGCAGAATCTATTCAGCAGAATTCCATTTAGCAGAATTCCCAACACGGCTGTTATTTAAATTTATTAACGACACTTCTAGTATATATGACTTCAATAAAGAACAATGATTTTAAGATGAAACAAGATCAAAAGAACACAAAGCACCCTAAGAACACAACATTTTAGAGAATGATTTCACCAGGTTCTCTATAAATACAAACAAAATAAGCCATCATCGGATCAAACGTACACTTAAAGGAAGCATTCAACCTGAGCATTCTATTAAAAATAAAGGCATTGACACCATCATCTGCAATTTGGAGCGAAGAAATAGCCTCAGCAGCTTCCCAATCTCTCTCCACAACATACGGTGCCTCACTTGCCTGAACATACTTGTCATCACTCAACCTGTATCCATTCCATTGGTATCCGGATCCTCCACATCCATCAGAAACCCAACCCATATCTCCATTTGGACTTCCTGAGTGAGGAATGACAGTAGCTGTCGTTCTAGCATGACTGTCACCCACAAAGAGCTCAAAATTACCGGCACAGTATCCCCACGGATACCATTCTTCATCCTTATGCTCATGGCTCAAACACATGATTTGTCTGATTCTTCACCAATTAAGACTTGCAGAGCAATATCTTCAGCTATAGCAGCACACTCTTCATCCAGCCTTTGTTTCACTTCTTTCTTCTTCTGGTTCTTCTTCTCGAGTTCAGAAATAATGGCTGCCGATGCCGCAAGCCAACTGTTGTTTTTTCTTCTCAGCCTGTTTAATACGTTCCAATTCGTCCTTCACTTGCTTCTTCTAAACTTTCCTAACACCAGATGGCACTTTAATCTTAATTCTATACTAAAACTTTCTTAATTACTCAAATCTTAAAACTGTTTCTTTCTAAAAAGTATAAATCACCACTATGATTGTCTTTTTCTAATTTTTTTTTCTTTGTTTGTTTTGCTATCTATGAATATTATGAACTGAAAAGTAAATTGAACGGCTTAGATTAAATGGAATGGACATGATCAAAATAGTATTCATCAGCAAGTGAATGTTTCCGACGGTGGCTAAAATTTTCCGACGTATCTATCCAACCTCTGTTTGCGCAGATCCGAATGTCTGTTGTGTTTTCCGACGTGTAATTCCCGTGGTTAGGATTTTAGGGCAAAAAAACCAGTTAAAGATTAAGTCATTGATAGTAGTGATGCAGATGGTGTTTGAAGGTGATATCGGTATCGGTACTGGCGGTGCAATGATGGTGGATTGGTGGTGCGGCGGTGGTAGTAGTGCAAGGTGGTGGTTGTGTCATGGTGGTGAAATAGAAGGGCAAAAACTTGTATGTGTTTTTAAAGTGTTTACTCCTGTTTCACGTGTTTTTTTATTTATTTATACTATCACCGTATTCACGCGTTGCAGCGCCGGTTACTCTAAAATAAAAATTTTCAGTGAATAATGAATTTAGTTTTATTATTTTTATTTTACAATTTAAATTTACGGATATAAAGAATTTCGTTTATCACGTGCCCGTTCGGGCTCGAGCCCTTTTGGCCCGTTGCTCGTTCGGACTTGAATATTTGTTTAGTGTGTTTTATTATTTGTATTAGTGACATTTAATAATTGTGTTTGAGTTGGTTGTACAATATGCTTGATAATTTGTATTTTTTATGTAAGGGGTGTTTTAATAACTGCATTAATTGTATTTATTGACCATTTAATTAATTGACTACATTAAATATCTTGATCACATTAATTGTGTTTTAATTATGTGCAAACTATTGAAACTTACTATAATAAGCAATGCTGAATTTTAAGAGTTTTTAATTTTAGCAGGCCTTTGTGCATTATAAGATAGTATGATGTTGTGAAGAAGTTAAGGGCTAAGATTAAAAAGATGCAAATACCCATGGTTTAAATGTCAAATAAGAGAGATAACGAGTCAAAATAAAGACAGTTGTGTGCTCAAAAGATCAAACAGGCACCAAAAAGCCCACCTTAGGGACAATTCCCACGGATCCCGTTATCTGGGGATCAAATGCGTAATTTGCCATAAGTTCAGAGACCAACCGTGTAATTTAACCCATTTTAAATATTATTTAGGGTAAATTACATGGATCGTCCCTGAACTATACTGTTGGGAACACGTTTTGTATTATTTCAAGTATTGATCATTATGTAATAGGTTGCTTAGGCCTTTAGGTTTGTATTTAGACTTAGCTCATGTAGAAGGCCCATGAGCTATGTCATTTAGTTAATTATTATGTAATAAGGGCTTAAAGCCCAACATCTTGTAAGCAACTATAAATACCCCCTCCCATCCAAGGGAGAGGGTTGGTTGATTGTGTGCTAATTATTCACTATTATGTTGTATCAATCCTCCCATCTCTTTCTCTCTCTAACTTTCTCTCTCTAGATCTAGACCTCATTTGTGGTTTAATCTTTAGTAGCTTGTGTGATAAAAGTAAGTAACATCAAGTGGTATCATTCGCCTAGGGTAATTTAGGTTGTTAAAGATTAGATTTTAAGAAAAACTAGAAAAATCCGAGAAGTTACTGTTCATCCGAGGTAATACTGTTCATTTATCGAGTTTCTAAGTTTTCTGTCGAGTATCAGATTGTTCTATCGACTTACTGATAGATTTATCGAGTTAGATAAATCTATCAACTTTGGATCTTATCGAGTTTCTGAGTTATTTATCGAGTAACAGATTTTTCTTTCGACTTACTGATAGATTTATCGAGTTAGATAAATCTGTCGACTTTGGTCTTATCGAGTATCATAGTTCTTATCGAGTTTGGTTCTTATCGACTTTCTTGATACATTATCGAGTTAGATAATTCTATCGAGTAAGGTTCTTTCGACTTAAGACTTATCGAGTAAGGATCTATCGACTTAGAATCTTTCGAGTAAGGATTTATCGAGCAAGGATTTATCGACTTAGGATTTATCGAGTAAGGAGTTATCGAGTAACGTTCTATTGACTTTGAATCTCTCGAGTAAGGAACTATCGACTTTGAATCTATCAAGTAAGCACTTATCGACTAAGGTTTTCTCGAGTTTGGATTTATCGACTTTCTCAAGGATTTTTCGACTTTCTCAAGGACTTATCGACTTTCACTTTTAATTACCGAGTTTCTAGTGTAAAATCCTCCGAGGTTCATCTATTGAATTCTTTGAGTTTCTAGAGTAAAATCCTCAGTATTTCTTCAATCTAATCTTCATCAACAGCCGTTATTATCCTTTAAAGATCCTTAACCAACACAAGTTACGCAACAATGTCTCAACCACCATACAATTCCTATTTTTATCATCAACATCAACAACAATCATTTCAACAACAGAATCCACAACCACAATATTATCAACAACCACAATATCATCCACAGCACCAACAACATCACATACTAATGCAACAACATCAGTTTCTTCCTCAACAACAACAAGTTTCTCCACAACCAATGCAAGCTTATCAGTCTGCTTCAAGAGAACCTCATTGGTTTAACAAAATGTGTGAAGCAATCAGTAGTCAACAATCCAGACATGAAGCAGGATCTTTGGACACTCCACCAATGTTAACACCAGGAAACTATGTGCAATGGTCTAGTCGTTTTCTCCGATTCGTTGAGCTAAAGAAACCTCATGGCAAGTATCTAAGGGAAGTTATCCTCCAAGGACCATATCCACCTCCTTCTGTCACGGTTCAAGGTGAAACTAATGCTGCTGCACCAAGAACAACCGCCATTCCTCTTGCTCAACTTACATCAGAACAAGTTCTTCAACAAGAAGCAAATGAGCTAGCCATGGCTTATATACTCCAAGGGATTCCCAATCCTATCTTTAGGAGTATTGATGCTCAAAAGACAGCCAAAGATATGTGGCAACATGTACATCTGCTTATGGAAGGCACTGAACTCAACCAAGAGGATTCGGAATCAAAGTTGTATATGGAATATACACATTTCATGATCGAACCAGGGGAAACTTTAGAATCATACTACCATCGGTTTACCAACATCATCAACGATCTGGATCGACACGATATCAAGTTACCAAAGATTGCTGTGAACTCAAAGTTTTTGGGATGTCTTGGACCGGATTGGCAAAAGTACGTCACGTTTGTCAGACAAGCTAAAAAGATCAACGACGTTTCTTATGGGTTACTGTATGATTACCTCAAACAGCACCAATCTGAAGTTGACAAAGAAAGAGCTGCAAATGGCGTTTTCTCACCAGCACCTACTTCAAACCCACTTGCTCTAATGGCTCAATCTCACTTTGCTCCACCAACTCAGGATTTTGTTCAACCAACACCACCTAATTCGGGTTTTGCACCTCAACCTTCAAACCAATTTGTCCCATACGAAGCACCTTCTCATTACTCTGACCATCAACTTACTTCCTACAACAACACTGATTATGGCCTATATTCTAATGTTGATGACGATGAATATGATGCCTTTAACTCTTTGAACGAAGGATTTGCTTTGATAGCTCGTGCCTTTAGCAAGTTCTCAAACAAATCCAACAACCGTTTACGATCTTCATCCAACACAAGGAATCAAGCAGTGGTTACTGATGGAAGAGTTGAAATTCAGAATAGGTCTTCTGGGAGAGCTGGAACAGGACAATACATGGGAAACTCAAGTGGTCAAAGGTTTAATTCTGGAGGACAGAGGTTTAGCACTGCAGGGGGTAATCAGAACAATCTGGGAACTACACAAAGGAGAACTCAGACTGCTGGAACTGAAACAAGAGGAATTGCAAACACGTCAATCACTTGCTACAATTGTGGTGGAACTGGACACATGGCTAATGCATGCCCCAAGCCTCGTACAATGGGTAGTGCATATCATAAGGAAGCTCTTCTCATGGCACTTAAAGATGAAAAAGCTGGCAATTCGACAGAGAAGGAGCAAAGTTTTATGGCAAATGCATACTCAGATGATGAAATGGAGGATCTGGAAGCTAATGCAGCAGTCATGTTAATGGCCAACATGCAGGAGATGAATATCAATGAGACAGGCCCGGTCTATGACACAGACGGCTTATCTCAGGTACTTGAATGTGCATCTCTTATTCATGAAATTGCTACACCCTCTGCATCTTCATTTGCTCAAGAAGATAGTGTTCAACATGATTCATCATTACCATCTCAAGATGATGATCAAATAAACACCGTTGTTACATTTGATGATGATAACACTGTTGTTTCATTTGATGATCACCTTGATGATGACAATCATGATCAAGTTGAACAAGATGATCTTAAGCATGATCAAGATCCGGAACTTATGACCTTGCTGTTGACCACCCAAACACAATTAGATGCTCACAAGTCTAAGATTGATAAATGCAATGAGTTTAATCAAAACTTAAAAGCCAAAAATGCACTGTTAACAAGGGACATTGAGTGTTACAAAATGCAACTTTCACATTATATAACTCAAGAAAAACATGAGAAAGAATTTGAGGCTGAATTTCAAAAGTCATATGTTCGAGTACAAGAGTTAGAACATCAACTTCGTGAGTTAACGGTTTCTAAACATGAGTTGTTTTTGCAAAAAGAACAAGAGAATTTTGAACATCGAAAACAAATTGACATTTTAAATTCTGAACTTTCAAATACTAAAACAGAGTTGTCAACATGTCAAAATGATCTTCTTCAAGAAAAACAAACCACAAGGAAACGTGTTAATTCATATCTAGAGGAGATTGTAACGTTGGAATCCAAACTCAAAGACTTTCAAAATGTTGTGTATAAAACGGGTGAATCTGTAGCTACAATTCAAAAACTAACGGTGAAACCTAATCCTAAAGGATTTGGCTTTGCAATTGGAAATGATCGACCACGTTTTTTACATAAGGCACTCAGTGAAATGCCTAAGTTGTACAGTGCAGAATATTTGTTTGATGAAACCTTTAAGCGTGTTGTTGTATATGATGTTTCGGAAGAATTGGAACACGAGGACGAGAGTCGATCTAAAATGAGCACTGTTTTATATAACAAACAATATGATTATTCACTACGACCTCCCCTAAGTGAATCTTTTGTACCTCATAACGACAAACCAGTTCAGTCATTGTCTTTAACAGAAATAAGTGATTCTTCTGTCGATGCTCCTGTAACCACTGTCGCACAAGTCAATGGTCAATTACCCAATCAAGATGAAAATGCAAAAATGCCAGAACAATGTCGTATTCTAAAATATTTTAAAACCTTCTCAGATGACATTACGTTTTTGGAAAATGCAATTGAATATCACTCACAAATAACAGTCTCTCATTTTTTCTCCCCAATTAAGAAAGAACAGAGAGATATTTTTCAAAAGCAATTTTTGCCACATGTCCAACACCTACGACTTTGTGCTACACAATGGGAACAGGAACTGCAAACAGAAGTTGCATCAATGATGAGAATTTTCAAAGCAAAAGATGACAAAATTGCAAAACAAAAGCGTCAAAAGAAAAATTTGGAAAAAGAGGTCGATCGACTCTTGGAACGTGTTTTGTGTGATGATGTGATTTCTGTGATTATGAATTCTATCTATACATCGTGTAATGAAATGCTTGTTGATGATCACAATGATGATGTTGAGATATTACCAAAAGAGATTGATAAGTTGTTAAGAGAGAATCAGAATCTTAGACAAATCAACAGTAAAGTGGAAACAAAATGTGCAAATGAAATTTTCAAACTCAACAAAAAGTTGGAATGGTGTCAGTCTCAAAGTGCTGAATTCGAGTTAAAGTTTCAAAATCTTCAAGCGTCTTTGTCATCTCAAAACAGTCATGCTTCTGAAAGTCAAAAGGAAAATGAAATTGCTGTTTTAAGACGTCAAATTGTTGAATATGAAAAAGAAAATGATGAACTTTCTTAAAACAGAAATGACACCGTTCGGCTAAACAGAATTTTGGATTCACGAATTGTCGATTTGAGACACAAAATCTACGTTTTGGAAAAAGAAAAAAATGCACAACCAAATGTGATTGCACCAGGAATGTACCAAGTTGATAAGGCACATAAGAAAGCATCATCTCAAACCACTAATGCAAGTACTTCCACTTCCGCAGGATTAGGAAACACCTCTAAGGCTAGCAGCTCAAGACCCAACAAGAGTCAAAAGAAGATTAGAGTCTGGCAACCTAAGAGTGGATTATCTAAGCTTAAAGAAGTAGAAGTTAATGCTAGGAGTTTGAATAAGACGCATGTTATGTCTACTGTAGAATCCAACTTGTCTAAGTGCAATTCTAGAAAAGATGTAATGAATGATGAATCTTTAAATGTTATGAATGATGTTATTGTTGATGCTTCATGTGTGTTTTGTCATGCTAGTATATTATCTGGTAATCATACTAACTGTGTTGCAAAAACATTGTTGTCCAAACGTAACAAACGTAAGAAACGTACTAATGGCATTTTCTTAAGGCCCTCGACCGCTGCTAAGTCCATTTTAGGAAAACCGCCAGCAGTAGTTTCTGAAACAAAAGTTGCCCACACCATAGTTGCACCTAGGACAAACCGATCACCAAGCGCATTCACTAGGAATAAAGCACATAATAGTTGGACGTGGCAGCGTTGGTTACAACACACACCAAGTTTTAAATGGGTTCCAAAAGTAATAAAATCTTGTGTTACTAACCCAGTGGGATCCACCGTTACCACTCTTCCATCTGTGTCAACTTCTTGTGATGCAGGTGATTCAAATTTTTCTCTGGATTGTTGATAGCGGATGTTCTCGACATATGACCGGCAACTTAAAACTTCTTGTAAACTTTGTCTCAAAGTTCATTGGAACGGTCAGATTCGGGAATGATCATTTCGCTGCTATCATGGGTTATGGTGATTACGTCAACGGGAACATTGAAATTAGCAGAGTATATTACGTTGAAGGCCTTGGTCACAATCTTTTCTCAGTAGGACAGTTTTGTGATGGTGACTTAGAAGTGGCATTTAGAGAGAAAACTTGTTTCATACGAGATCTTCAAGGGAATGACCTGATGAAAGGAAAGCGTGGCACCAGTCTTTACACCATCTCCTTCGAAGGCATGACAGCTTCTTCTCCAATATGTTTACTTTCCAAGGCGCATCCCACAAAAGCTTGGCTATGGCACAAACGTATGTCTCACCTGAATTTCAAAACTATGACCGAGCTTGCTCGTAAAAAGTTGGTCGATGGTCTTCCCAAATTCAGATACGCCAAAGATCACTTATGTCCTGCTTGTGAACAAGAGAAAAGTCATCGTGCTCACTTTCCTCCAAAGGTTGAGCACAGTACCGATCATGTTCTTCACCTTCTTCATATGGATCTTTGTGGCCCTATGCGTGTTCAAACCATCAACGGGAAGCGGTATATTTTGGTAATTGTAGATGACTTCTCACGATGGACTTGGGTTTACTTTCTTCGCAGTAAAGATCAAGCTCCTCAGATGCTTATCACCTTTCTCACAAAGATTCAAGTTCAGCTCCGAAACACCGTTCGCAAGATTCGTACAGACAACGGAACAGAATTCAAGAATCAAACCCTTCGGGAATTTTATGAGAAAGTGGGCATTGAACATCAGACATCCATTCCTCGCAGCCCTGAACAGAACGGCGTGGTCGAAAGACGAAACCGGACTTTAGTGGAAGCCGCACGGACAATGTTGATCAATGCTCAATTACCGGACTATCTTTGGGCTGAAGCCGTATCAACTGCCTGCTACACCCAAAACAGATGTATGATCACCAAAAGGCACACACAAACACCATATGAGATTGTTCACCGCAAAAAACCGAACATAAATTACTTTCATGTCTTTGGGTCCCTTTGTTACCCAAAGAATGATCGTGATGACCTTGGAAAACTCAAAGCCAAAGCGGATATTGGAATCTTTGTCGGGTATTGTGATAATTCAAAAGGCTTAAGAATTTGGAACCGTCGCACTAAAGAAATTCAGGAAACCATTCATGCTAATTTTGATGAGCTCACAGAAATGGCTTCTGAGCAAAACAGCTTAGAACCCGCAGTTAACCGTCTACACTTCCCCGATCCCTCAGCTGCACCTTTCACTCTTAACCGCAAAGACTTAGAAGATTTGTTTGGTCCACTCTTTGATGAATCTAATGCAACTACAAATTCCGCTGCACAACCACTCGTCGATACTCAAGTACCGGAAAATCCTGTTTCACACACCACCACAACAGTTGCTGAAGATGCACCACAACCTGTCACATCATCATCAGTTAATCAAACAGCTTCTACTTCTGAAACAACAGCTGAGGATCCACCTTAAATTTCTTCTGAAGTTCCCACACCCGCAGATTATGACGGAGATTCTTTCTTCAATCCATTTGCTCCTGCACCAACCATTCCTGATATTGCAGAATCTTCTTCACGCAATTTGGAACCGTCAAACCTGCACAACAACTATCAACATTACCCATCCACACACAAATGGACTAAGGACCATCCGTTAATACACATCATTGGCAACCCTGATAATCCAGTCATGACACGACAACGCCTCCAAACAGACGGTGAAGCCTGCATGTATGTTCTCACCGTTTGTCACTCCGAACCCAAAAACATTAAAGAAGCCCTTACCAAAGACAACTGGATTGAATCTATGCAAGAAGAATTGGATCAGTTCAATAGGTTGGAAGTATGGGAATTGGTAGAAAGACCAGATGGGGTTTATGTCGTCGGACTGAAGTGGATCTGGAAGAACAAGTTAGATGCAGATGGTTCTGTCATTCGTAACAAGTCCCGGTTGGTTGCAAAAGGATTCAGTCAACAGGAAGGAATAGACTTCGAGGAATCGTTTGCTCCAGTTGCAAGGCTTGAGGCTGTTCGAATGTTTCTGGCATACGCGGCTCACAGGAATATCACTGTCTACCAAATGGATGTAAAGACGACATTTCTCAATGGTCAACTCCGGGAGGAAGTGTACGTTTCACAACCAGAAGGCTTCGTGGACCCAGAACATCCCAATCACGTATATCGGCTTAAAAAAGCCCTCTACGGCCTTAAACAAGCCCCAAGGGCATGGTACGATAAACTCTCTGCATTTCTGCTTGCTAATCATTTCACTAAAGGTTCCATTGACCCGACTTTATTTATACAAAAACACGGGGAGGACATTCTCATTGTTCAAATATATGTGGACGATATTATTTTTGGTTCAACCCATAAAAAATATTCAAACGCTTTTGCACGATTAATGAAAACAAACTTTGAGATGTCTATGATGGGTGAATTAAAGTTCTTCTTAGGACTCCAAGTTCACCAATCGCCCGTGGTATATTTCTAAGTCAGTCCAAATATGCTCAGGAAATCCTGAAAAAGCATGGTATGACCAGCTGTGACACCTATAACACCCCGATGTCTTCCTCATCCCTGAAGCTAGATGCTGATCTACATGGGACACCCATTGATCCTACAATGTATCGTAGTATCATTGGGTCAATCATGTATCTCACAGCTAGCAGACCGGATGTTGTATTTGCCACTTATCTATGCTCCCGATATCAGTCAAGACCCACTGAACGGCATTTGTCAGACGTTAAAAGAATCCTTCGATACATAAAGGGAACCATCCATTTGGGGATATGGTATCCGAAGGATTCTGGATTTGAACTTGTTGCATTTTCAGATGCTGACCATGCAGGGTGCTTAGACACACGGAAAAGTACATCAGGAGGAGTTCAATTTCTAGGTGACAAGCTTGTATCTTGGCAGTCAAAGAAGCAGGATTGCACGTCACTGTCATCTACAGAATCAGAATACGTCGCCATGTCTGCATGTTGTGCTCAAATCATTTGGATGCGATCTCAGCTGATGGACTATGGATATGTGTTCAACAAGATTCCGATGTACTGCGACTCCAAGAGTGCCATTGCCATTTCATGCAACACTGTCCAGCACTCCAAATCAAAGCATATTGCTCTTCGATATCACTTCATCAAGGAGCATGTGGAAATGGGTACCGTTGAACTTTACTTTGTGGGAACTGAACACCAATTGGCGGATTTGTTTACCAAAGCCTTGCCTCATGCAAGATTTGTTGAACTCGTTCACCAAATTGGTATGCGATGTTTGACTCCAAATGATTTAGACACTTTTCTCAAACAATGAGTCAAACATCCAAAACCTCTCTTTGTAAAATATCATCTTAAAAAAAAAAAAAAAAAAAAAAAAAAAAAAAAAAAAAAAAAAAAAAACTCATTAGGTGTGCAAAAGTATATCCTAATCAAAACATGATCTCGATCTTTCAAATTTCCATAAGTTTCAAACATCGATCATATTTTGAGGGGGAGAAAATTTTTGCACATCTACCATCACGAATCTTCTTCTTTATCATCATCGAGGTCTAAAACCGTCAAAGTTTGAAAAATATTGCCTTTTGGATCATTAATGTGAATAACTTTCAAGTTAAAGGACTGAAACTGTCATAATGTGTAATCTATCAAACTTTGGATTTTTCATCACAATGAATTCAAGTTAGAGGATCATTTGTGTCAATTGGACAAACTTTATTTGATAAAACCATTCAGCTGACCTAGTCAAACTCACACACACAGTATTTGCACTTACTCCTTTTCCCTCCCACTATCATACGCAACATACTATGTTCCTTTCAAGTATCATATCATTGATTGATTGTGTTTGAAACTAATCTGTAAGTGCTTATCATGCTTCTTAATCATGTGTTTTCCATGCTTGTTGTCTAAAAATTATTAATTAGGGTTTATACGTATAAATTGGGCAAATCTTGCTGGATACGAATCAATCTAATTGTGTTAGGATATTGATTCAAGACATGATTATGAGGATGTTTTGCATGATTTTATTAGGTTTCCATAACTCAAATGTGCTGAATGAATGATTATGGTTCTTGCGTTATTAGAATGTTTTTTATCTATGAGAGTTGTTTTGCGTGTTTAATGTTGGTGTTAGAGGGATAACATGATTGTGATACTTGCATATATGTTCCAGAAATGTTCTGCTTATGATTGGTTTATGATTTGATGATTAGTGTTCTATTGTCGACTTTGTGTTCATCTATCGATTTACTTAGTGACTTATCGACTTTCTTCATGATTTATCGAGTATCATTTATCGAGTATCATTTATCGAGTATCATTTATCGACTTTCTCCGAGTTAGGAGTTTAAGTCAATAGATCTTTCGAGTATGAAAGTTTGTCGAGTTTCTTAAATCTCTCGAGTTTCTATAACTCTCGAGTTTCAAGAAACTTATCGACTTTCTAAGACTCTCGAGTTTCACAAAGATCTATCGACTTTCTAACTCTATCGAGTAAGAACTCTATCGAGTAAGAAATCTGTCGAGTAAGTACTCTGTCGAGTAAGAACTCTATCGAGTAAGAACTCTGTCGAGTAAGAACTCTGTCGAGTATGAACTTGTCGAGTATGGACTTGTCGAGTATGAGTTTGTGGAGTAAGGACCTTGTCGAGTAAGAACTTGTCGAGTATGGATTTGTCGAGTAAGGACCTTGTCGAGTAAGAACTTGTCGAGTATGGATTTGTCAAGTATGAAATTGTCGAGTAAGGACCTTGTCGAGTAAGAACTTGTCGAGTAAGAACTCTATCGAGTATGAACCTTGTCGAGTAAGAACTCTATCGAGTTAGAACTCTATCGAGTAAGAACCTTGTCGAGTAAGAACTTGTCAAGTATGGATTTGTCGAGTATGAAATTGTCGAGTAAGGACCTTGTCGTGTATGACTCTGTCGAATATGGATTTGTCGAGTATGAAATTGTCGAGTAAGGAACTTGTCGAGTATGACTCTGTCGAATATGGATTTGTCGAGTATGAAATTTGTCGAGTATGAAATTGTCAAGTAAGGACTTTGTCGAGTATGGGTATTTATCGAGTATGAATATCTTCCGACTTAGAAATGACTTTATTGAGTATGGTAGATCTGTCGACTTTCAAGTTTGACAAGCCTACAGATATGTCTGCTGCTATAAGCTGAATGTGTTGCTGATTTTTGCTGTTAAGTGATCAGTTATGCATGATTCTGTGTAATGATGGTTCATAACCTTCAAGTTTCTATAAAGTAAGAATCTCATTATCAAGTTTCTAATTTTTTCAAAGTATGTCACATATTTTTCAAGTTTCTTCAAAACTTGCTATATATGTTCCAAACTTCGAAAATGTTATAAATAAGACAATGAGCATACATACATATAAGAACTTGATTGTTTAATGCATGTTAACTTGATTGGTCGCCTTATGGATATCTAGGATGCTTTTACATGTCTAACTCTAACATCCATTATCCATTGTACACTTGTTCTTGAAACTTGTTTGTTCAGGCATACCATGTCTCAATCATCAGTTACTCGCAAGCAAATGACTACTGAAGGAGATGAACGACAGATCAGCCACTCCAACTCGAGAGTTGATTTCAAGAATCTAAAGTGCCACAAGTCTTGTCAGATTATTGTGGAAATTCTACAGAGACACTTCATCAGTCCCACTCTTACCAACACAGCTACAGTTCCAGTCAAGTATCTCATTCAGTTCTGGGAGTCTTTGAGCGTAGGAAAGAATAATGAGAACTTAACCGTCACCATTGACAACACAGAGATCCAGTTCCGAGTTGACACACTTCGCAAAGTGTTGGGACTACCGTCTGAATCTTCTAGTGCATCCGGCAAGTTTCTCGATGATCCTACCTTTGAAGATATGGTCGCTACACTAAGGCTGATTGGTTATGATGAAGATCACAAAGAACTCACCGTCCCTTCTACTGTTGACCGTAAATTCATTCCTCAACCATGGCTCACACTTTACACCATCATCATTCACTGCATCACGGGCAAAACAACTGGTCTTGAACACCCAAGATTAGAACAACTTCAGTTCTTCTGGGGAGTCATAAACCTCAAACACGTAGACTTTGCTAAATACATATGGAATGACATGATCTTTCTCAGTCAGAAATTCCATCAAAGCAAAGAATACAAAGTTCCTTTCCCTCGCTTCACCAAACTCCTAATCTCACTCTTCATGGAACGACACCCTGAGATCAACAAGTGTGAGAATGAGACAATGCACACTGTCGACATGGATCACATTCTCGCTCAAGTCAGGATTCAAAAGTCCAATACTGACAAACAGGGGGTCAGAATTCCAGCAACCTTGTTGAGCGAAGCAGTCACGAGCACCATTGCATACAAACTGTATGATATGGCTCAACAGGCCGGCAATGTGGGAATTGTTGCAGCTACTTCCAAAGCAGACAAGAGCAAAGCATCACCAAAGTCAGTTCCACATCGTGCTACTACTTCTCGATCTAAGAAGGTAACAAAAGCTGAGAAAAAGAAAGAGTTGGAAACAATGAAGAATGTCATGATCGAATCTGATAAAGGTTTAGGCAGAGGCAGAGGGAAGTCCATCACGTTCACTGATACACCATTTAAACCCATCGATCCACCTTTGACAGAAAAAGAAGAACAAAAGCAGATGAAGAAAGCCGCTCAAGAAAGTTTAAAGCAACAGCTAGAAGATGAAGAGAAGCGTGCTAAGCTCAGAAAAGGTGAAGGATCAGCATCTCATGGTGAGAAGGACAAAGATGACTCAGAAGGAGAAAAGACTACTTCAGCTGAAAGTTCTGACAGTGAAGAAGAAGAGTCAGATGAACATGTTCACACACCTTCAGGCTCTGAATCTGAAGAATCCGAGTCTGAAAAATCTGATCATGGTGTAGTGAACAAAGAGGATAAAGAAGAAAGTGATGATGATGAAGAAAAAGTTGATTATGAAGATAGTGATGATGATAGAGAAAAAGATGATGAAGATGAAAGTGATGAAGATGATGATAATGATGATAACGATGACGAAGAGGTCAAATCCCAAGATGATAGAGATGACACACACATTCCTCCATCTCCACCACAATCATCTGTGGGACAATCCACTAGTGAAATAAACGACCTCAAGCTGAAACTCTCCACCCTTCAAGAACTTGTTCTGAGGAAGCACGGTCAAAATGACACAGAGCATGAGGCACTTAAACTACAAATCACAGAAGTTGAAAAGAAGATCGATGTTCACTTATTTCAATACAACCAATTCGATCTTGCCAAACAAACTGGCGAACTTCTTCAAACACGTGTTCCTCAAGAAGTTCAAGCTCATGTTCCTCAAGCGGTCAATCAGTATCTTCAACAATATCTTCCAGCATTTCTCACCAAATATGTCAAGAGCAAGCTTGATCAATCGGTGGCAAACGTTATGCAAACCACACCTATCACTGTTCAAACAATGCCATCTAAACCGTCAAGATCATCACTGAAAGGGCAGCTGCTGGAAGAGATTATGGATGATCCGGAAGAGGAGGAACTTCAAAAAGCTCTGCTCAACTCTATCAAGAAGGCTGACAAGAAAAAGAAGGAAGCTGAGGGTTGCAAGTCAGATAAACCAGCTAAGCGTAGACGAGATGACAAAGATGATCAAGGAAAGAAAAGGAGGAAATCTTCTAAATCTTCTGATCCGTCAATCATTGGTCATTCTTCAGGAACTACTAAGCAATCTGGCCAGACCATGTTCGTTCCTCTTGAAGGTGGCGTATTTGAGTCATCCGAACCATTTGATTCTGCAAGTTCTGATGATGAGGTTCCTATCGCACCAACACGGGTCCAAAAGGTCAACGCTCCTCCAGTTAATGGTATTGACACACCACTGCCGGAATGGGTTGATCCTTCTGCTCCAAGGTTCGATTGGTTTGATTCCATTCTTGATGCGCATCCCAATGTTGAAGATGACACGCCAGTGGAAGGCTCTAATGTGGACTTTACCAAACGACTACAGAAAGTCATGAAGACTCAGAAATTGAGTTTATCTGACATCATCAAAGTTCGCAAAGGAGGGTTCACTGAATTCAAGACTGTCACTACAACAGAGCTAGAGTTTGAATACAACATTGAACAAGTTGCTAGAGCTCTTTCTGAAAACATCTATTGGGATCACGCACGTGCCTCAAACCCAAAAGAACAACTCACACTTCGTGATCATTCTCAACCCTTACCCCTAATCGGTCAACCCCATAACCCAAAGATACCAAAAGCTTACTTCTTCAACAAAGATTTGGCGTATCTTGAGTATGGCAACACTGACCCTGAACGTCGATATGCAACTTCACTCACTAAGTACCCAGCTGCTTCGTACGCACTTGCTGGATTTGAAGAGCACATGGGTTATCTGTTTGTCCATAAACTTCGTGAGTATAATGAAGATGCTGCTCTTGGTATATTTCACTGGCCAAATCTTCGACGATTGTTCTACAAGTACATGATCACCAGAAAATCAAAAGATGTAGTGTGGAACTCCAACAAGATTCTATCTATCGTCACGGCTGAAACCAAATCGATGTTCGGGTATAACTTTCTGGAAAAGATTACTGTCAGAAGATCGGACGATAAAGTATACTCTTTCAGTGAAGCTGACTATCCCTATTTACACATCAACGATATCGAAGACATGTACCTGCTTAAGATCCAAGGAAAACTGGAACATCTTCCTGGACGTCTTCAGTACGATATCATCAACTCAGTTCTCATTTACATTCGCAACATTGTAATCAGAACTTGAGTTGAAGATGTACATCTTGGGGTGGAAAGCTATCAGACTAAGTTGAATCTCGTCGCTCCAAACATCAAGCCTCCAGGAATCAATGACAGAATACCATACACGTTTGGGGATCGACCGTTTGGGTTGTATTATGTAAGGGACAAGACTTCTCCACGGTTTATGGGCTATGAAGAAATTCACAAGTTCAACGATGAAACTCTGTTGATTGTCAAATCTGAAATGGAGAAGATCTTGGGTAACCGAAGCAAAGGGTTGAATACGGGGTTCTTAAGGTTTATGAAATGGAATCGGAATGACGCCAAACAAGCTGCAAAGTTCATCAAAAGGATCGACAGCAGGATCAAGTTTCGGGTTCAAATGCGACGAATGGAAAGCTACGTAGGAGGACGTGCCAGAGTTCCTAACATCCTCACGTTCCGTCGCCCTGAACAATGACTCTTGGTATAACTTGTATTCATTCATCATTAATTCATTCAATTTCATCATTTTCATCATTATCAACGGCTTGTGCACACATAACAGTGTACAACCCGAACTTGTAAAGAAAGGACCCTGTGGTACGCTTCAGTGCCTCAATCCTGATATAAGGAGCGAAAGCTTCTTACTTTTGAGTAGAATTAATCAAATTTTAAGTTTTCTTAAAATTCTGCTCAAAAGACAAGTATTTCACCTCAACAAGTATTCACTTGTTGAGGGGGAGCACTTGAAAATCATTGTTCTTAAAAAACCAAAGTTCTTATTGGATTCTCCCCATAAGACTCAAAAAGCATATTTTAATCCAAAGTTTCACAAAAACAACATTTTATATGCTATTTTTGAGGGGGAGAATAAGTGATGATTAAAATATGGTTTTAAGAAGGTTGTTGTCTCACAAGTGCTCGACTCAAGATATAACCCTCGAATTGACGATATCAAAAGTCAGTAATCGAAAAGACACGTCCTGGACGGGTAATAATTTCAAGCCAGTTAATCTGGTGATGTAAGCGTGTCTCGCAAAGGATGTGTCTGAGTAGAATGTACCGATTTCGAGAGATTTTCTTTGAATATGATCTGGACGGGTAATAATTTCAAGCTAGTTTAACTAGTGATGTAAACGTGTCTCGCAATGATCATGTTCATTGAAAATCAATCAATTCAAAAGTGCCAACTCTACCCGACATGTGCAAATTTACTTTAAACACTTACGTGCACATGTTAAGGGGGAGTATCTATGAAAATCACAAAACTCTCAAAGTGTTAACAAACTATGTGTTCACAATCATAAACACTTTGAGAGATTTTCAAAGTTTGGTATATGGCATCAATAGGATAGTCATGGAGTTATAAGGTGACTAAGGATTAGGAAACTGTCCTATGATCCGCCAGAGCCGGAGGGATCTACCCAAGGACAATCCCAATAGTTTAGAACTAGAAAGTCCTAGGTATGATTGAAAAAGGAAAATGAAATGAAAGGAGAAAGAAGGGGTTGAAGAATTAAAAAGAAAAGGAAAGAAAAAGGGTGAAAACAAATAGCCCTCCATATTGTTCAACCTTAGGGCAGACACCGGGTTCAATACATAATCTACTGGTTGATTAAACATCACCGGTATTGAAGAACAAAATCGTCATGGACCCAGTGACGCACTGCACTAACCTTCTAAGCCACTCAGGTGTCTCTCAAAAGGCATTTGTTTCATTTCACACGGAGAACCCTTCATTATCTATCGACCTCTCGCTACGAGAGGTGTTGATATTGAAAAAGGAGGCAATCTGCTCCATGCCTCCGACTACCAAACAAATGTACACTTGAATTGAGTCTAGAGCTGTGAGATACATCAAAGATCTCTTAGGTACACTTAGTATTACACTGTTGTTCTACATTATGGGCAACAGTTGTAAAATTTAAGAAAGTGTCCTTCGCAGATCTTAGCAATCTGCCGAGAACATTCTTGAGAGAACTCACAATTGTGATTCTCAGTGATAGAATGGAAATCCTGCCAGGGTCAACATCAAACAGCCCTGACAGCAGGTCACTTCGGTAACTCCTTGTGGGTTACGCTTAGTGTTTGCTCCAAAACGATCTACAGTCGTGGGGTGATCTCCAGCGACTCACCTGAATCATTGATTTACTTAGTAGATCTTGTTAGCCCTTTCGGGGGTATCTGGTTCAGGAACGGTCTTGGCTAGGGTTAGAGAGAGTTTTCACACTATGCTGTTAACAATCTCTAATTCCGAACCTGTAAGTACCGGTTCATTATTGCTAACTGTTTTCATGCAGAGACGAATCATGGAGTCCTGGAGTTCCACCACATTTCCATCATGCTCATATCCTAAAGATACGCTCTCACAAAGACTTAGAGATAACAAAAGTTCAAAGATGATAAAGAAAAGTCTAAGTTCCATCACTACAACCTTTCACAAGTCAAAGATTGGAGAAGTGAGAACCAGTTGAACAACAAAAGTCAAAAGACATATGAGCATGGTGGAAACGACGACCATTGGAGAACGGCAGATCACTACCTTATCATATCACATCACAATCAAGAACAAAGAACAAAGATTACCAAGACGTCAAAGCCAAAGAAGCAAAGACGACGTCGAGCAACCTTGATGACCAATACTTAGGGGGAGATTGTTGGGAACACGTTTTGTATTATTTCAAGTATTGATCATTATGTAATAGGTTGCTTAGGCCTTTAGGTTTGTATTTAGACTTAGCTCATGTAGAAGGCCCATGAGCTATGTCATTTAGTTAATTATTATGTAATAAGGGCTTAAAGCCCAACATCTTGTAAGCAACTATAAATACCCCCCTCCCATCCAAGGGAGAGGGTTGGTTGATTGTGTGCTAATTATTCACTATTATGTTGTATCAATCCTCCCATCTCTTTCTCTCTCTAACTTTCTCTCTCTAGATCTAGATCTCATTTGTGGTTTAATCTTTAGTAGCTTGTGTGATAAAAGTAAGTAACATCATATACCTTGTTTTTGCATTTGGTCCCTCGTTTTGACTTTGTTGCAAGCATGGTCCATGTTTTGCCAAATGGTTACCCGTTTGGTCCATCGAGGTCCATTATACATAACACCAATTATCGTTTCTTGTTAGTTAACTTTTCAACAAAGATATTTCCGTCTTTTCAGGTCCAATCAATTGCATTGTTGGTCCCTTCACACTTCCCCAATCCCTATATCTCCTATATTTTATTACCACTCAGTCACTCACTCACAAAACCACATACAACATCAAATAATCACATACCCAATTCATGTGCCATTGTCCACCATCTATCTTTCAAAACTTCATTAACTCCTTTTTGTACTTTGCAAATCATCTTCAAACCCATTTCCTCTCATCTTGATCTACCTTCACTACCCTTTCATTCCAAATCCAACGAACAAACCTGACCTCGACCCCATTTTCGTAAACGGAAGCACGCTGGATTATACAATCCATTCCAACTTCCCTCCCAACTTGTTACACCCAAAACCTGTTTTCAAACCTGTATTTTGCAGATGGAACTTCAAGTAGGTACAAGTCTCGTCTTGTTGCTAATGGGAACAATTAACAACTTGACTAAAAGTCTCATCATAATCGCACAGTTCTGAGCCTCGTTGCTTCTCGATGTTGGCCTGTTCACCAGCTCGATGGTTTTAGGGATCCGCGGCGCACTGACCATGTTTGTCTTCTTCATTGGTCCTTTTATGGTCTGAAGCAGGAACCTTGTGGCTGGTTCTAGCGGTTTCCGAGCTATGCTTCACGCATTGGTTTTTGTCACAGTCATTGTGATTCATCTTTGTTCATCTATAAGCATGGTTCAGACATTGCTTAGTTACTTGCCTATGTGGATAATATACTCCTCATTGCTTCCTCTACTAATTTTCTATAGAGGATTCTTACTTCTCTTCATAAAGATTATTCGATGACTGATCTTGGTCCGATAAACTATTTTTTGGGCATCTCTGTCACGCGCACCGACAAAGGGATGTTTCTTTGCCAGAAAACATATGTTGTAGATATTCTTGAGCGCGCTGGTATGCACAATTGTCATTCATGCAGGATGCTAGTGGACACCAAGACCAAACTCTGGGTTGATGGTACCCCGGTTTCTGATCCAACTCTCTATCGGAGTCTTGCATGGGCTCTTTAGTATCCCACTTTTACTTGTCCTGATTTATCTTAAGTTGCTCAACAAGTTTTTCTACATATGCACGATCCCCGGGAGCCTCATCTTATGGCTCTCAAGCGGTTATGTCAAAGTACTTTGGATTACGGTCTTTAGCTTTATGCCTCTTCGACTTCCTCTTTGGTGGCTTATTCAGATAATGATTGGGCATTGCACGACTACTAGTCGATCTATATTTGGTTATTGGTTTTACTTGGCAACAAATTATTGTCTTGGTCTTCTAAGCGATAATACACATACACACACACACACACACACACACTCTTTCTCTCTCTCTCTCTCTCTCTCTCGATCTAGCGTCGAGGCTGAGTAATGTGGTGTTGCCAATGCCGTGATTGAGACTTCTTGGTCGTGGAACGCGAGCTTCATTCTCCGTTGCATACAACTATTATTGTCTACCGTGATAATGTTAGTGCCGTTTACTTATCCTCTAACCCCGTTCAATATCAACACACGAAGCATATCGAGATTGACATTCATTTTCTTCGAGATCAGGTCGCAAATGGTCAAGTTCGTGTATTACATGTTCCTCTCGTTATCAGTATGCTGACATCTTTACCAAGGGACTTCCGTTTGCCTTATTTGACGAATTTGAGACTAGTTTGAGCATTCAACGTCCTCCCGCTCCGACTGCGAGGGGCTGTTAGCATATTATGTTTAGTGTATATTGTAGCTGTTAGCAAATTAAATTTAGTGTATATTGGGTTAAGCCAATTAAGATGCCAAAATAAATATATCTCAAAACCACTTAACATTGATGTATTTACAGTATATTGTAATAAACCCTCGTTAACCATATGGTTAATTCCATATATCCTCAATTTAAACCCCTAAATGTCAATATTTACTCAACCAAAACACATAATACCATATATACCCAATTTAAACAAAAAGTTTGTCATATCTTCTCATTTTACAAATTTATTCATTTTAAATTTTTTGAAAAACTCAATAATTATAAATTTGAAAATTATAGACTATTTTACCTCTCTTGATTAGGGGTGAGCAAAACCGCCCGACTCCCGAATCCCGTCCCGATCCCGAGTCCCGAATCCTGTCCCGAAACCGAACCGGCAAAATTCGAGTCGGGAGTCGGTTTTGAAAATTAGCGTTTATCGGTATCGGGTCGGGTCGGGATAAAAACCGACACCAACCCGATTTAGCCCGTCAGCCCGAGAAAAACATAGGTTTAGGGAAAAATAAGCGCCCCTTCTTATCTACTATTGTTTCACTCAATCAGAAAAACACGAGGTCTCAAAACCAGAAACACCGAAGGTCTCATTGATAAACACCAACTTGGTTTCTTAACCAACGAAAGTGTGTAAACGAAAATAAACACCGAAGTGGCGAAGTTTCATTGATATGTTTGTTCTTTGGAATAGCAGTTGATGAGTGGATAGAGATATGAGTGAAACAATAGCAGTTGATGAGTGGAATAGCAGTTGGAATATGCAGATGCAAGTTTTGGGAGGGGGGGGGTGAAATAATGCTTTGACCTAATATTTAGGTTTTCATTTTTTTTGGGCTTTTCTTTGATGGGCTCAAAAACAAAATCGGGACACTATTGCAAATACCGAAACCCGGCCCGATAAGCCCGATTCATACCGGCCCGTCCCGACTATTAATCGGTTCGGGAGTCGGGTTGAGTTTTTCCATTGTTTCGGTATCGGTATTTGGCGGGACGGGTCGGGTCGGGATCCGGCCCGATGCTCAGCCCTACTCTTGATAACCAATAGTAGATTCTTTTTAATAGTTAATCAAAAGTGAACCACTACCGTATGGAATTTGTAGTATTTGATATATATTTGAATATGATTGAGATATGATGATAGCACAAGTACAGAACTATAGAACGGAGGTCAAATTAAGTTTTTGCCCATGGGATTTCTAGTAGTTAGATATCAGTTTGCAATTTGTAACGGGGAAAAAATGCAGGTTACAATATAGTGGTTGGTCAAATTTGTATAGAAATTTCTTGAACCATGACCACTATCAGATAGCCTTATTTGACTCATCTGTACATGTTTGTTATTACTTGGAGATTTGTTTGTTTGAAGGATACAATGGGTATTTGATAATGTGAATTGAGTTTTGGTT
Source organism: Artemisia tridentata subsp. tridentata (assembly GCA_021014915.2). Taxonomy (NCBI): domain Eukaryota; kingdom Viridiplantae; phylum Streptophyta; class Magnoliopsida; order Asterales; family Asteraceae; genus Artemisia; species Artemisia tridentata. The sequence continues at coordinate 360,568,800 of CP139506.1, forward strand.
GGTTTAATGATAGAATGGGTAGATATGACAAATTTTATGTTTAAATTGGATATATATATATATATATATATATATATATATATATATATATATATATATATATAAGTTGTAAAAGTAAGACCTAATCTACACCGTTGGATCAATTAATTAGTGCTTGATGAGATGAACATTAAATGAGTGACATTATAGTAATTAAAAAGAGTTTCAAGGGTATTTTGGAGAATTCAAATTCAAATATAGTCATTTTTTAATTCTTTGCTTTTATTTTTATACATCTACACCTTTTTTATACATAATGTGATACATCTGCTACATTAAAAATATATTTACATTAACAAATACACGAGACCACCAGGTACATCTACTGATACATTAGGTACATTAGAAAATATACTTATATTTACAATAACAAATACACTATGGACCGGTAAATATACTCATACATCAGGTACATTCAAAAATATATTTACATTAACAAATACATCAGGTACATATAATAATACATTTGGTACATTAAAATAATACCATATGATATTCAAGACCGAACTTGTACACAAGAACCCACTGTTTCACGAGACCACCATCAACACACTTACTGACTTACATTATATAGATTGGAGTGTTGACTCAACTTGTACACAAGACCCCCACTAATACACGATCTTACAAATACATTAACAAATATATTACATATTTTATATAAAAAAAAGATCTAAACAGATCTTACAAAAATGATCTGAACACACAGAAAAACCAAATCAGTTGGTGTCCATCACGCGAATTCATCTGTTACACACGGTTAGTGGCCGTCTCCATGGATCAAGTGGAACCCGAATATGATTTTAAAAAAAAAAAAAAAAAAACGGTCTTGGTTACGCCGGGTATGGTTGGAAACAGAAAACGAAATTGGTTGTTATCACCTGCCATACCAAATACACCAACAAATCTTGGTTGTTATATTTTTTTCATGGTTGTTCGACACAAACCACAACTGAAAGCAATCAGATCTGGCATTGTAGAGGCGCGGTACGAAAGACAAAAAAAGGTTGTCGCCTGAAAAGGCATAAACCGTTAATAAATATGGTTGATTTCTTGCAAATATTTGACGACGCCCGCTTTTTGCACATGGTTGGTACACGGTTAGTTATAGATGGCAAATGAGATGGCAAATGAAAAGTTGCGGCTAATTATAGATGGCAAATGAAGAAAAAAAATTGTCACCGGCGGTGGTCTTTTGGTCGCCGAAAAATGTATGAGAGAGAGGAGAGAATGAGAAAATAAAGTGCGGCTAATTATTATTGTGATGGAGGTGTGAGATTATTTAGGGTTAGGGAAAAAATATAAGATGTGCAAAATACCCTCAATGCCCTTTTAGATTGATTATTAATTTTAATTAAAATAAATGCTTAAGTTACCCTCAATGCCACTTGTCCTCCTCTTATTGGTTCTTGATTGGATCTTATTTTTAGAATTTTAAGAATGATCTTATTTGAACTCAATTCTATATATATATATAGAATCTGGATCAAATAAGATCAAACTTAAAATTGTAAAAATGAGATCCAACTAAAATCTGACAAGTGATACTCTCGTTAAAATAAAATTAAATTGTTTACTAATTACAACTAAAATTGTTAAAGTTCTGATGGTTTTCTTTTTAAAATTAGCGAAACCAAGGTGATACACTTTGATTCGACATGTAATGTGTATCAGGTTAAGGTGATACACTTTGATTCGACATATAAATTTATAATTATGTATCACTAATCCAAACTCATGTATCAGTTGGTTATTAGTTGCTAAAATGTTAATTCGTATTAATATTTTATTTTTTGTGTATTATTGCTAATATGGTTATTTATAAATGTTTTTAGTGGTTTTTTTAGACTATATCTTATTTTTACAACTTTAAGTTTGATCTCACATTAACCCTCACCTATATATATATATATATATATATATATATATATATATATATATATATATATATATATATATATATATATATATATATTATATATATATTATGGGTTTTGATTGGGTAAATATGACTTCTATTCACCCTTAACCATAATACATTTAACACTCTCATGTACAAAATTGAACTTGAGTGGATATCCATTTTTTTTTTATTTACCATATTTAACTTTGTTTATTATAGAAATAAAATTAAGAGTAAATATCATAAATCGTCTCTGTGGTTTACCGGGTCACTCGAAAATCGTCCATGTGGTTTATTTTCCCCGGATCCAGTCCCTGTGGTTTTGAACCCATATAGGTTTGGTCCCTTGACCAACTTATCTGTCAGTTGACCGTCAAATCTGCTTGTTTGATGAGGTAAAATGACAAAAACACTCTTATTATTTATTTACTTCCATTATTATTATTATTATATAATTGCAAGTTTGCAACCCAATCAAAATACCCCCCTCATCTTCATTTTTCTTGCATCTTCTTCAACCTACCATAATATCCATCATCAAATTTCCGGTCACTTTCACCAAATTCCAACCACCTAAAATACAACAATTAGCTCACAATCAAAACCTATAAAAAAACACCCTTTCTTATCAACAAACTCAAATATAAAACTTTAAGAAGATATATACATGAAATAAAACAATACAAACATCTCACAACTTTAGTCTTTCCCAGCCACACACAAGAACAACAACTATCAAAAATGCACAAACACAATAAGAGCACAAGGTGCAATTCGTTACACACCCTCGCCATGCTTAGTTGGCACCTCTTCGTCCTCGTTGTTGCACCCCACCCCCTCGCCGTGAGGCAGCTACTTGTCTGCACGATGAGGGTGGAGCTTGTACTATTGTCAGCTTTTTTGTTTTTTTTTTTTTTTTCGTTGTTTGTTTCTTTTTTTTTTAAATGGAGCCGTTGCACCCTTTTTTTTTTAATACCTGCAAAAGAGATGTTGGAGCAATTTGTAGCAGTGAAGAAGATGATACATGGAGTGTTGCAGTTGTTGATGGAGGCGAAATCAATGGAGATGATGCCCTAAAGTAAAACTGTTTATAATAGAGGCCCAACTCTTATGAAACATATTTATTTCACAAAGCCCAACTGCATAGTTTTAGTCCATAATTCATTGTGACAAGTTATCAAATATAAAATCTTACATGTTTGAATTAAAAATAACACATTAAGGATTATTTATTTATTTATTTTAATTTTATTATTGAATCGTACATTGTAGTTTAATTTTAATGAATGAATTTTATGTTATTTGAAAAATTGAATAAAAAAATAAAGTTGTAAGTGGTGGGCCCCGAATGAGTAAGTTGAGGTTAGTTATTAGTGAGGGAGGTTAGTTGTGGTTAGTTGTGAAGTGATGTTAAGGTGATGTGACACCCCATAAACTTTGAATGAAGATGTTTGGCTAGTTGTTGCACCTTGTGCTCTAATTAAACACACCATTGTCGAAAATATTATGTATACTTCTCCACCAAACCCATCTTCAAAAGTCAACATCACGTACACAAGTGTACCAAATCCAAACACTCTTTTTAGTAACATCTGTATATCTATTAAATTAAAAACATTAAATTTACAAAAACCCATTTGAACAACTGTGGCCGCTTGTGGTTTTTGCCAGATCTCCAAATCGTACCTCACAACATCATCCAAAACACCACTCCATTTCCAACATATAAACTCACAAAAAACACTATCTTTCATCTCCACTAAAATTTAAATATAAAACCTACCAAACTTTTTTACCTTCTTTCATTTCTTTAAAGATTCAATTATTCAAACACAAAACCCACTAAAAAAACCTACCATTTTTCATTATTTTTAATGTCAATTATACATTTTTAAAGACAATTGGTAACTGCATTTACATAATAGCATTCGAATTGTAAATTTTTGAACAACTGAAAAGTGACGGGCTTAAAAAACAAGGTAAAGTAAAGCAATTTTACAAAAAAAAAATGGTAACTGCATTTACATAATAGCATTCGACTTGGGTTCAATATCGTGTTTAGGGTTAGGGTTTTTATTTGAGTTAATGGTAGTTTGGTTAGGTAGTGGTTGCGGGTTATTGTGGTGTTAGCCTTGGGGAGGTTGGGGACGCCGTGGTGGTCGACGGTGGGCTTGCCGGCCGGATTCTAGTGTGAGAAAGATGGAGAGAAATTTGGGATATGTGTGTTTTTTTGTGTGTTGAGTGAATGAGTGAGTGTGTGGTTTGTTTATTTTTTTTATAAAAAATTATATTGAAATGACAAAAATAGCCTTCTACTTAACAGTAGTTATGGTCAAGGGACCAAACCCGTATGGGTTCAAAACCACAGGGACTGAATCCGGGGAAAATAAACCACAGGGACGATTTATGATATTTACTCTAAAAAGGTTTTGAGTTTAATACTACTACGTAGTAAATACTTGTAAACATATGCAGACAATCCGTAATAAAGATACGCTTAATTATCCCTGTAAGTTCGGTGGTCAAATACGAGTTTGAGATTAATACCAATTAAACTTGAATTGGTTTTAAATATCGACGGAATCGAAGTTTCCCATATGTTTTTGGTTACAGGATCAAACAATGTCGATTGCAACCAAGCTATTTTCCCTCAAAAGAATCTGTCAAAACCCTAGAAAAATTGTATCAGAAACTTTACAATTAAACCCACTTCGGGTTGATCGACATGGTTACCATACTTGTCCATCACGATTCCAGCAACCACGGACGCCAAAAATCCCACTTGTGTTTAATCGACTATTGCATAATGCAGCATATTTGAAGCCAAAACCTTCAAGCAATAATCACCATCGATTCATCTCTAATAAAAACCTGCTTGCTTTCAAGCAACTGTTTAGCTACAAGTAAGTCCTTTATTACTTTATCATCTATATTTAATCGTCAGGGTTTGTACCTTCAGAATAACCACTTACCTCCCTGAATTAACTGCTAAATGTACCACCCTTATTGCAAGTTTTTAACTTTTAAACATATCCCTTATGGTTACAAACAGCAAAACCCTTGTTAGTATGATCTCTTATTTTTTCTGAAATAAATGTTGACTTGACTCGTGGTTGCTGGAATTGGGATAAGTAAACAATTTAGAGCCTTGCTTGGATGAGTATATTGAAACAGACTTCTTGTTGATATCTCATAAAATTCTATTAGGCCAGTTACATAAAAGTGCACATTAATTTGTAGAATGAGATTAGATGCTATGAGGCAATCCACTTAACTATACAAGGTCAATGTATTGGGGATGCTCTAAGTAGATGGGTTACTTTTTGTCCGAGAACATGCATTCAAACCTTTCTTTTATACCATTCACTCATAATCATTTTTTTTGGCATAAATTGAAGTTCTTATACCATACGAAAAGGTTAGCAATGCTAACTCGGAGTCGATTTTGGACCCCATGCGACCCATCCCCAAAGGACTGCACATTTAGACAACGTCTATGCACCGGGGGGAGTTGGGCCAAACTAGGACGTTTATGTTGTGGGAGTAGGCCCCCGAAGACACTCAAGAAGATTATAGTCACAAATTTAGCTTTAGATGTTGTTGTACCAAAAGGTATGCTCAATATAACCTATTTACTCAGTAAACTTTATGGGCCTAATTAAATAAATAAAAATTTAAAATAAAGCATACTATTTCTCCAAAAGGTGAAGAACGGTGGGATCACCCTGGTCCCATGCATCCTAAGGATGCCAACCGGACCCTCCCCCAAGGACCCGAGGTGGGCTTTGAACCCTGGCCATTTTCTCCAATAGGCCCCTCGTGAGCATTTGCGGTGGGGGGATGGTACCAATTGAAAGCTTTTAGGCCAATGGAGAGATTCAAACCCCGGTCTATTGACACAAAGTTGGAAGCTCTTACCATTGGACTAAAATAAAGCATACTATTTCACGTCCATGAAGATGAGGAAACTAGTTCACTCTGTGTTAGCGTGTCATATTTTCTAGAGGTGATGATTTTTTACCATTCATCTAGGAATGGTCTATTTGATTTATAATTATATATTCTTACTATTATATCAAATCACTATAACTAATAAGTTGATCACTGCATGGGTTTGCTTATTTTCAAATTAGATGTCTAAAATAGCTCAATTTACTTAGGATGATTTGAGATTCATTTTCATCATCATAGGTTATGTTGAGAACTTTGTGAGAAAATAAAGAAAAAGGCACAACTCATTATTTTTTCCTCACTCACAACAGTATCAACATTACTTATCATATTGAAAAGATAGCTATGAATGCGTTTAACAACTCTATGAATATACGTTCATCTTTTTTTTTTTTTTTTTTTTTTTTTGAACGGCGAGTTAGTAGTTAGTGATCCGAGCCCACAGTGACATCCAATTGGGTAGTATGCAAGACTCGAACCTTTCTCCTTAGGGGATAAACCCCACTCCTGCTTCTATTTATTTCGGGCCCCTGAAGGTCCATGGTGAGACTCGAACCTGATACCTCTCCAAGGAAACCTCCCCAAGGTTACCCTTGGTGGCCAACTGAGCTAGCCCAGTTGGTTTATACGTTCATCTTCTTGAGTGTCAGTACTCACAAAACTGTGTTGTTTTGTTGGTTTTGGTCTGAGCATAGTGCGTAAATGATTAATATTGTGTTTCATACCATCAAAGTGTATACCTGCCTCCTTAACCAAAGTGACATGCTCTTTCATTATTTGACCTCAATAGTTTATCTTGTCTTAACTGTTGTCTGTGATGCGGATTTAACAATATTATATGTATTATATGTGTACTCTTATAACTTAGAGTTGGTATGGTGGGTTTTTTATTATTTTTTTATTTTTTATTATTTTATTATTATTATTATTATTTTTTTAACTTTGTTTCACTCATGATATTAAATGCTCATTCATAGGGAGTCACATGTTAGAAGGATAGCAGAAACTCATGGTGTGTTAATAGGCTTGATTGTAGCAAATGTGGGTGTACATCTGCTCTGGAAAGTTGCTGACACTAATTTCATGTACCAAAACTTTACGGTGAGTTCTACATGGTTATTCTATATGTCTTTAATTACCATTTAATATTTTTGAGAGGTGGAAATTATAATTCATATATGTATGAAACACTTTTATCTCAGATGAGTCAGACCAAAAAGGAAACTATGTAGTTATTAATGGAAAGGGTCGAAAGTTGTGCAAATTGTATATTCAATACCTAGAATGTTCTGAATCTCTTCATTACTGATAGGCAAATGATCGCCAGTCAACCCAACCAACCTTGCCTCTTTTTAGCTAAAATAAAAAATTACTGTGTTTTGATTCTTGACTCATTACCCAACAAGTCTCACCCACCCATTTGTGCCACATCTATGTATCGACATCATTATTTGTTACTATTATTCTCATTTTTTCATATTTCAATCTCTGAACAGCTGCAGTTGGACAACCTTAAAAGTGGACGGTTCCATACTATGATAACTTATGCTTTTAATCATAAGGAAGGTTATCAAGTTCTAACTTCTGTGATCTGCCTTTGTTTATTCGGAAAGAGGGTAATTTCACATCCCTTAAAATTTTCATGTACCTTTTGCTCTGTTAGATTTTCTGTTGGAACTAGTAGTTAGGTTTATTTTACCACTTTGTAAAAGCATCGGTGTTGAAGTAAATTTTGAAGGCTTTTGATGACATAACTTAAGTGATAGTGCAAATAATACTCTTTTTCAGACTTCTACAATTAATGATGTTAATTGTTACAAAGAAATACATCATACTTTTTCTATGTACAAGTATCTCCTCTATGTGTGATTGTTTTTATTGTTCTAAAATGCCATGTTTATATATGTAGACAGTAAACCTTAACAAATTTGAGTATCAAAACACATTTAGCAAGGATGTTTTCTTTTGGATCATCAATTATCAAAGTTGATATCAACAATATTTTGAAGTTCTACATTACTTTTATAAAACCTTTGGATCATGTTTAGAATCTATAACTTATGTTACAAGACTAAGTTTTAAAAATATATTCGTTTGCCAAAGTCATTCTCTTACCATAGTACTTAAAGTAGGAAGTGGGTCTTGGTTACATCAGCTTCACAAAAATTTTAATTTGCTTTCCAATTATTTGTTCAACAGATTGGAGAAAAGTTTGGCCCTAAAATTCTACTGAAGTTGTACCTGGCTGGGGCTTTTGCTGGTTCAACCTTTTTCCTGGCGCACAAAGCTTTTCTGGCCCAATCAGAGGTAAAGTGGTCCTAACAATTCTCAGTGTTAATCTAATAGTGTCTCATAAAGGTTGATCCGTAATAATATAGAATGTCTTGATTATCATGCACTCCCCTGTTTTCCATGTTGTTCAAATGACTTCTTGTAAATTTGCGTATACTTTTAATTATTTGTTTGATATTTACAGAACAAAGGAATGAGTAAACACGGCCCTTCAAAGGTTCCAGGCATGGTAAGTTAACATTTTTGTTTCTCTTAACATCTTGCTAATGAATATGAATATAAACTTGAAGTTTTTCGTTTAGGGAGCAATTGGCGCAGCTAAGGCTGTCATGATGTTCCGCTTGATCATGTTTCTAAGAGAAAAGATTCACAATAAATTAGCCCGTGCTAACATATTGGTAAGTAAACTTTCCAACAATCTAGATTGGAGTGTTTTAAGTATTTATGACCTTGTGTTTCATGATCATTCAGGGAATTATGTATAGTTCTCGATGAATTCTGGAAATTGAGGTATGATCCTGAATCCCTTTAGTTATATATATATATATATATATATATATATATTGAAGATGGTAGCACTTCGTGTGGGGTTCAAGTTCGCCGGGTAAACCCCAACCCAAACATGACCTGTTTAAGTACTAGGGTTAGCGGTGTCAACCAACCCGAACACGACGAGGTTGGTGGGTTAAATGTGTTACAAGGGTTAAGCACGTCAAATGGGTTGGCAGGTCGACCTGCTTAACCCACCAAACGGCCCAAGACCTGTTTATATCCAGCCTCAACCCGCTTACGTATGTGTCGATATCGTGTATTCCCGTGCCAATGTGTCAGAGATTGCGACCCCACCCGCTTACATACGTGTCGATATTGTGTATTCCCGTGTCAATGTGTCAGAGATTGCGACCCCTAGATATTATACTACTGTATTATTGAAGGGTTAAGTCGTATAAATTTTGCTAAGGTCAAATATATCTTGTACTTATATATAGTTTGGCAGATTAGTAATTCAAGGAAAGCTTATTCAGTAATTAATATAGCATCCAGATACCATTATCTTGGGCACACACTATACATTCTATTTGTTTTTTTAATATTTGGGGACGTTTTTAGACATTTAATAGATAGCCGAGAACTTGTTCTAAAACTATATGCCAAAATGCTGATTGTTAAAATTTTCCCTTATCGATTTTGAAGTTCAGTTTTTGTTTCTTTGAACTTGGGACTTGAGGTTTTTTTTTTTTTTTTCCTTAATTCGATCCAGATGTATAATTGCAACTATTCTCGTTTACAGGCTGCGAAACATAGAACTCAGAAACATAAGGGGAAAACTAGTAATTTTAGTATGGTATTTGCCAACATGGGTGGTGTTGCTGTTGCTGTCATAGTTGGGGCACCTATTTTAGCTGGGGCAAGGTTGAGGAAATGGCGTTGCTAAAAGCTTTTGATAAGAGAATTGATTTGCACACTTGTGGTTTTGATTTAGACACATCAGTTATATCATATTTATATCATGCTTTGAATACTTGTATTTTGATGTGTGCAAATCAAAACGTGTGGTTTTTTCCGGTTAGGTGGTTTTTTCCGGTTGGTGTTATTGGTTATGTAATGGTTAGAGTTTAGACGGATGGCATGTCATCTGGTCTCCTAGATGTTCAAGCTTTTGCTTGAGGTTAATGTGGTATTTCAACCACATTCCATTGTACCTATTGACTTTTGGGTTTTATATAATTTACCGGAAAAAAGTGCAAATCATCTCCTTTTTGAGAATGTTGGCTTTAATTCAACAAGATACTTTTCTAGTAGGTGGTCATTGTTAGAACTGGTGTATTTATTTGGTAAAATTAGATAAGGTGTTATTATAATATCTATATTACATTATAAAGCATTTGTGACTTCCTATAAAAGGAATTCTTAAAATTTTAAGACAAAAAACATTATTATAAAAGGAAAATTAGAAAATTAATGTAAAATTTAAAAATTTAAGTCTCATTTAAACTATATAGTAACCCTTTCAATAATGATATATTTTAATAAAATTGTTTATAAGAAAAGTTCGCTAAACTTATAACCATCAATTTAATGCTAAAATTCAAAAAATTAAAGTGTTAACTATTTACACTATTAATAATTTAGACTTTCTACTTTTGAAATTAATAATTTAGACGTTCTACTTTTGAAAAACATATCTTTTATATAATAAAACAAAACTCCAAGTGGGAATTTTTTTCATTTAAAAAATCAAATCATTCTTTATTAGGTAACAATTGAGTTATTATTATTATTTTTTAAAAGGATTTTGATATAAAAAAATAAAACTATTTCTATATTTGTACAAAAAATTTACAAAATTCATTTTTATACTCGAATTTAGAAAAATAAAATCAAAAATACACATGTACTAATGAGCTATTTTCTCATAGTTAAGGACCAAATTGCAAAATTAGAAGAAAAAACCGCAGCTTTACATTAACTCATTGGTTCCTTCTCAGAACCCTAAATCAACCTATTAACGCTGGATTAAGACATGGTAATAGACTAATAGCCATACTCGGTTTCCATAACACAAGATGATGAAGATGGTTTAGATTTCTTATGCATAATATGTTTGTGTTTGTTTTGTGTTTCTGTCATTAGCTTCGATTAATAGCATTTACTATGAATATGTTTGTGTTTGTTTTGTGGTTCTGTTATTTGCTTCGATTAGTAGCATTTAATGTATGTGTTTGTGTATTGTATTATGGTTTCAATTCTGTCAGTTTCATGTTTGTGAATGTGTTTGTGATACGAATCGAACAATGTATATCAAGACAAACGGGATCAAACGACCCCTTCCATTCATAAACCATAAGGATACATTTACAACCTTAGGGGAAACCACAACCCCTAACTACATCATCACCTACATCTACCTAGCTAACGACACTACGACAGTGGCACTAAAATGAACAAAAGAAACCACAACTCCACAAGTGCCCAACCACCTACTACCTACATTCATCATACACAACAAACATAACAAAACCACCCACCCCAACCTCCAGCACCCAACCCCTTCACATGTAAGTTTGCCTCACAGCAAACTCAATCTTGGAAACAATGCTGTCGTTGGTTTGCCTAAGCATCCTCATCAACCCCCTCATCTTCCTCATATTAGCTGACTGAATCCTCCTAAGCTTGTTCACATTGGCCCTTGCAGTTCTCGAGCCCCTTAAGATTTGGAGCTCCAAAATCAGGTCCCCCCTAATACGGAGCATATTAGACAGCTTTTGGCACCTATTCATCAACTCTTGTGCATGATGAATGTCCTCCTCAACCTCTCACTGGTAATGGGTTAGCATCATTTCCGATATGACAAACGAGTTACAGGCAATCACGAGATCAAGACAACGAGACATGTTACTGGAAAAGGGAATGATTATTTTTTGGTTACGGGTGTGTGTAGTTTCTGCTTGTGTGTGTGTGTGTGAACTATGAAGGCGTTGACAATTTAATATGGAAACCTGAAAATAACTTTGCAAAATAGCCATTGAGGTCATGTCACAATTATACCATTAGAATTGGCGGGAGCTAAGAAGAACCATGAAATGACGAGACTACCCTCATGGACGTGGCACTTAACGTGAAAACTAACGGAAAATGCCTCTCGGTGGTTTTTTTGCAAATTTACGTAACGTTAGTGGCTTTTTTGCGTGACTTTTTGTCTCGGTCCCAAATTTGCGATTTCGTGATAGTTTAGGGACCATTTTTGCATTTTACCCTATTTAATTTTTAGAAAAAATGTGAAAGTTTATTCTTTTTATTTTGATAAAAAAAAATGAGTGGCTAAGATTGCTTGATTGGTTCTATGGTAAAAGTTAGATCTACACGGATCTTTTGGCTAGAATGGGTTATGACAAGTTTTGTGTTTGAATTGGATATATATATTGTATTATGGGTTTTGATCGGGTAAATATGACTTTGAAGGGTTTAAATTGAGGAAATATGGAATTCACCCTTAACCATATACCGTACTAGTAATACATGTAACATTCTCATGTACAGAATTGAACTTGAGTGGATATCCATTTTTTTATTTTTTATTTACCATGTTTAACTTTGTTTATTATAGAAATAAAATTAATTTAAAAAGGTTTTGAGTTTTTAATAGTAAATACTTGTAAACATATGCAGACAATCCGTAATAAAGATACGCTTAATTATCCCTGTAAGTTCGGTGGTCAAATACGAGTTTGAGATTAATACCAATTAAACTTGAATTGGTTTTAAATATCGACGGAATCGAAGTTTCCCATATGTTTTTGGTTACAGGATCAAACAATGTCGATTGCAACCAAGCTATTTTCCCTCAAAAGAATCTGTCAAAACCCTAGAAAAATTGTATCAGAAACTTTACAATTAAACCCACTTCGGGTTGATCGACATGGTTACCATACTTGTCCATCACGATTCCAGCAACCACGGACGCCAAAAATCCCACTTGTGTTTAATCGACTATTGCATAATGCAGCATATTTGAAGCCAAAACCTTCAAGCAATAATCACCATCGATTCATCTCTAATAAAAACCTGCTTGCTTTCAAGCAACTGTTTAGCTACAAGTAAGTCCTTTATTACTTTACCACTTACCCCCCTGAATTAACTGCTAAATGTACCACCCTTATTGCAAGTTTTTAACTTTTAAACATAGCCCTTATGGTTACAAACAGCAAAACCCTTGTTAGTATATATATATATATATATATATATATAAATATATATATATATATATATATATATATATATATTATTTTATTTTTTTTATTTATTTATTTTTTTTTTCTGAAATAAATGGAATTGGGATAAGTAAACAATTTAGAGAGCCTTGCTTGTTGATTTCTCATAAAATTCTACTAGGCCAGTTACATAAAAGTGTCCATTAATTTGTAGAATGAGATTAGATGCTATGAAGCAATCCACTCAACTATACAAGGTCAATGTATTGGGGATGCTCTAAGTAGATGGGTTACTTTTTGTCCGAGAACAGTCATTCAAACCTTTCTTTTATACTATTCGCTCATAATCATTTTTTTTGGCATAAATTGGAGTTCTTATACCATACGAAAAGGTCAGCAATGCTAACTCGGAGTCGATTTTGGACCCCATGCGACCCATCCCCAAAGGACTGCACATTTAGACAACGTCTATGCACCGGGGGGAGTTGGGCCAAACTAGGACGTTTATGTTGTGGGAGTAGGCCCCCGAAGAAACTCAAGAAGATTATAGTCACAAATTTAGCTTTAGATGTTGTTGTACCAAAAGGTATGCTCAATATAACCTATTTACTCAGTAAACTTTATGGGCCTAATTAAATAAAAAAAAATAATAAAAATAAAATAAAATAAAGCATACTATTTCTCCAAAAGGTGAAGAACGGTGGGATCACCCTGGTCCATGCATCCTAAGGATGCCAACCGGACCCTCCCCCAAGGACCCGGAGCACCTGGAGGAGGGCTTTGAACCCTGGCCATTTTCTCCAATAGGCCCCTCGTTGACAAGTCAATCTGAGCATTTGCGGTGGGGGGATGGTACCAATTGAAAGCTTTTAGGCCAATGGAGAGATTCGAACCCCGGTCTATTGACACAAAGTTGGAAGCTCTTACCATTGGACTAAAATAAAGCATACTATTTCACGTCCATGAAGATGAGGAAACTAGTTCACTCTGTGTTAGCGTGTCATATTTTCTAGAGGTGATGATTTTTTACCATTCATCTAGGAATGGTCTATTTGATTTATAATTATATATTCTTACTATTATATCAAATCACTATAACTAATAAGTTGATCACTGCATGGGTTTGCTTATTTTCAAATTAGATGTCTAAAATAGCTCAATTTACTTAGGATGATTGAGATTCATTTTCATCATCATAGGTTATGTTGAGAACTTTGTGAGAAAATAAAGACAAAGGCACAACTCATTATTTTTTCCTCACTCACAACAGTATCAACATTACTTATCATATTGAAAAGATAGCTATGAATGCGTTTAACAACTCTATGAATATACGTTCATCTTCTTGAGTGTCAGTACTCACAAAACTGTATGTTGTTTTGTTGGTTTTGGTCTGAGCATAGTGCGTAAATGATTAATATTGTGTTTCATACCATCAAAGTGTATACCTGCCTCCTTAACCAAAGTGACATGCTCTTTCATTATTTGACCTCAATAGTTTATCTTGTCTTAACTGTTGTCTTTGATGCGGATTTAACAATATTATATGTGTACTCTTATAACTTAGAGTTGGTATGGTGGGTTTTTTTTTTTTGTTTTTTTTGTTTTTTTGTTTTTTTTTTTTTTTTTTTTTTTTTTTTTCACTCATGATATTAAATGCTCATTCATAGGGAGTCACATGTTAGAAGGATAGCAGAAACTCATGGTGTGTTAATAGGCTTGATTGTAGCAAATGTGGGTGTACATCTGCTTTGGAAAGTTGCTGACACTAAGTTCATGTACCAAAACTTTACGGTGAGTTCTACATGGTTATTCTATATGTCTTTAATTACCATTTAATATTTGTGAGAGGTGGAAATTATAATTCATATATGTATGAAACACTTTTATCTCGGATGAGTCAGACCAAAAAGGAAACTATGTAGTTATTAATGGAAAGGGTCGAAAGTTGTGCAAATTGTATATTCAATACCTAGAATGTTCTGAATCTCTTCATTACTGATAGGCAAATGATCGCCAGTCAACCCAACCAACCTTGCCTCTTTTGAGCTAAAATAAAAAATTACTGTGTTTTGATTCTTGACTCATTACCCAACAAGTCTCACCCACCCATTTGTGCCACATCTATGTATCGACATCATTATTTGTTACTATTATTCTCATTTTTTCATATTTCAATCTCTGAACAGCTGCAGTTGGACAACCTTAAAAGCGGACGGTTCCATACTATGATAACTTATGCTTTTAATCATAAGGAAGGTTATCAAGTTCTAACTTCTGTGATCTGCCTTTGTTTATTCGGAAAGAGGGTAATTTCACATCCCTTAAAATTTTCATGTACCTTTTGCTCTGTTAGATTTTCTGTTGGAACTAGTAGTTAGGTTTATTTTACCACTTTGTAAAAGCATCGGTGTTGAAGTAAATTTTGAAGGCTTTTGATGACATAACTTAAGTGATAGTGCAAATAATACTCTTTTTCAGACTTCTACAATTAATGATGTTAATTGTTACAAAGAAATACATCATACTTTTTCTATTTACAAGTATCTCCTCTATGTGTGATTGTTTTTTATTGTTCTAAAATGCCATGTTTATATATGTAGACAGTAAACCTTAACAAATTTGAGTATCAAAACACATTTAGCAAGGATGTTTTCTTTTGGATCATCAATTATCAAAGTTGATATCAACAATATTTTGAAGTTCTACATTATTTTTATAAAACCTTTGGATCATTCTCTTACCATAGTACTTAAAGTAGGAAGTGGGTCTTGGTTACATCAACTTCACAAAAAATTTAATTTGCTTTCCAATTATTTGTTCAACAGATTGGAGAAAAGTTTGGCCCTAAAATTCTACTGAAGTTGTACCTGGCTGGGGCTTTTGCTGGTTCAACCTTTTTCCTGGCTCACAAAGCTTTTCTGGCCCAATCAGAGGTAAAGTGGTCCTAACAATTCTCAGTGTTAATCTAATAGTGTCTCATAAAGATTGATCCGTAATAATATAGAATGTCTTGATTATCATGCACTCCCCTGTTTTCCATGTTGTTCAAATGACTTCTTGTAAATTTGCGTATACTTTTAATTATTTGTTTGATATTTACAGAACAAAGGAATCAGTAAACACGGCCCTTCAAAGGTTCCAGGCATGGTAAGTTTAACATTTTTGTTTCTCTTAACATCTTGCTAATGAATATGAATATAAACTTGAAGTTTTTCGTTTAGGGAGCAATTGGCGCAGCTAAGGCTGTCATGATGTTCCGCTTGATCATGTTTCTAAGAGAAAAGATTCACAATAAATTAGCCCGTGCAAACATATTGGTAAGTATAACTTTCCAACAATCATAGATTGGGAGTGTATAAGTATCTTATGACCTTGTGTTTCATGATCATTTCAGGGATTATGTATAGTTCTCGATGAAATTCTGGAAATTGCGGTATGATCCTTAATCCCTTTAGTTTTATATATATATATATATATATATATATATATATATATATATATATATATATATATATATATATATATATATTGAAGATGGTAGCACTTCGTGTGGGGTTCAAGTTCGCCGGGTAAACCCCAACCCAAACATGACCTGTTTAAGTACTAGGGTTAGCGGTGTCAACCAACCCGAACACGACAAGGTTGGTGGGTTAAATGTGTTACAAGGGTTAAGCACGTCAAATGGGTTGGCAGGTCGACCTGCTTAACCCACCAAACCCGAGCACGGCCCAAGACCTGTTTATATCCAGCCTCAACCCGCTTACGTATGTGTCGATATCGTGTATTCCCGTGCCAATGTGTCAGAGATTGCGACCCCACCCGCTTACATACGTGTCGATATCGTGTATTCCCGTGTCAATGTGTCAGAGATTGCGACCCCTAGATATTATACTACTGTGTTATTGAAGGGTTAAGCCGTATAAATTTTGCTAAGGTCAAATATATCTTGTACTTGTATATAGTTTGGCAGATTAGTAATTCAAGGAAAGCTTATTCAGTAATTAATATAGCATCCAGATACCATTATCTTGGGCACACACTATACATTCTATTTGTTTTTTTAATATTTGGGGACGTTTTTAGACATTTGATAGATAGCCGAGAACTTGTTCTAAAACTATATGCCAAAATGCTGATTGTTAAAATTTTCCCTTATCGATTTTGAAGTTCAATTTTTGTTTCTTTGAACTTGGGACTTGAGGGCTTTTTTCTTTTTTCTTTTTTTTTTTCCTTAATTCGATCCAGATGTATAATTGCAACTATTCTCGTTTACAGGCTGCGAAACATAGAGCTCAGAAACATAAGGGGAAAACTAGTAATTATAGTATGGTATTTGCCAACATGGGTGGTGTTGCTGTTGCTGTCATAGTTGGGGCACCTATTTTAGCTGGGGCAAGGTTGAGGAAATGGCGTTGATAAAAGCTTTTGATAAGAGAATTGATTTGCACACTTGTGGTTTCGATTTAGACACATCAGTTAGTTAATGCATTATACAGTTGTATCATATTTATATCATGCTTTGAATACTTGTATTTTGATGTGTGCAAATCAAAAAGTGTGCAAATCATCTTCTTTTTGAGAATGTTGGCTTTAAATCCTTTAATTCAACAAGATACTTTTCTAGTAGGTGGTCATTGTTAGAACTGGTGTATTTATTTGGTAAAAATAGATAAGGTGTTATTATAATATCTATATTATATTATAAAGCATTTGGGACTTCCTATAAAAGGAATTTTTAAAATTTTAAGACAAAAAACATTATTATAAAAGAAAAATTAGAAAATTAATGTAAAATTTAAAAATTTAAGTCTCATTTAAACCATATAGCAACCCTTTCAATAATGATATATTTTAATAAAATTGTTTATAAGAAAAGTTCACTAAACTTATAACCACCAATTTAATGTTAAAATTCAAAAAATTAAAGTGTTAACTATTTACACTATTAATAATTTAGACGTTCTACTTTTGAAAAACATATCTTTTATATAATAAAATAAAACTACAGGTGGGGATTTTTTTCATTTAAAAAAATCAAATCATTCATTATTAGGTAACAATTGAGTTATTATTATTATTTTTTAAAAGGATTTTGATTTAAAAAAATAAAACTATTTCTATATTTGTACAAAAAATTTACAAAATTCAATTTTATACTTGAATTTAGAAAAAAAAATCAAAAATACACATGTACTAACGAGCTATTTTCTCATAGTTAATGACCAAATTGCAAAATTAGAAGAAAAAACTGCAACTTTACATTAACTCATTGGTTCCTTCTCAGAACCCTAAATCAACCTATTAACGCTGGATTAAGACATGGTAATAGACTAATAGCCATACTCGGTTTCCATAACACAAGATGATGAAGATGGTTTAGATTTCGATTCTAATCAAGGTATCATTTTTTTATAATGAATATGTGTAAAATGTTGATTTTGATATGTTAGTATGTTAACTACGCAAACATATCTTCAATCAACGCGGGTGGTTCAACAAACAGTTTGTTTCCTACGGGTGCTTCTCTCGCTGGTGATCCTGCAAGTTGTGGTGTTTCTAATAGGCTTCTTGGAATAACGCTTGGTTATTTGAGGCTTGGTTATTTGAGGCAAAGTCAGGTCCAACATGCACCGTTGCGTATGGTAAAGATGATAATTTGATTTTTACTTATTAATAGTAGTATTAATAAACGATGTACATTGGTGTTTTAAGCAAGTAAACCTTAATATATACTATTCTAATTGACCATCTAATTCGTTGTAGGATGTGGGTATTAAAGGCGGGAACATTGGATTGACGAAAATACCCTCACGTGCAACGCACGTGAGGAGAAACTAACGGGATTTCCTAACGAGTGTTAGCCAAAATCCAGATTTTGCAACTACAGTACACGTTCACGGGCACAACTTGCAGAAAAATGAAACGTTAGGGACATTTTTTGCACTTCTTTTTTTGGTGGACAAAAATTGCATTTTTCTGAAAGTTTAGAGACATTTTTTGCAGTTTACTCTAATTAATAATTATCATAAATCGTCCATGTGATTCACACACAATTGCACCTTTCGTCACTAACTCTCGAAAAATACACCGGCCATCTCTGTGGTTGTTCATTTCGCATTGACCGGTCCTTTGACCAAACTGTCGTTGGTTTTGGCCATTAAACCTAGTCACGTGTTCGTCACGTGAAGGGCACAATAGTCATTTTACCTACAAGGACGATTTTTGTAACTGACCTTTGATTATTATTTTTAATAAACTAAAGAGGAATAGAAGGGCTCGAACTCGGATATCCTCCCTTATAAACCAACGGCTCAACCATTGGACTAAGCATTCAGTTACGTTAATATATCAACTCAGTTTTGTTTTATGCCTCGTGGAAGACGGGATTGGGTGACGTTAATTTTTTTCTTTTAATTTTGTTTTTTGCATTTTCTGGCCGGGTTTATACCAAATAAACCGTGTAAGCTTGGGTCGGCCGGTTTAGAGTGAACGGGGCTGGTTCTTGGGGCGGGGCCATATCCGTTGGACTCATTTTTTGTGCTCTTTCTTGTGGTATCTTCGGGGATTCATTTAGACTTTGATATATATATATATATATATATATATATATATATATATATATATAATATATATATATATATATATATATATATATATATATATATGTACATGATCGATACTCATCTGAAATTTCACGGTTTTGCTCCGTTTTTAGCTCTTCGTACCTTCAAAGTACACAAACGACTTTTCGTACGAGTATTTTACTTTCTGGGTTTGAAGAATTGAAAACGGAGAAAAAAACGTGTAATTTTGGCCGAGTATCGATCACGTATACATTTAGATAATTGACTCTTAAAGATATACTTGTCAGAATGAAATACTCTAGTAATTTCGAAAAAGAATTATGTTCTCTAGTAATTTCGAAAAAGAATTATGAAGAAAAGTATTTTATATTAGATAGATACTATCTTATAAACCGGTGATAAATCACGGACGGCTAGCAATAAATTAATTGTACAACACAAATAAAAATTAAACGCTCAAATAAAAATCAAATAAATTAATTAGGAGCAATGATAAATAGACATACCAACTAGACTTACAAGTATGACTACTCTATTCACAATTTGACAAGTGTACTACATTTATTTCTCTCTCATCATATTCACTATTCAATTTTTAACTTCCACCAATCACATTTGTAGATTTATTTTTAGGTTCATCAATTAGGCATACAAATCATTTTTTTTTTACGTGTATGTGTAGTATATATGTAGTTAAGATTTCACAGTTTAAACATTTCAATAGTTTCCTAAGATAGATTTTAAGTTTTTCCAGTTTTCACATTAAACCATTACTCAAATAGCATTTCGTATAGCAATACTTTCCTAGCAATAGTTTAATAGTTGCCCGCATTCAATATAGAGCTTACAGCCTTTCATATATAGGTCATGTTTGGCAACAAGCGTTAAGGAAGCGTTTAGGAGCGACAAGCGGTAAGCGGTAAGCATTTAGATGAAAAGCTTGTTTGGCAACATCTATAATAGCGGTTGAAACTATCCTAACCGCTCCAAAATGAAATGCTTCTTGAATGAGCTTTCCAGAATTGCTCCAAGCGTTTAGATACTGAAATTACATATATACCCCCATTTGTTTAATCATTTATTTTATTTTAATGTGTATATGACATTTTTCGTAATTTTACACTTTATAATTACTGCTACAGCTACGTTACCAAACATGTTTTTTAAATAAACAACTACTGCTTACTGCTTACAGCTTACTGCTAATGCCAACTGCTTACTGCTTACTGCTACTGCTACGTGTCGCCAAACATAGCCGGAGATTGGTTGCCTCCGAGTGATGCTGATCCAAACAATTCATCAAGTTCCGTGGGTAAACGTGAAAGAGAGGTGCTTGCTGCCGAGTCTTCAACAAATAGAAAACTTATGAAACTTAAAATTGAAAATCCTTGATGGGATTTGTACTATTGGATGTTGCTTGGTTAATCAAGCAGGTCGTTGGTCTTCTATTTCTGTAGCGTTGGGATGTTTGTCATTTTGGTTGTTATTTTGTTAAACTGGGCGAAGAATTTATCTATTGTATGATGGCTAAGCTTCAAACACTTGGTTCTGTATTTTGGGTTTTGTTAAGGATGAAAATCCTTAATGACATCTTTTCTTAAAACTCAATATTTTGTACTAATTAAACTTCTCATTTGCCATTTTTTTTAATGTTGCATATTTCTGTATTGTGGTTATCTTTTATATCAAGTTAATAAACCTCGCGACATACATACAGACGCTACTAAGAGTGTTGTTGGTAAAGAATGATGAAGCGTCTTTGCAGAATTGATAGTCGTTTTTTGAGCTTTTAGACCAGCTCTACAAAGAAATTATGCATTGTGATATTTGTTCAATACCGTCTCTCTGTGTATACAACCTTTAAGTTTGGTATAAACAAAATTTTGACTTTAAATGTTAGCAACTTCGTTGCTCATAAATTATTTAACGGATTGCTTCTCAGTGTAATTTCATTATAGTTTTGGGTTTCATTATAATACAAACGTTTATTTAGACTGCCCGTGTATTACACGGGTCTTAAACGTTAACTAAACAGTGACATACTGACATGTCATCATCAGCTTGTTAATCCCGTTTTTAGACATACAACAGGAAGATTAGCAAGTTAGTTACATTTAATAGGTATAAAAAAAGAATGATACACGCTATGATTATTTCGTCTCACAGACCCATTTAGACTCACCAGTTAATCGGCACAATGCTGATATAATGAAGTTAAAGATGATACTGGGACTGCTGGATAAATGATGAGTTTAGCCCTGAGGAAGTCAATGATGTTAAGGATTTCTTGGACAATTATGTGGAACGAAATCAGGTTCATTTCTTTTTAAGGATTTTTTTATATGTTTGAATTCTTGCTTGCCTGAAATCTAAATACTAATTAGGATTGTCTTCATTTCTGCTGCAGGAAGATTTTGATGAATTTGATGACGTTGACATGTTACACAACACAAGATGGCCCTGTAACTTGAATCATTTGAAACTTGGAGTATGAGTGTTCTATAAACTGTCTTTAGGCCTTGGGAGGTAAATGCAGTTTAACTGAAAAAGCTTATATCTCTGAGTTAAAATTGATTCATAAAGTGGGTTTCCTTGGTGTGAAGGGTAGTATGAACTTGGTGGGTAGTACATGGGATGATTGGAATAGTGAGGGATGAAAGATGACCCTACTTGGTCTTTTCAGTGTACTACCAAGGGGGCATGTAGATTCTCCCTCAAGGTGAGTGTTTCTAGGTCCTTGAAGCCTTTTGTAAAGAGGGAAATGTAGAGGATCTAGAAGAGCCCTTGACTGGAAGGTTTGGGTTCCTAACGAAGCCATACATCTTACCTATTTTGGCCATTGTGGATGCTGGTTGAATGGCCTTGGTAGGGGGATGATATGGAAATATAGTTAGATGGTTAAGGTGCTTGTATAAAAGGTGAATTCAGCTTGGAAGCTTGGGTTTATGCAGTGATTGAGCTGTGTAAAATTGTATCTGATATGCTGCATCAGATATGTTGGCATCAAACATGTTGGACTGTATTTCAGACATTTGTTGTATTGTACTCTCTTTGTATCTGATTTGGGATGCCAAAATCAGTTGTTATGCTTATGATGTACAAAACGTTTGGAGATTAATATTAATTCACCTTTGCACCAAAAAAAAAAAAAGACATGTTACACAACATCTTGCCTTTGGGTGATGTAGAGTCACAGGAAGATCTAGTCCCCATTGGTGAACCTCTCTTGCAAAGGTAGATGAGAACTCACTTGCTAAGTACTACGTACATATTATTGTTTGTTGTTTGGTAATTAATTGATACCTTCATGTATAAGTTGCGCGACACTTTACTAATATTCACGGGTCTGATTTGCCCTTTACTAGCAACCATAAAGGCATGATATTTGTTATGCACCTCTGTATCCCATTATATATTATATATATATACTAAAGATGGGAATTTCCCATGCATAAAAAAGTTGTACAACACTGTTACAGTAACATTACAGTAACAGTGTTTCGCACAGTAAACTTGCTTCAGCCGGTTGTACTCACTGTAGCTGCTACAGTATTTTTTTTTTTTTTTAAATATATCGGCATTCCCGCAACAACGCGCGGGTTCCCCCACTCGTTTTAAATTATAATCGTGAGCCTACTGAACAACTTACAACAAGCAAAGAGAACACTGGGTTGCAGCCATACATAGAAACGTAATTAAGCTTAAATTGTTAGACTTGTTACATTTGTTTCTCGATTTTTATCAGCCATGTGAAAGCTGATGAGCCTCAGCAACATCAAAGTCTATCTAATGATTCAGCCACAAATTCTGTGCTTAATAGGAAATTGGCAATAAGGACAATTCAAAGGCGTCAAACGCCTCAGTCACACATGTATATAGTGTTGGATGTGTATTCTCCTTAAGTAGTAATAATCAGCTGTTTGAGTGTCTGGAAAATCCTAAATAATGAATCCACCCTTTGTGTTTTGATATTCTGTAGGCTGGAGTACTGGCTCGGTGACTGAGTCTGCACAAGTTACTCACGGTATTGATCTCTCTCCTTGTCAACCTCTACAGTCCATTCAAACTGCTAGCCTTGGAGTCGTTGGTCGAAGAAGTGGTACCGACCTTGGGGCTATTAGCGACAACATCAGTGGCTTACCTTTGACATTCGGAGCCTCTCACCATCAGCAATCCACCATGCAGTTGCTTACGTCTTCTTTTCACCAACTTCCACAACCCAAAGACTTGGCATTGGTTGAATTGTGCAGCCAATGGTTTCTTTATGTAGTTAAATGATGCTCCACAACGTGTCAAGACCACTGAAGCGGGATGTGTGTTCTCTTGAATTCAGGGCATACAATGGAAGCCGGGAAATTCCTCCCAAAGTTGACATGAAGGGGTATGTTACCCTGTTATCCTTTTTTATGCTTGCCAATGCTAGTAATTTATATAATGCTTGTTTTTAAAATTATTATAAGTAATATGTAACACATTTTATGATTTTTATTATAAGTAAAGCACAATATAACATTCGGATTAGAGACTAATTAATCGTTATGAAGATGTTGGATTTACCAAAAAAGACATTTTGTTGTGTTTTATACTTTTATAAGTTAAGGGTTTAATCATGGAAAATTAAAGTATGTGTGAGTTCAAAGATATAATATGGACTATGGAGTATGGTATTTTTCGATATTTGTCCACTTCATTGATTTGTCACATGATATTGCATTAACTTTCAATGTACCATCTGTTCTGAAGTTCCCTGTGCAGAGAAGCCTAGTGAAATAGCTAAATTAGTGGAACAAAGTTGTCTCTGTCAGAATCTTATAATTTTGGTGCTGATACCTTTTTTCAACATAGGCAGGTTGAAACTTCATTTTAGCTTTCAACATACTTTGATCACACGTGTGTGCGCACGCACACACACACACACAAAAGCTGATTAGTGTGGCAGCTGGTTCTTGTTTAGGTCCATTATATGTGTGACAATGGAAAAGGTCATGGATGCATCCTTCGGGGCTCGTGAAATCTACATATTTGTTCCATTATAATTGTCAATTGCTTTGGCTTTCCCCTCATTATTTCCAAATCTACTAATTAACTGACTAAGCATGGCTGCACTGTGCCAAACAAGATGGCCTTGGCCTTTTGTCTTCCGACCAACTATATTTAGTTTCAGCGAGAAAGAGCTTGGATATCATGGTAAGTTTCTGAAGGAACCAGTAAGTTCATATGGTCCATCTATTACGACTCATGGAGGATTAGACAAGATGAACATAGATTATGAAAAAGCTTCAGTCTCTAGAAGTTCAATCAAATGTCAAACTGTTGATATTGATAAAATTAAATCATGAAAAGGTCAATTTATGCATGTATTATCCTGAACCTGATCCTAGATATTTCTTTGAGTGAGATCATGTAGAAAAATTTGCTTTGACCTGTCACAGATATAGTGTTTGAGTGCTTTATTTGTGATTTCCTTTTTAGGAAATAATGGTAATTACCTTTGAGTGCTAATGATTGAAGTTGTGTGCACTAATGAATATAGGTCTCAAATTTTAACAAAAAGTATAATCCTCATTGCTAAGAACATATTGACAAACAGTACATATGTTGTAATGATTATGGATGAAATTTATCATCATTAGTGTGCATATACTACTATACTAGCAATATTATCTGATAACTAGTGAGAACGAAACTACGTATTCAGAATCTAGGAAACTAAAAGAAGGACATAAATGAAAATCGTTAGTTGCACTTGTAAGTCGCCATAGTATTTGCGAAAACGCCTTCTCTAGCCATGATATCAATTTCTATTTGCTTCCACAATCGTATCGCTTTTACGATCAATAATCACATCGATGTTATGGTGTGACTCAATGCCCGTAACATAGACAACTACGTACTCTAGGTCGGTGTAGTGTTCGACCCTAGTGGTATATCTAGAATAGTTCCCTTTTGGAAGCAATAACTCACGCTCAAAAAGCCGTGCCTTTCCTCTCCTCACAACAGATGCATTAACTCGAAGACTTTTATTTTCTATCCATGCCTCAGCTGAATCGTGAACCAATCCTGGTAAATTGATTGTATAGGCGAACCGATTAGCTCCCAGTGGGAACCTATCAATTCCCATTTGCTTGTAGAAATGTACCAACTTTTGCCCAACAGCAACCAATATCATCATTTTGTGATATCCAGCTCCCAATACTATCCCACTCCCTAAGTTAAAAAGAAAACTATAATTGTTAATTAAGACTACTTTTTGAGACTATAAACTGATTTAAAAATAGCAGATCACCTAGCACCAATAGAAGAATCTGTTCCATCATCAAATCATCAAACCACTCCCAAACGTCTGATAACCAAACAGACACCTTGTCTAATAGCAAAAAATAAATAAACTTTTTATAAGACATATAGTAAAATTAATTAATAACTAAAATAAATTAAAACAAGTTGTTAAAACGTGTAATAAAATTATGGGTTTTGCTAACGACAACAACTACGGTTAAATTTATTATTATTTTATAAAATTGGTTGTAATTAAAAGATTCCCCCAATCACAATTTTTAAAAGTATCAACTTTTTTCAATAATGTTATGTTTTTAGCCAAACGCATAATAAAGTTGTTGTTAGCA
The DNA here is from genome assembly GCA_021014915.2 of Artemisia tridentata subsp. tridentata. Lineage (NCBI taxonomy): Eukaryota > Viridiplantae > Streptophyta > Magnoliopsida > Asterales > Asteraceae > Artemisia > Artemisia tridentata. The sequence continues at coordinate 360,594,910 of CP139506.1, forward strand.
AAACCCCAAATTTATTACTTAAAATAATAAAAGATAATTCTTTTATTACCGTAAAGCTCAAGGAGAGTAAGACGCCCAGCCTCGTCATCCGGTAACGGAATGTTTTCGCCCGAATCAGTGGCATCAGCTAATACATCCTTCCCATTTTCCGCCGTCATTTCAACTTTAGACGATTCCTCTGAATGCTTTATTCCGTGTAGCAACAACTCGTGCAAACGCTTGCTCTTGTCATTGAAAAATTTCTGCTTGATGACGCCGGTATTAGATTCCGACGGAGTTGACCGGAAATGGAACTCCGGCGGATGAGAATCCGCAATGTTACCGAACACGAGACGACGGTATAACGTTTCGCTTTTCTTGTCTCTTTCAAACCACTTCTTAAGCTTGTCCGCCTCTGAGGACGGCGGACCACCAGCTGAAAAGAATGCACGGCGGAAATGAGCGCCGGTGGAGGACGTTTGAATCAAAACTTTGTTAAATTTTGAAGTTAGGGAATTCATTGCGTTTGGATTTTGGAATTAATTGGTATGTGTGTGTCCGATTGAATTAAAAATGGAATGTAGAAAGGGAACTATGACTCTTTAATTTATTTGTTTCCTCAAATGCGGGAGAATAATTGTCTAAAAAAGCTAAACGTTTAAAGCCTAGCCGCGCAGCCTGGCGTGACACCATGACCAAGCCTCACGCTTAAGCGGTTGAAACTTTTGTGTTTATAAGACGTGGCATAAGACAGCACCAAATATGAAAATATTTATACATTAATGTTATATTTCATATATATCGAATTTACAAAAAAACGTGGCATAAGGCGGCATAAGGTGTGGCGTAGCAGCATAACCAAGCCTCACGCCTTTGCGGGCCTTTTAGAACCATGAAAGCATTATAGGGGCGTTCGTTTAAGCTTATACATGGCTTATAAGCTTTTTTGTGTTTTAGCTTATATTATATAAGGGGGTGTCTGTTTCGGCTTATATAGCGGGCTTATGGCTTATTTTGTTTTCAGCTTATGTTTCATAAGCTCACTTTTTGTGGCTTATTTTGGAACTTTTCGGCTTATATAAGCTTATTATGACATGTTGTAAGCGGAAAAGTTTCAAAATGAGCCTTTAAGAAGTGAGCTTATGTAACATAAGCCGAAAACCAAATAAGCCGTAAGCCCGCTATATAAGTCGAAACTTGTGGGCTTATACAAGTTTATTATGATATAATAAACTCATATAAGCCCATAGGTCTTAGAATAAGCCACACAATTGGGGCTTATGTAATATAAGCCGAAATCAAATAAGCTCATAATCCCACATATAAGCTTAAACAAACACTCCCATATACCAAGGCTGCTAAAATTGTCTAAAAAACTAAACCTACGGTCAACACTTGTAAAGAGAGTGAAGTCTATTATCGTTGATCATTTTTTATACATTTGTTTGTTTTTGGGCAACCCTATAATTAAGCCAAATTTTCATAAAAAAAATTAAAACCTTTTTGCCAAATATTTTGAATTGTTGCAAAAAAAAAATTAAATTGCAAGAAAAAAAAAAGAAGAAGAAGAAGAAGAAATTAATATAATAAATGATCAATTTTTGGAGCGTCGTCGAATGTTGAGCTTTTTAATAAATCCTAACTTAATTTCATATCAATTCTTGTCTGATGAGATGTGAGATTAATTAGGAATTAAGTATTTACTTAGCTTGATGCTTTTTGATGATTTTGCTCGAGAACGAGCAAAGCTTAAATGTGGGTAGTGATGAAATCACAATTATACATATTTTAATATAAAAATGCCCTCATTTGTCCTAAAATAAATAACAAAATTACGGTTTTTAATCGCAATTATTACGTCTTTTTGTTATTTTATTTTTAAGGTGCGTTAAAGGATTATCGGAGCAAAAGAACGATCCAAGTAGAGAATAGAAGCATAAATTGAAGATATAGAAGCTCAAAGATTGTTTCAAGATTTAAAAAAGCCCAAGAAAATTGAAGTTAAAGCCGAGGATGAAAGCCCGAACGAAACCGAGATTCAAAAATGCAACAACTAATTCGGCCCAGCTCAGAAGCTGTCAAATAATTTGGAATGCGAAAATTTAACAAAGATCTTCCATAGTCCAGTACTCCAGTGGTTTAGTCTCTTCTGTGAACGTCGAAGTCTTGCGTTCGAACCTTGTTTGTCACAAATTTATATCATTTTTGATATTAAATGGACCAGTACGTCAGTGGATAAAACTAATTCGAAACCAAAAATCCCACAAGTTCTGAACTGGTTTAGTGGTGGTTAACGCTTTTTGTTTCTGTGCTGAAAGTCTCGAGTTCGAATCTGGTCCTCACACTATTTTTGCATATTATCTTCTAGCCACCACATGTCACCTTAGCATTGGCCACCGCCCCCAAGTGGATTATATCTAACTCAATAAATTACGTAAGTTATTAAAATGTTAGTTTGTTTATACAAATATTATTAATAATATCATATTACTATATATATGATATTAATTTTAGCATAGCTATGCCAAATTCCCTATATATATTATAGGGCAACATGTTTGGCCAAAGTTGGCGGAAAAGAATAAAAAAATAAAAAAATCGACAATCAAAATTATTTGTTTAATCGAATATAAGTAAAAAAAAAAAAAAAAAAAAAAAAAAAAAAAAAAAACCCTTACAAAACACACCCTGAACTTCTTAATATTTATGACTTTTTTATATAACAAACTTTATTTGCCAAATATCTAACAGATATCTACCGGTTTATTGAATAAAAAAAATACTGGCAAAAAAGCCTCTCGATAATGAACAAAACAAGCCCAATATTGATATGCTTTTGACGTACGTACGGTTTTATAAAAAATGTTGAAGTTTAATATATATATATATATATAGTTTCTAAATAAAAGAACTTTCAAAATGCACCCTTAACCTATCAAATAACTTTAAAATTATCCTAAATTTTTTTAAAACTATAACGGTCAAAATTAGCCCCGCCGCAACACACTGGTGCCCGACACAACATTTATTCCGAAAATGACGTCGTACGACAACTACAAATACAGCTTCACACAACATTTGTTCCAAACAAATACAACACGTGTCGGCAAAAAACATACCACGATCTTACAACGAGAAACCCCACCCAAACATGAATCGTAAATAATTATCGCAAAAGTTTTATCGAAAATTCCCGCTGCAACGCAGCGGGCGCCTTCCCACTTGCTTAGTTATCTACACTACTAACACCGAAATTAACATTTTTTCAAGGACACATATTCACACAGTCAATATACTGAGTTAAAATGTACTAGCAGGGTACCCCGCGCGATGCGACGGCGGGTACCCTGTGACTACATTTTTAAGGTGAGAAATGTTGTTCGATTATAGGTTTTTTCTAACAAGAACTATACGAATGAATTATAATTTAAATTAAAATAATTTTATTCAATAACAATGCAAACTATTTGATATCTAAATAAACATAAGGTCCAAACTAAAGAAAGGAACATAATTAGCATATTTGAAACATAAGTTAAAATAAACATCATTACATAATAAAATGTAATTTTGCCATAAACACAAATATTCGAACTAATTAATATGCATAATTAGTTGCAACGTTTTTTTTTTTTTTTTTTTTTTTTTTTTTTTTTTTTTTTTTTTTTTTTTGCAAAATCTTTAAAATGAAACAAAAGGGGGGGCATGGTATATGCCCCAATGGGGTTTTTTTTTTTTTATAAACCCCTTTTTGGGGGGTTTCCCCCCCCATTTTTTTTACACTCAAAACCCCCTCCTATTCTCTCACAGCCCCACCCCTCTCCTCCTCCCCGCGCTACACCCTAACCAAATTTTTAAAAAAAAACAAAAACCCCATCCTTATCTCCCCTCCACAACCCCCTTTTTTTGTAACGCCCGTGGACCACCCAACCCCACCACCACCAGTTTAAGGGGTTTATCAAGAAAAAAAATACAAAAACCCAATTGTTGTTTTGTTGATCGGTTGGGAAACAAAAGCAGCGTAGTTTTACTTCTTTTTCACCACCCCGGTCTCCCCACCCCCCTCAGTCACCGCCACCACCTTCTCTCTTCTTCTCCCTTTTATTTTCCTTTTTTTTTCTTGGGGAAACCCCAAACCCGGGGTTCATTTGTTGTCTTGTTTAAAAACCAGTAACATTTTTTTTTAAATTTTTTGTCAAATTTTTGGGGGTTTAAAAGGGGGAATAAATTTTTTTGGTTTAAAAAACAAAAAGGGGGATTAAAACCCTTTTTTTTAAAAAATGTTTTGATTAAGGTCGTTTAAAACTTTTCGAGAACGTTTATTTGATTCGGTTGAAAAGGGATCGGGTCCCCCCAATTTAATTACAGGACAAATTTTGGATTTATATTTTTTGTGTCATTTTTTTATTGATATAACAAGTTAAAAAAAACCGATCTAATTGTTTTTCCATTTTCATCACGACAAGGGGTTAGGAGTTTTGGGGTTTGTACTTTTGTTTTTTTTTCAAACTTTTTTCCAGTTTTTTATTTTTTGTAATTTTATTTAATTTGTTTTACCCATAATAGTCGGGGGGTTTTGGGTTTTGTTTGTTCACTAACTAAAAAGGGGTCAAACGGGAAAAACTTTGCTAAAAAAAAAATATATTTATTGGGGGGGAAACATAAATTGGCTTTAAATCTTTCTTTATTTTTAAAATTTTTTTTAAATTTTGTTTTGGGGGTGTTTAATTTACATAAAGAATATTTTGACCAAGAGAAAAATAAGTTTTTTTTTAATTTCGTTCTTTAAATCATTTCTTTTTTTTATGATTTGTATTAAGGGTTTTAGGGGGTATTAAATTAATATAAAAAGATATTGTCAAACCCCATTTAATTTTTTCAATTCACTTTTCTCGGAAATTTTCTATTCATCTTTATTTTTTTACGATCATATTTTTTTTTCTATCATCGTTTCGGATCAATTTTAATTTGAAAGCGTTAAAAATTTTTAAATATTCACAGACATTTCTTTCCCCAAAAAATTTCCCTTTTTTAATTATCGTTCTTTAATTTTTTTAAAAAAAAAAAAAAAAAAAAAAAAAAAAAAAAAAAAAAAAATTTTCCAACCAAACTCAATTCATCATCATTATCGGGAACATTTTTTACACTAGGATATCTACATATATCAAAATGACATTTTAAACTATTCCACTCTAGTTTTTAAAATTAACTTTTTATTACATTTACGTTTCATAAAAAATTAATTAAACTTTAAGCCTCTAAATACTAAACACGTCCGACAATCCCCACAGGGGCCCATAAAATTTTTTTACTTTTTAAAAAAAACAAAAATTAAAAATTTAATTACCCGGGATTTTTAAATTTATTTAATTTAATCGTACGTTTTTTATATTAACGATTTTTTAAAAAACTAAAAAAAAACTCCAAAACTCAAACTTGTACCCAACATATTTTTTTATTTTTAGATTTTTTTATTTCCCTTTTAATCCGTTAAAATTTATTTCTAGCAAACTCGTACCCGTAACACCCAAAATATAAAAAAACCATAACATAAACCTTGGGGCCCCCGGCTTCAAAATTCCAACCCCCCTTCTTTTCCCCCCTTTTTGCCCCCCCCCCTTCCCTAGGGGTTAATTTTAAGTTTCTTGACCAAGACAAAAAATTTTAAGACTTTTAAATAACTTTTCATTCATTTTTGCACTTTTTCCCAAATAAACTACCAAATCTCCCCCCTTGTTTTTCTCCTAACATTTGGGGCCAAACAACAAAACAAAAATCCCCAAATTTTTCCCAAATCATGCTAAACAAGGGCACTAGTCTCCTTTTTAGGTTTTAAATAAAAACCCAAGGTTTTTAATTTTCATCTCTATAAACTCACAAATCTTTCAAGAAGTTATAAAACCTTTTTCATGATTTTACCCCGTTCCAAAAATTTTTTTGTTTTTATCCAAGATCTACAGCAATCAAGCAACCACCCTTTACATTTTTTTTCTTTTAGCCATAAAAATTTTTGTTCCTTAATTAACTTATGGATATTTAGAACCCAGAACCCTAAAAGGGTTTTTTTGGAGGGTTTTTGTTTTTGGGGTTTTTGGGGAAAAATTACAACTGGAAAAAATTTTTTTTGAATTTAAAAATCCCCACGTCTCCATTTTAAAAATTAAAAATCATAATTTTTTTATTTTTGGGCCCAAATTTTTAAAAAAACATTCCCCAGACGAAACGGGGCCGAAAAGGGGGTAAAAAGATTAATAACAGGAGATATTTTTTTTCAATTTTTAAGATAAAACTATTTTCCGGAAAAACTGCATGCTGTTTTTTAACTTTTTACCTTTTTGCGGCTTTGACAAACCTAGATAACCCCGCATAAAAATGTTTAGCATTTTTTTTACGAAACCGGGGTATAATGAACGAAAAAAACTTTTAAATCAAGAATTCGCGTTTTAAACAGAAAATTTTTTTAAAAATTTTTTTTTTTTTTTTTTAAATATTTCAAAAAAAGTTATTTTTTAAGTAACGACAATAGAAAGGGGTTTTCCTTAACCTTAACACTATCGTCACTAGTTCACAACACTCAAAATATTCAAATTTTTCAAAACTCAAGACCAAGCATAACACCTTATAAAAATTTTACACAACTGTTCTTTTTACTAATTGGGGGTTTTTTTACCAATTTTTAAAAAATTGAATTTCAAGATAACCTATTTTCAAAGTACATTTTAGGTAACATGTCTGTTCTTCATTGGGGTTTACTTCATGATTTCAAGTGTACCCCTCATTTTTATAGTACCTAGTGTTCCCCCCTTGTTTTTCCGAGTAAAATTTTCCCTTTTTTCCCAAGTGTTCAAGTATTTCCATATTCCGAGCATTCAATACCCCTTTTTTAACATCACACTTAGTGAGTCATACCCCCTTTTTCTTTTTAAAAACTTTACAACCTTTGGGGGGGATACATGCCAATTACATGATTTCAATTACATATTTCATTCAATACTTTTTTTAAACCCTTTTGGGGGGAGAATAATTGCAACATAAAAATTTTTTCATAGGCCAAAGTATTACATTCAAGTACAAAAAAATTCCCGCTTCCTTTTAAAAACCCCCTATTCAGATATCAAAACCCGGGAAATTTTCCCCTTAAGCAAAATGAGGGAAATTTCTATTTTTCCCCTCCACCTTTTTTTTTTAAAACCAAAACAACAGATAAGCATTTTTTCCATTTTTTTTTTCCCATTTGAGTTCGCAAAAATTTGGGGGGCACCACAAATTCTTTTTTGGGGGTCTGACTTATGGTATTGTTTTACTATTTTTTTTACGCGATTATGTATCCTTTTTTTTTTGGGCTATCGAATAACATTTACTTGTATTCCCGGGAAAAGTTTTTAAAATTTTAAAATAATTTCAAATCTTTTTTGGGGCAGGGTTTTTAAACCCCGGGGGTTCAAGTCTTGTTTTTGGCCAAGGTTAAACCCCGGGGTTTTAAAACCCCCTTTTTGGGGGGAACTTCTCTCCAAAAAACGTTTCATTTCCCTTTTAAAACTCATAACTCACCAACCTTTGGGCCCTTTTTGCATGTATTTTCAGTTTTATGAAAATGAAAAGCTACGGGGGGTTTTTGGGGGGGGTATCAGGGGCATAGAAGACTCTATATTCATGGGGGCCCTTTTAAATTATTTTTAAAGGGGTCTACTTCCCCTTTTTTTTAAAAATAATTAAACTTAACTTTTTTTTAAACGTTTTGTTCTAAATAATTAAAATTTTAAATTTTTTTTTGCACTTGTGTTGAAACCCAAAATTGACCCCCAACCCCCCACAGTTGTTTCCCTTTGGGCCCAAATTTGGGGGGGGTAAAAATTTTTATAAAAGCCTGGCTATAAAACGGGTTTTTTTAAAACTTAACTATACTACTTCATAAAATTAAAAACCCAAAGCCCCGCCACATCCTCCTGCCAACTGACCCTCTTTTGGTATTCGTTGCTACTTTTGAATAATTCCCCCCCTATTAATATTTTCATGCTCACTTATTTTTTTTTTGTTACCAACTTTTCTTCCCTATTTATGTTCTATCATTTTTCTTTTTAAAGCCTTTCCTTTGTATTTTCTTTTCCCCCGAGAAAAGGGTCATTTGCATTTGGGCCTTTTTAAACATTTTTTTATAATAAGGGGCATAGTTTGTATAACAAACGATTTTTTTAAATTCAGGGCCCCCGGGGGAATAGACGGGCCCTCTTTATTCCCCCAAGGGGAAATGGGGTGAAACCCCCAAAATTTTCCCCTCAGGGGGGTGAATTTTAATACTGAGAGGGGTTATGGGTAAATTTTTTCCTTTTTACCCCATTTTTTTTTCCCCAATTTCATTCATGGTCACTCAAACGTTCAAGAACATTTCGCCCCTACACCACTTCGTTTTACCACGAGGAAGTGCCCGTAATCTTTTTCATCTCATAACATTCCCCCTTTTTCACCATACATTTTTTCACTGTACTCTCTTTCATCATTTTATGTTTTACTTCCTCATCATTTTAATTTTTCCCCAAACCCTTGTTTATATAGGGGTTTTTTTCAGCATTTCCCCCCTTCTCACCACACTATCATTTCCTTTTCCCCTTTCCCCCCTACAAGGGGGAAAACCTTATGGGGGCCTATTACTCATCACCCCTACCCCAATGTTTTTAATGGTATTATCAAAACCCTTTTTTAAAGACTTTTTTTCCCCTTTTGAAGGATTCCTCGAAAACATTAAACCATTTAAAAAACCCAAAAGAAATCTCAAAGTATCACTAAACCATCCGAACCGCTAAACGCTGGGGCCAAACCCCCAATTTCTATCATCAGAAAAAATTGGGTTACCCCCCAAAAATTTTTAAAAATTTTTTTCGGGAAAAATTTCCCCTAAACACTAAAATAAATCCAACCTCCTAACCAAATTATAAACTTCAATTAAAAACCTTTTCCAAAAAATTATTTAAAATTTTGACACCCACACATTTGGAGACCTCCTACCCCCATTTTTTTATCCCTTTTAAAAATTTTACTTTTAAAGATTTTTTTTCCCAAAAAACCCCCTTATACAAAACTTTTAAACTTGTAAAAAAAACTTTTTTACACTCGTTTACAAGCAAATTCCTTTTTTTTAAAACTTTACAAAAAATTTAAAAATTTAAAAATTTTTAAAAAAAATCTTGGGAAACTATACCCTTCACCCATTTGCAAATATCCTTCATGCAAACTACAAATTTTAAAAATCAAGAAAAAATTTTAAAAGCCTTTGCTTAAATCGTAAATTCATTTATTCGGGGAAGTCTATGAACCAAACACACCACCAAAAAAAAACCTTGAAATCAATCACTATTTTATCACTTATTTTTTATTTTGTGATTTGACACATAAACTTGGGAAAACCTTAGTAATGGAAACAAACACCGTAGGGGGAAAAACTCTTCATGATATTCTTCAAGGGTCAAAACCATATTCAACCTTTTTTCTACTCATTTTTTTGACGGGACTTAACCTTAAAATTTTTTCCACAAAAATCCAGTACCCATTCCAATTATTTCCAATAGAAGACTCATTCACCTCAAACTTTTACAATTTCTTTAAATTCCTTTGGAACACCCACCTAACATCTTAAAAAAGGGCAAATTAGAGAACAATTCAAACATAAAAATATGCCCCAAATCGGGGGGAATAATCCTGGGAAAGGTTCAACATTTGCTATAAAGGGATTCCCGCAACATAGCACCAAAAATCCAAGGGCAACACCCAATTTAAACATTAAAATTTACCAAAGATGAGAAAAAAACCCAATCATTACCTTTAGATTATTTTAAATTGGGGAGGGCATTACTTTATTCCCAAGTTTACAAAATCTGTAATTCCCCTCTCACATTTTAAACCTCATAAGTTTTTTCCCAATAACCCTCGTACAACTTCATTCCGCCATTAAAAAATTCAACCACCAAATTAAATTGGGGGAGAAACCAACGCACCCGGACCCTAAGGGCAAAAAGTTGAAACAAAATGGATTTCTTCATTAAAAACCCTGTATTCCCATTCCCCCGAAGAATCCCCGGGGACCTGGGGGCGGGAAACTAATGTGAAAATTCACACCTTTTCACAACACCACTTCCAACCCCAAAAATGAAAATTTTCCCGAATTTTCCCTTTTTTTGGGGGAAAACGTCACAACCCCATTTTTGATATTTTTATATTTACTATCATCTCAAATTACATTCATCATTTTTCTATTCTCGCACTATTTCATCATTTTACATTTACATTTTCGATCAATTTAGATTTAAACGTTTTAAAATTTTACTATTCACATACATTCATTTTCCTGGGAAAATTTACTATTTACGATTTTCGTTTCATTTCTAAAAGGGGTTTTGGGATTCAAATTCCAACCAAGTGGGTTTTCGCGAATTCAGCCAATTTA